>CM062810.1:753065292-753665292 GCA_031772625.1 Pinus tabuliformis | reverse complement strand
TTGCACTGAGACCTCTTCATTGTCATGGCACTGAGATCTCCTTATTGTAATATCCCTGAGATCTCATCATGACATCGAGATCTTATTTCTGAGGTAGCAACGATTCTTCCTTACTGTGATGACAACGAAATTGAGAGACCTCCTTTTTGTGATGATATTGAAGTTACTTGCTGTAGAGACAACGAATTCTACTCACTGTAGTGATACCGAAAACCGAGAGAGCTTCTTCCCGTGAAGATATCGAACCTTTATCTTTGTAATACCAAACCTCTATCTCTTCATTGTAATGAATTTCTTTTCTGAGATGTTCTGAGCTTCTTCACCGAAATGCCTATCTCTGAAACAACCATCTGAACTTGTCTGTGATCACCGAAACCATCATCACCAAAACTTCTCAAAATGCGAGTTCTGAAATTGGTGAGATGTGAATATCTCAGTTGGGTATATATAGTGGTTCGTCCATAGAAAATAAGCTGAAATGAATAATATGAAGAGATGCATCTATTATATTAGGCTGACATGAATATATTGAGGAAAACCAACTTGTAGATAACTTCTTTGAGGCCGATTGGAAGAATTTGTTGGAGAGGATGACTGACTTGATGGAGGATTACAAACATTGAATTGACTTTGACTCAAACCTATAGCCAACAACGGAGGCTTGACCTATAACCATTGACCCAAGCATGAAACCGATGCTTTAATAAGTCAATTCAATTTAATAATAAAATTCTTTTCACTTTCTTTTGACAAATAAATTACATTTTGACTTCAAGTACAATAATGAAGACCGAACCTAGTTACATTTTCCAACGCTCCCTCTTAACTAGGGAGGTATTCATATTTACATATAACCCAAGAGGTGCATGGAAGATCTCAAACAACATCATCTATGAAGAAGTTTAGGCACCACAATGCCATGGACTAGATTCCTGACCAGGGCAATCTACCCATTGTATTCTCAACAATTTAGGCACCGTAATGCCATGGACTAGATTCCTGACCAGGGCATTCTATCTGGGTGGGACTAAGATGGACTCAAGCTTTCAACCTTTCTAGGTACCATCAGGCTTACTTGCCAACCACCAACCCAAAGATCCAGGTGTGTATCCAAAAACAAAGCTCTATAATCAACACCACCTTTTCCAACTTCATGACCTAGACATCAGCACAAAGTGTCGCCCAGATGTCCTCCCAGGCAATGCTTCACTCAGAAAGCCTCAACACTCCTTGATCCAGTAGATCAAGGATAACCAGTCTCTTCCAATCAAACCGATTGGTAACCAACATGCTATCAAAACCTATGGGAGATTCACTTGTACAAACACAACCCCAATCAATAATATACTTTCATATGTACATAATCAAATACAAACCTTCAGGTTCTTCCAGATAACTTGATGTTGCTTCTCAACTTTTCATGGTAGGACTACCAACTGAATCTTTGACAAAAGATTCCTCAATCATACACTTTTCTTTCCTACTTTATATGAAAAAACATATTCTTCAATCTGATCCTGCTTTCCTTCTTTCAACACCTCAAAAATGCATTCTCAAATTTCCTTCTCCTACTCGTGGCCTTCACTAAAACTTACGACTATTAGTCTTGGTCTAGTGCATGACACATGAAGTAGAAAACCATATCTACCACTCCCTCTTAATCAGAGAGGATTTAATCGTTCCTGTACAAAGAATATTATCAACCATCCTCTTATCCTAGGGAGATTTCATCCAGACTCCCACTTAACTTGGGGAGTTTTACTTCTTCTTTATGTCATCAAAGAATCTTTCATGGCTTCCATCCTTCTTATCAGAGTCATTCATATATCATGCTTATTGTATCAATTTTATTTACGATCATCTTCACCAACATGAAGATGATGTACTTGCACAACTTAGATAGCAAGTACAACCAAAAATTATAGAAGCATGAAGTTAGCCATATCAAAAACTTATAACAAGAGAAGCATTTAGACTTTACAAACATAATCAACAAGAGACTATACTTTCAATTTCTTGTCCAGGTTTAGTTACAAACCCTAAATCACATTCATAGCCCATCAAGAAATCATATTCATTATTTCTAGGGTTTCAATAATTTTTCAATGACAAGTTCCTTCATATAGCAAACCCTAGAAACAAATCAAATCAATGGATCTAACAACTTTCATAATACATATGTTAGACTTCTCACCTAGTTTTCATACATGAGCTTCAAAAACCATTCACAGCTTAATCAACATCATGACTAGCATCTACTAGATTTCTATTTACAAATTCTCAACAATCACTATATAAATTCCAGATTGTCATATCACACATACCAGAGTATTTAATTCCTACTAGGGTTTAGCTACAAAACCCTAGATTTCCAAATATCATCTTAGAATCTTAGACAAGGACTTATATTAAATCCTAAGACTTATGACCATCAATAACTAGGTCAACACGCATATCTAGGAATTCATAAGCATGGATAAGCATATCATATGTCCGACAACATTAATACAATAGACGTACACTGACCTAGACTGAGCTAGGGTTTCCACCAAATGTACACATATGCCTAGGGTTTCATTCCTAGGATCTTAATTTAAACACATAACCAAGGTTTTGCTTATAGGCCCAACCAAACCCTACTATACCAAAAATTTTGAAGGTTCGAGATCTCAGACAACCATCATTCAATCTTAACAAGTTAAGATTTCATGATCATACCGAAATCCCAAACAAGACATCATTAACAAAAACTTCAAATAGCATTTCACAATAACCCTAAGCAGGCTAGGGTTTCACACATTGTCAACATACCCTTAGGTTAGGGTTTTCCAAAGAACTTATCCAGGGTTCTACAAAATCAATTAAGAATATGAGGGGTAGATTTATCAAGTGATAAATCACCCAGAACAAGAATCATTATGATTCAAGGCTAGACATAATGATGTTAGTCATGTAATGCAAACTTTCAAAATAAGATAAATAGAATTTTATAGTCTAAGACATACCTGGAGATGTTTCTTGACAAACCTTGTAGGAAGTGTAAGCCATGATCTTCTATACCTGTAATGCATACTTTCAAGCAGAACATGTGATACCAAGGACATGATTTGACTTCTTAAGTTAGATCTATAATCATGGAGGATGGAATCCTATGATAAGTTGTTCATACTTTCAATCAACGGTAGGACCTTTTATTTGACATCCTAGAAGATTTTCAAACTCTAAAAAAAAAGTGTTAAGGTTCTAATCTAGGGATTACTATCTTCATCCTAGTCTAGTCATAAGCAAGAATCATTTAATGTTAAATCTAAAAACTCATGAACATACGTACCTTGTAATTACATACCTCTGAGTTTGATAACTTGTTGTAGTAACAATAATTACTTGGTTCCTTGTACTTTGGATCCCCAAAGAATCCTCTCTTCAGGCTGGTTCCTTGGACTATCAATTTCAATTTTCATTAAGGTATCTTATACTTTTGTTCTTCACTCCTGAGATTTCTGCACTGTGATAACACCAATCCCTTCTTACCAAGGTGACACAAAACCCTTATTTGCATCGAGACTGAGTTATTGCAATAGTACCAAAATTGTGGTAGTATTGAATTGTAGGAGCACCAAATCTGTGTGGTTGGCATAGCGTCGAACTGTAGTTTGACCTGACATACCGCACTGTAGACTTTGTCTATTGAGATTTTACCAACATCCCATGAATGCATTACTGCAGACATACTGAGATCCTTTACCACTGTAATTATACTGATACCTGTGATAATCTTTGAGACTTTAATGACATCAAACTAGCTCAAAACTTCTGAGATTGTAATAGCCCGAAATTTCTGAGATTGTAATAGCCTCTTTCTTGTAAAGGTACTGAAAACATGTTTCTCTGAATTCTTTTCTGAACTTCTACGAATTCATCATCCTTATATATAGGGTGAAGTTATACTAGTGCCATTTTCATCGAAATTCTGAGACTGCATCTTTACTGGAATATAGAGCCTGTGCCATCAACGAATTGATTTGGAACCTATTCTCTAAAAAGACCAAATTGATTCTCTTTGTGGAAGCACTGGGATATCACTGTGTTGTCACCTTGAGAGATCTTGGCAGAACTGAGAATGCTTCAAGGAAGTATACATGTTCTTCAAACCAGTGTTGATAATATCGGTATTGGCAAAATATCGGCGAGGGTCCAGAAAACATCTTATTGGCAATATCGGCGAAAATATCGGCAAAATATCAGCGAATATCGCTAAGCATAAAAAATGCATAATATATTCCTTTTTTTTTTTAATTTTTCAGATTTTTAGACATATAAAGAAATAACAATATGAAATAAACACATTGGCACATAAATATGAAGAAAGCATTGATATATATGATGTCAAATAGAAATGATACATCAAAGGCGATACCAAATCCCGTTGATCCTTGATAATTGTCCAATCAAGGACTCAAATGTGGAGAACAATACAAAATAACATCACATATATAAAAGTATCTCATCATCATGAGTTATATGTAGCAAAACAAATAAAACTAACAGCTATCTATATGAAATCAGTGCCTTCTCCCCCTTTTACGGGAAAACATGATGGGATGTTTTCCAGGCCTGCTCCTAGCAATAAAAGGCCCTAGCCTTGGCCCTGCACCTAATGTCAAATAATGAGTGCTAGGTATGGAGCTGTGCTCTCCTATATCTATAGCAGATGGTGTTGATGCTGATGCTCCCACAGTCTCTTCCTCGTCCTCTGCCTCGTGCTCCTCCTCCTTGTGCTCTTCCTCCTTTGAGTCCTCCTCCTCTTGCTGCCCCTGTTCTAATGGATCATCTGGCTCTAACCATGAAGGTGACTCCTCCAAGATGGGCTCCCCAGACTCCACCCTTCACTGAGACAATACATCAATATTGTCTAAGGAAATGGCATCTAGATCCATTGGTGCTTCTATTTGCTTCACTCGAAGTCGGATATTGTAATGCACATACACTAAATCTTTGAGGTGTGCGAACTCCAACCTGTAAGAGTGTCAAAAAAATTAATGAGTCTTGAGTCATGACTCTTGACACTTGAGGGTCATACCTGTTGCGCTTTTTTGTGTGTATTTTCTCAAATAAGTTGCAATTGCGCTCACACCCTGAAGAGCTACATGTTTGAATCAGGATTCTTATGGTCAATTTCTGCAAATTTGGTGCCCCTGCACCATAGCTTCGCCACCAAATATCTACAACAAAATAAAGAAATAAAAAGGTCAAAAACTTAAAACATAATTAAATTTTCAAATAAAAGTTACATAATTGAATTTTAAAAATCTAGAATTATAAGTAAGGAAATTCTAAATTGAAAATTCTAATCTCTAATGAGTGATGACTTTTCACTTACGTGGCATGAAGAGGGTCCTTTCCCTAATAGCATCATCAAAGCCAAATAGGCCAACACAATCCCAATAAAACTGTATCTCACGATTGATTTTGCTACAAAGCTCAGGATCAGGTACCATCCTATGAATGCAGGAATGGAGCCCTTCCATCACCTCGCCATCAAAATCAAAGCCGCATTTGTATGAAAATGCGGGGTTGAGGAAGAGTGCTGTTGCATGAATGGGTCAATGAATAATTCTTGTCCAATGACTAGCAGTCACATCCCATAACGTCATATGCCTATCAAGCCTAGCAGAACCCTTGTCTGCATAATAAGAACGAATAGCCTCCTTGGTCCTATCCATGGCCTTATACAAATAAACCATTGCAGGCTTCTCCCCATCTACCAATCTCAGAACCTTTACTATAGGTTCACTAACTGAGCATGCTTCTTCTACTCCGTGCCAAAACGTGTTAGAGTACTCTATTTTTGCAATGGCTCTCCTGTCCTCTCTCCTGCTATATCTATAATGACGCCACTCGTCAGAAACAAACATTTGCTTTAACTCGAACTAGCACCGAAGCAAAGACTGAAGAGTAATAAAGTTTGTGGCAAAATGTGTGATTGCAGGACGCCGCAACTCCTTGTTTCTAGTGTACCTCCTCATGAAGCTATGAACAAAAGCATGGTTATAAACAAATTTGGGGATGCTCCCAGCCATATCAACCACCTCCTTGATGAAGGAGAGTTTCCCCATATCCTCAAGTAGCAAATCGATACAATGTGCTGCACACAGAGTCCAGAATAATGTGCGATGCCTCTCCATAAGCATCCTGTCGACAGACACATAATTAGCTGCATTGTCTGTTATGACTTGCACCACATTCTGCACACCAATCTCTCGAATGAAGCCATCTAACAACTCACATATCGTTGTTGCATATTTGATATGTGCTGATGCATCCACTGATTTAATAGACATGGCAGCTTTAGGACAATGTACCAAGAAATTTAAAAGGGTCCTACCCTTCCTATCTGTCCAACCATCAAACATCACTGTGCATCCAAAAACTTCCCACGTTTTTTTCAACTCCGCCAATCTAAAGTTGATCTCTTGCTTTTCTGCTTGAAGAATTGGCCCCTGCAACTCCTCATATGTAGCACTTTTGTACCCTGCGCCCACAACATCAATAACATCATACATTGGCTGCCAAAATGGATTGGTTTTGGTGATGCTGATAGATAAGTTGCTCCAGAAAAGACACCTCCCCATGACTTTATTTGCTTCGTGCTTCTCCTTTTTTTTTAATAATTGATTTTATGGAAGGTTGTGCTCCATGTCCTGTTCGTGGAACAAAAAATGATGACTTCGCACTAGCAATAGTAGGTGATGCTATGGAGCCCCTCCTACTACCCTTAGCCTCAAAATCATAAGAAGATATCCCGAAAGATCTACTTGCATGTTCAACCTTGTTTCTTTCTACCTCTTCCTTCTTTCTTTCTTTTTCGTCAATTGCTTCAAGAGATTTTTGTTTAAGATCTGGACTAGAAGCTCTACAAATCCCAACATCATGTCTAGTGAGTCTAGCCAGATGGTATTTCAATCACGTAACTCCTCTTGTCATCTTGGCCCCACACAATTTCCATGATAGATATGCCCGATTTGTCCCACCATCAGGCTCTCCCCATACTCCCAAAATGGGTCCAAGGCTTTTGGCATATTTGAATTTTGTAGTGAGCTAACTCAAACCTAGGGCACCAAAAAATAAAATTGGAATTAATGATTAAAGTTACTCCACCCATACACAAAAAATAATAAGTAATAACCACCTCATTTTACAAAATAATTTTTTGCTACATTATTTGCAATGTGAATTCAATGAAAAATGACAATAAGAGGGTGCATTTGAAAGTTAAAAAAAGAAATGGAGTTTGCTGTCCAAATATGGAGAAAACCCTTGCATTGGCTCATGGGCATGAAATCATAGCAGATGGAAAAAAAAGAAGAAGCAAAATGGTAGGCAAAGAGGCAAGCAAGAATAACCCTAAATCTATCAAAAAAATAATTAACATGGATTTTTTAGAACATCCCTGTTAATGGAAGAAATGAAGATTGTCTCGTTGTTCTTCAATCTTTGATCAACAAAAAATTCGTTGTTGGTGGCGATAATGGCTATTCAACCCTCAATTCCTCCTTGACAACAAGCGCAATACTCTCCCCTTGCTTCTCCAACAATCAGAAAACAAAAATGATAAAAGAAATAAGAATTTGGCCTTTTTTAGCCGTGGCCCAATCGACCTGACGATTTTTTCGATCATTGCGCGATATTTTCGCTCCCCAAAAATATCGCGATATGTCCTCGACGATATTTTGGCTCCCCGAAAATATCGCGATATTTGCGAAAATTGCTGATATTTCACCGATATTATATACATTGCTTCAAACTACCTTTGACTTTGACCATAGCTTTGATACCATGTTGGAAAGTCCATATAGGTAGCAGTTAAAACGATTTTTCCTCTTAATGACATTAACTTGTGATATTTTTATTATTAGTATTTGGTCTCTTAGTTATCTTTCTTATCATCAAGATTAATGCCAAGCAACACATAAAAAAGAACACAAGATATAGGCACGCTGCCAGGGCAAAACCCCCCTTGAGGGGAAACCCCAGTCACAAAATTCTTCCTTTAGTAGATTCAAGATGAGACGACCGAGACCCTTATACTCTAGACTATAGACTTCGTCCATCAAGTCATCCAAGTTCCATGTCATTGTGATTGGACTGATACATTATCACTGTGTTTGCACCGAGACCTCTTCATTGTCATGGCACCGAGAGCTCCTTACTGTAATATCATTGAGATCTCTTCATGACACCGAGATCTTATTTCTGAGGTAGCATCGATTCTTTCTTACTGTGATCATAATGAAACTGAGAGACCTCTTTTCTGTGATGATATTGAATTTACTTGCTGTAGAGACAACGAATCCTACTCACTGTAGTGATACCGAAAACAGAGAGAGCTTCTTCCTGTGAAGATACCTAACCTCTATCTCTGTAATATCGAACCTCTATGTCTTCACTATAATGAATTTCTTTTTTGAGATGTTCTGAGCTCCTTCACCGAAATGCCTATCTTTGAAACAACCATCCAAACTTATCTCTGATCACCGAAACCATCATCATCATCGAAACTTCTCAAAATGCAAGTTCTGAAATTGGTGAAATGCGAATATCTCAGCTGGGTATATATATTGGTTCGTCCATAGAAAATAAGCTGACATGACTCATATGAAGAGATGCGTCTATTATATTAGGCCGACATGAATATATTGAGGGAAACCAACTTGTAGATAACTTATTTGAAGCCGAATTGAAGAATTTGCTGGAGAGGATGACTTGATAGAGGAGTACAAACATCAAATTGACTTTAACTCAAACCTATAGCCTACAATGGAGGATTGACCTATAACCATTGACCCAAGCTTGAAACCCATTCTTTAATAAATCAATTCAATTTAATAATAAAATTCTTTTCACTTTCTTTTGACAAATAAATTACATTTTGATTTCAAGTACAATATTGAAGACCAAACCTAGTTACATTTTTCAACACACCCTCTTATCTAGGGAGGTATTCATATTTACATATAACCCAAGAGGTACATGGAAGGTCTCAAACCCCTTGTGCATATCCCTTGTGTGTGTCCCTGCTCCCATGCTTCCCTATCCCAGAAACTTGGTGGAACATTGGAAATTATTGACACAAATTAAGAAGCTTAAGAAGGACAAAGAGTTGTTGGAAAATGAAGTAAAACAATTTATCAAGAAGGAAGCATCAAAATCTTTAGATGTTCAAGTCAAAGAAAAAGGAACAAATACTGATCTAGTCAATATCACAACTCAAGAAAATGACAAACCCATTGAAGTAAAAACATATTCAAATATTGCAGTTTAGACAATGAAAATTCCAAGTGAAGATTCTGTAACCAACTCAACAACATTAGTACCTGAATTAAATCAGGGAATTTCCAAACACATGATAATGGAAGATCAAATCAGAAGAGCTCCTTTTCGACATCTGAATCACATGAGTAGGCATCTCAATCAGTTTTCTTATGTATATCGCTCAAAACCGCAACAACAAACGTATGTTCCAAAGAATACTGATGTCTGCACAATCTAGTCTTATGATAACAATTTATCCCGATGATCAAATAATTGCAAATGTCCACATAAGATTATTTAAGATGGTCAAATCCCTTTTCAGTTCGACAATTTTGTTTATCACTCAGAGGATCGTATTATCTTGTATCATCAATGATGACAAATTGAAGAAATTCGAAAAAATGCAAATGGATTACAAGACAAAGAAACAATTGACATGCCTTGTCAGTGATAAGCTTTGAAGACAAAGCTTTTTGAAGAGAAAGACAATGTTATGAATATAATATATATAAAAATAATATAATTATAAATAACAATAATAATCATAATAATGACTAATTAAATAATGATTAATATAGAAGAGGCATGCTTCTAAGGACATGACCATTCATGAAGGGGCCCCTGCCTAGGTATATAAGTGGCCCCTCATTTGTAACAATCATACATCATATCTCTTGTATTCAAACATTCATATATATATATATATTTATAATTTTATTATCCTACGATGGATAATTTTATATTCCAGAATCCAGATATTTTGAATATTTCCGTTGCATATATGAACCTTGTTCGTTACAAAGGTATTAGAGCGTAAATGAACTTTGTTTGTTACACATGACTGACATAGGGGGCAGAGATATTAATGGCATGTCACATTTGCTACTCGGTGGCTATCAAGGGCTGCTGGCTTCCGGCTGGAAGAGATAAATAGGAAAGTTTCTCTGGGGGTCACCCACTTTTGGTGGGTAACAGGGCCTTCTTCACCTTGCAAACATGGGTCTCACACCCATGCACCTAAAAACCTCTTGGCTGGTTTATGTCTTTGTCCTCGTCAGTCAATCTATTAAGAAATCCTAATTTAATATAAGCACAAATCAAAAACTGCTGCTAATTGTTGGAGTTGTAACTAGGTTCGGTCTTCATAATTGTCATTGCACTTATATCAATATGTATTTCATGTAAAAAAAATAAAAAATAAAAAGAAGAAAAATTGTTATTTTTATTTCAAGCGTGTTCTTCATGCTTTATTGTGGTCAAAATGGTCGAAAGAAAAAAGTATAAGGGTATGTTCTTCATGATCTTATGAAAGGAAAGAATACTATAATTTTTGTAATTTGTCCCTCCAAGTTGCCAAGTTGGCCCTCTGGATGACAAGTGAGCCTGCCCAAGAGTCGTGTCCTTTCGCATGAGGAAACAACTATATATTGGCATCATTCGTCCACCATTTGGCTAGCAATTTTAGTCTCCTTCTGTTGAAGATAACTCGGGTCTGTGGCATGGAATCTGAAGCATATAAAGAAAGATTTCTGTGGCAACTTCTATCTCTGTACTACGAGCTGCAGGATGACACTAACCGCTCTGTGATGCAAGCTACAATATGTCTGCAATACGAGCTACGGGATGACACAAACCTCTCTAATGCGAGCTACAATATCTCTGTAATACGAGCTACACTATTTCTGAAGTATACAAGTTCACTGAGGCAATATATCACTGAAGTATGCGAGTTCTCTGACGCTATCTATCTCTGAAGTTTCTGAGGCAAGTCGAAGTCACACATCCATCATACTTATAGGAAACTCTGAACAGGCTTCTGAAGCAGGTTTAAACTTAGGGACTGAAATTTTTATGCCAAATTCTGAGGGTTGTCTGTGATGATGAAGTTCTGAAGGACAGACATTGTGACATCTTGAGAGGGCTGACTTGATACTTGGCAATTGGTCTACTGGTTAGTTTGACTTGGATTTCTCTTGTTGATGAAGAATCTTTAAGGAAAGGATTGATGGGTTTTGCCCTGGCCTCTGGCCTAATCTCTCTGTCTCGTCTCTTGTGCACTTTGATCTCTATTTTTTTGAATGGTAATTGTTTGATGAATAATAACAAAAATCTAAGAATAACATTATATATTTTCACAAGTAATTATGATGTTAAAGAAATTCTCTATTGTGTTGGAATTTCAACACTAATGACATAATAAATCTAACAGAGCTATATCTGGTAACTGGACCAATAGTCTCCTCAGTCACAAGCCACAAACCGAGATTTTTATTTTTCTATGCTGCCATTTGCTGCATGCTTCACCTTTTCTATTGAAGATAGAATATGATGCAAATGGCCTTTCGAATATACATGATTACAACACAAAGTAGTGTTTCTATACTTATCCTTTTAGGCTTTTTGCCAGTATTTACAGTAGCATAGTTTGAGCTTGCTGTGGAACAAATTTCTCCTGAAATCTTCAAACCTAATCATGATTGATTGTTTGTTGTTCTGTTTTGGTAATTATGATTGTATGAGTCTTCCATTACATTATTTCTTGAACTGTTCATATCTCCAAATCTGCAGAAAAGAGTGAAAATATCAATTCAAGTTTGTTTGTAAGAACTCAAAGAATCGTTTATGTATGTGTGCACAGCTAACCTAGAAAAAAAATTGACTTAAATAGAGAAAAAAACAATGACTTGATAATAGTAAGATAATCAAATTATATTTCTGAACCAGTTTAATGGTTTTGCAAGGGTTTATAAAGGTGAAAATTGTTTTTAGATTCATTATGATCTACTGTGATATACTAACTTCATTGATCATGTCATGAATTTCTTGGTGATATAGGATCACATTCCTGAGACTGGATACACAACTTTGATGGAGTATCATTCAGCAACGGTTAAACTCATAGCACTATTATCAACTGGAAGCTATAGTGTAAGAGTAGCAAATTTCTTTTGCATTAATCCTTTGATTAGTGAAATGATATTATCTAGTCTAACGAAAACTTTGATCAGGTACTTCTTATATATATATAGATATATTATGTGGACTTTGCTTTTGTTTTCTGCTTTCTGTCACTCTTCGATTGGGAAGTTCTGTAACCATGAAAAGCATTTAGAATTTTCTTGTTTAATTTAATATCTGTACCATCAGAGTGTGGTTGACTCCTATGAGCATCTTTCTGTTATTTCTAATTCCATGTTCTCATTATTTAGAAGAACATGTATTGCATTCAAACAAAACATCAAGCTAGAAATAGTTGGCTAACGGAGATCTTCTTAGAAATATCTTTGCTCTGTATAACAGGCTTGTACTTGAATGGGTTTAAAAAAGATGTATACCCTTGGGCCTTGACCACTACTAACTTGTTGACAATGGTTGGTGTCTCATGGATGTTCCTTATGTTACTGAGATCTTTTATGTAATTATCAGCACATGGGATTTCTCACTAGCAGGATGTATGTTCTGCATAGCTAACTTGTACTTTTATTGGCTTGAGATCACATGGATCCTTTTGATAACAGTCAGGGTGCCAATGATGGTTGGTGTTTCAGAGATGTTTCTTATGATTATGAAATCTCTTATATCCTACAGCCCATTATATTATTAAGCATTGTAAGTACTAAACATAATATATAAGACCATGTATAAAGAATGTGCTTAATATTGCTGGAATTAGCTCCTACGTGGAGGGGCAGCTGTATACAATAAGATTAGAGTAGAATGAGAAGGGCTTTAATCTGACGCTTGTGACCATTGCTTAGCGGAATGAATTGAACAGACTAGACTTAAGTGATTTTATCAGGCATATATTAAATCTAACATTTATAAAACTTTTGCTAAGATTCAATGAACTGACCAAATTGATAGAATAAAACCTATGTTAAACAGTAATCTAATTGGGTACATTCTGAGAGTAAGTTTGTTTGGAAACTGGTAGCAAATGCAATCAGCTGTGATGTCATATTTACTGTTGCATCATAACAGTAAATATGGTAGAGTAGCAAATTACGTTATTGAGCAGTTCTTATGGGTGAAAGAGCCTTGCTATAACTTCCTACATATATGATATCAGTACAGCATCATATTTATCACAGACTTTCTGTAAAGCTGAATGTAATTTTGGGTAATTCCTGCAGGAAGATGATTGTACAGCAGACAGAATAATGACTAAAAGGGAACTGTTGGAAAGCAAAATGCCGCAATTAAAGTCACTTCCAATGTCCTTGTCTTCTGGCACCACAGTTGCAGCTGGTAATACTTAGATTGGACATGTTAATATGCAGATTTGTCCTACTACAGAAACTGTTAACATGCAGATTTGGCACAACCATAGACATTCATTGATACTTCTTGTAGTACCTCTTTCTTTGTCTATTCTATTGCGTTGGCTTCCTCAAGTTGGAAAGTTGGATGCACATGATTGGATGCTTTGATGTAAGCAAATTTGTTTTTGTTATAATATATATTTGCTATGCGTATTCAAGAACCAGCTGTTTATAATTGTATTGCAATCCTATTTTACATGTTAATTTAGTTCAATTTGCTTGCCCATCAATCTTAGAATATGTTTGATGACGACAATAGTTTTGATCTCGCATCACTTTACTAAATCATAACCATTGATTTCGTCAGCTTATTTTGCCCATTTTTTTTGTAGTAAATACTTCATTTAACTACTAAGAAATCACAATATGTACGTGAGCACAAAAAAATGTGGGTTGCAGGGGAAGCCACCTCTAGCACTAACCTTGAGAGCATTAGAAACTCCAATATCTAAATCAAAACTGTTCTAAGTTCTAACTACCGAATCTAAGCCAAAAGTATCTAGCACTACCTGGCGTGATGTTGAAAAGTGTAACTAGGTTCGGTCTTCATAATGGCATGTAATTGTGACTCTTGTAAATAATGTAATGAAGAAAAATAAAATTATTATTGTAAGCCTTGCTTCACAGGTTTCATGAGCAAGTTATTTTATTTTAGATGGCTCCCATTGAGAGCCTTAGGATTTGTCATTAAGGTCAAATAATTAATGTCATGTATGAAGAGCTCTTCTTGAGCATGTGTAAAATGTATTTGAGTCATTAAGAAAGTCTATTAGCCCTCCAAGACAAGCACATGCCTCTCCTCCTGAAGTTGGCCTCAAAAGAAGATGGAAAACTCAAGTTGGCTCAACAATTGGAAGACACACCTATTCACAAGTTCATGTCAGCCCCAGTGTAGGGACAGACTACTATATATACCCAGCTCGACTGCCATTTGGAGACAGAATTTCGGTCAAGGTTTTTCTGTAATTCTGAAGTGCGAAAGTCACATTGAGAAGCACATATACCAGCAAAGAAGAAGGGAAGAAGAGTGAAGTTGTAGGGTCATTGTTTTGGGACTGTTTTGTGATATTCCTCCTCCCACATGTGCGAAGAATTGCAGGTCTGCAATCTGCAATAGGAGGCCGAAGTTGCAGCAGTACAAGGGTGCTACATTGAGTGAATTGCAGTCATATAAGTGTGGAAGACTTCACAAAAGGAAGGCCGAATACAAGGAAGAGCACTCTCTCTAAAGGGAGGGCTAAACAAGGGTTAAGAGGCTAATCTAGGGTCGCTGTCCTAAAGGAACAAGTTGCAGATCTACAAGAGAGTCGGAATTCTGAAGTAGGCCGAGAAGACAAAGAAGAGGAGCAGCATCATCTGGAAGCAGAAAGAAGAGGAGCAGTATTGGGTCAAGGGTGAAGAGGAGGCATTGTGTCTTCGTCTTGGAAGGGCTCTAAGGTCAAGGGTCTTAGTCAAGGTCTTGGTATTTGTCAAAGAAAAGCTTTCTATAAGAAGAATTTGTTTGGGTTTTCCTCCCAAGGAGTGGGAGGTTTTGGCCCTGGCTAACAGCCTACACACTGTGCCTCTTGTCTCTTTTATTGTTCACACATCAGTAATTGTCTTGATGAAAAGAACACTATAATAACATAAGTAAGAGAAGATATTAACCAAAGAAGTAAAATCTCTCTCAAGCAATTATCAAAGTAGAGAAATCACTTGTTCATATCTGCCCTAGATTTTTCAACATGGTATCAGAGCTAAGGTGACAAGGACAAGAAGGGCCATCTTATCAAGAGACACACAAGGATCAAGTTTCAAGGAAGACATTAAAAGCAAAGTCGAGATCTACAAAGAAGGAGAAGGTCTTGGGATCACCGATCAAATGAAAGCATCAAGAAGTTTATGCCAACAAAAGTCTTGCGACCCCTTATCAAGTTCAAGATCTATATTATACTAGATTGAAGAAACCTACTTCAGTAAAAGGTTGTGAAGTTATCCTCAAGAAAGCATATCTAAACCCTAGAAGCATTACCGAGATCTTCACTCAAGGAGGAAAAGCATCTCTAAGGCAAGCTCCAGAATCAAGAGGGCTAGATCGAAGAACATCATCATCATCTTCAAAAGGATTTGTAAGGAAAGTACCCTCTCATCGTTGAAGCAAGGTACTAACCTTGTAGAACTCCATCAAAAGGAATTCATCATTTTGTGTGAAAATTCCTGAATCTAACAGATCAGAAACCCGTATTGCAATTACTGGTTTACAATCTACTACTTGTTCTTTACATTAACAAGTTATTTAATTGCATAAACATCGAATATTGCAGCCTTCACAAATATACATATCATGCACTGAAATAAACTGAGACAATAACACAAGGGACATTATTATTTTTGGACAATCGTCCCCAGAAAAACCCAATTTGGGAAAACCGGTGCAACATATAGAGGGTTTGTATTATTAAGCAGATTTCGTGAATACAACTAGGGTGCCAAAAATGGCTCACCCAACAGAGAATATCCTCGATAGTAGTCCTCTATCCGGAGACAAATATTCCGGAAAATCAACAATTGGATGATCAAACCCCACAACGACTCTGGATGCTCCCTATGCTGGACAACAAAAGCTGCTCCAAGCACTGCTCTGGAACTGCGTCACTCCTCTAGGAGTTGCGTTACCCTCTCCCAGCTTAGAATTTGCTGATCTGCTCCCAGTTTGCCCCACAGAATCTCCCCAGCGTTGCCTTTGAGGCCCAACATCAGCCTCTGTGGCTTCTACGTCTCAATGCGTCAGACCTCTGCGTCCTCTGCATCAGCTTTACGGCCTCTGCATCAGCCCTTCTAGGGCTTGCGTTGTCTCTCCCGACACTGTATTGCCTCTCTGCTATTTATTCTTCAGCGTCGCATGAAAATCCCTTGTTGAATCGCCCCTCACTACAACTCTAATCACTAACTCGATTTCCTTAGCAAACCTTACCCTAGAAAATTGAATGCTTTGATCACTTGGTGTGTCTCCAACTGACCCTCAAGCCTCCTCTTATACTTTTCCTGTTGAGTCTTCAACAATCGAGATTAAGTCCCTAATCAACGACTAAGATTAGAACTGGCTTGATTCTCATCAGTTAGAATTTTCTCACCCATATTTTATCAATACACATTAATATTTTTATTTTCCCAAGTTGAGACTTAGTAGCTCATTAAAAATATTAATTATTTTCAGAACTCTTCGTCTGGGTGGAATTTCTCCAAACGATTCTGGGTCTTGGAGATCTCATGTGACTTAGCCTCTCCACCAAATTTCATGGCTAGAGCACATCCGATGCTACCCAAAATCAACACTCCCTCTAAGCGAGGAATGTGCTCTAGCAATGCTTCACCATAGAAGCATCACACTGATCTTCTGCGTCGATCCTCTGTGTTGATGGTTGGCCTGCTACCCCACATCCACTGCACTGCTGCCCATGACACTGCCACTATCACTGCTACATCTGTACTGCAGCTCCCTCTCAAAATGCTGCCTCATGCTGCCCATAGCACTGCCATTACTAACTGCTACACTACAACTCAGTTACTGTGAAGTAAGTAACTGACTTCACCCAAACACTGATATCCTGGTCAGTTTGGAAGCCTCGTGATGCTGAAGCTACCTCTGCTGCTATCCTGTGCTCCCTCTGCTACCACTGCGCTGCTGCAACCTCTTCTATGCCTCTCACACTACTATAACCTCCACTGTGCTGCTACAGACTTCTGCACTCTAGCACTGCCTTGTCGCTCCATCACACCATGCTCCACCCGACACCTATCATCATGTTACTATTTTTAAGGGCTCTCGTAGCCGGATGTGATCCAAGAGTTTGGGCACCTCAAGGATCCTGACTCAATCATGTAGTCCTCCTGACTACAACTCAATGTCACCCCACCTCTTTTGCAGAGGCACATGAGCACTCATGGCACAATCGTCATCAGTCTCAACATTCTTCTCCACCTTTGCTGGGGTAGCCTTTGGGTCGGAAGCTTATCCATTTACTTTCTTCCTGGGGCAGTGAGAGGCATAATGTCCCAACTATCCACAGTTGAAGCACTTGACCTTGGAGATGTCTTTCTTCTTCCTCTTTTGTAGCCCTTGCTGTCCCGCTGATGTGAGAGCTTCATCCTCCTCCTCCTCCTTCTTGATTCAAACTCCCTTACCGCTACTCCCTACCTTGGTCATTCTCTTGAGCTCTTCCTATTGAAGAGCTGCCCACATCTCCTCCCAACTGGGGAGAGTTGCTCTTCCCAAAATGCTTTGGACAAATGTCTTCCACTCCTCAGATACTGCATTGAGGGCAGTCCTGACTAAGAACTGTGGATCTGGAGTAGACCCCATAGAAGTAAGCTGGTCGCGAATCCCCTACAACCTGAGAAGGAAGGGATTTATCTCCTCCCCTTTCTGCATCTGATATGACCTTAGTTGATTCTCCAATAGCATCTTTCACTGCACGGAAGAGCCCTGGTATAAGGTGGTCAGGCCGTCCCACATCTCCTTTGCTGTCTTTTTCTCAACAATATGTGGTATGACATGATCCTTGACCTCATCTAGGATCATGCATTTCGCCTTCGCTTGGGCATCCTCATACTTCTCAGCTGCATCAACGTCAATTGGGACAACTACTACTTTCAAGGCATAGTCCTTGATGCGATGTTTATCTAGGATTGCCAAGATATTGGCCTTCCAGATGACAAAATTGGAACCCCCATCCAATCTCTCCTGATCCCTCAATCTGTTCACTGCCATCTCTGCTCCTCTTCTCTAGACTCCCTTTGAGTCCTGATTTACCTCTCGGAAATCCTCTGGCCAATCGTCGAATCACTCCTCTCCAATCTTCCTTTGTCCATGTAACCCGGATCTAGATTTCTTGGCTAGAAATCTGTCGAGGTAGTGCTTCCCTCTACCTTGGTTCAATCAACTTAGGCACTGTTCTGCACTGACAGAAACAACATCCCACTAGCTCCGTAAATCAAAATCTGCACAACTCCTTAGCTCTGACAACTCGAAGAATTTGAGCCCTTTAGGCTTTACACAATCCTGCATGGGTTGAATCTGCTCCTCTCGACCCACTGTGTCAATCCTTCCTGGCTTAGAAGGATGATGTGGCTCTGCGTGAGCCTGATCAACCCTCCTCTGCCCTTGCACTGGCCCTGATGGCTGACACAACTACTGCGTGGGCTCCTCCCAGCTACTACGTCTTCCTCCCTTGGCTCAAAATGTTGATGCAGGCACTACATGAGCCTCTGCGTCGCACTCTTTGCACTGCATCACTCCTCCTCTTACCTCTTCAACTCTGGAACAATGTTGTCTCTCGGGACAGCTACTTCTCTGCTGCAAATTTTCAAATTTCTCGGCTTGTGTCTTCAATTGCGTATGATCTGCAATCGCTCTGATACCATGTGAAAATACCTGAATCTAACACATCAAAAACCCCTACTGCAATTATTGGTATACAATCTCAAACTTGTTCTTTACATTAACAAGTTATTGAATTGCATAAACATCAAAGTAAACGCTATTGCAACCTTCACAAATATACAGATCATGCACTAAAATAAACTGAGACAATAACACGAGGGACATCGTTATTTTTGGAAAATCATCCCAAGAAAACCCAATTCGGGAAAACCGGTGCAGCATATAGAAGGTTTGTATTATTAAGCAGATTTCATGAATACAACTTGGGTGCCAGAAATGGCTCACCCAACAGAGAATATCCTCGACAGTAGTACCTCTATCCAGAGACAGATATTCCGGCAAATCAACAACCGGATGATCAAATCCCACAACGACTTCGACTGTTCCCTATGTTGGACAATGAAAGATGCTCCAAGCACAACTTTGGAATTGCGTCACTCCTCCAAAAGCTACGTCACCCTCTCCCGACTCATAATCGACTGATCTTCCTCTTCTTATTTTTTGAGATAGTTTGTTTTCATAATTCGCTGATTTGCTCCTAGTCTGTCCGTTAGCCTCTACAACTTCTGCATCAGCCCTTTGCGTCCTCTGTGTCAGCTTTACGGCCTCTGCGTCAGCCCTTCTAGGGCCTATGCTATCTCTCTCGGCACTATACTACCTCTCTGCTATGTACTCTTCAGCCTCAGATGAAAATCCATCACTGAACTGCCCCCCACTGCAACTTTGATCACTAACTTAGTTTCCTCAACAAACCTCACCCCTAAAATCGAATTCTTTGATCACTTGGTGTGTCTCCAACTAACCCTAAAGCCTCCTCTTATACTTTTCCTGTTGAGTCTTCAACAGCCAAGATTAAGTCCCTAATTAACAACTAAGATTAGAACTGACTTGATCTTCATCACTTAGAATTTTCTCACCCATATTTTATTAATACACATTAATATTTTTATTTTTCTAAGTTTAGACTTAGGAACTCATTAAAAATATTAATTATTTTAATAACTCTTCATCCAGGTGGAATTTCTCCAAACGATTATGGGTCTTGGAGATCTCATGTGCCTTAGCCTTTCCACCAAATTTCATGGCTAGAGCACATCCGATGCTACCCAAAATCAACATCTTGGTGATCTCTCTCAAAGGGATCAAGGACTACTCTTGAAGATCTAATCTATCAAGATCTAGTCATGATCTGGTTTTAAACAGGAATGCAACAGATTACAGAGATAACCACAAACATGGAGATGCAGCATAAATAATACTTCATTTCATTAATGTAAAATACTGAAATATGCTTAGAAACAGTAATGGAAATAAACTAGCTAGGGAGATGGTAGCTTATCTTTGAGAAGAGGTGGCAGCTACATGCCTCTGAACTGTGTTACAATGAGGCTCAAAGGCCTATTTATTGTTGAGAAACAATGGAAACCCTAAACATCCAAAAACCTAACCCTAGAAGATGAAATGCCAAACTGTGGGCCCCGTTTGGGTAAATTGGTACATCAACTTCCCGGGGTCGTAACTTTGGGATACGATCTCCGTTTGACGCGCACAGTATCTCCTTAGAAAGATCTATCCGAGAACTACAACTTTGGGAAGAGCAACATCGGTCCATGGACCCATGTTGCTTCCAAGTTTCCCAAAAAAACGTTGTTTAGGGCCTGAAAATGGCTCTAGAAGTTCAAGGCTCGAAAAACTGCTAAAAATAGTAAACTGTGCTACAATTAAGGAAACTGAAATGCTGAAACAAACAATGGTGGGTGTCCAAGTGGACTTGGTAGGTGGCCACCAATATCCACTTGGATCATTCCTCCCCCCTTAGGAAGCAATGGTTCGCATTGCGTTGAGTTCCTCCATGAGATGAGGAAACTTCTGCTAAACTTGGTCCTTGGTGAGCCACTTGCCCTAATGAAGGATTTGGCCTGCTTTGACAACTTGATACAGTGGGATATTCTGCTGGTGACTGTGCTTGATCTGTGTGTCCATGATTCGATTAGTTGCAGCTTGTTCCATGTAATTTGGATTTAACTCTGTGGGTGTGAACTGTTCTGCAATGTTGGATGTGTCTAGTAATGGTGGAAAGTATGGCTGAAGGCGGTCCACATTGAACACTGGGTGTAGGCCAAGGTATGGGGGAATGTTGAGCTCAAATGCATTGTCTCCTACAGCCTTGGTAATGGTGTAAGGACCATATCGAAGTGGTCTGAGTTTCCGATAGGCTCTGGTAAGGCGTTCCTTTTGCAAATGCAACCAAACTTTGTCGCCCACCTGAAACTTGTGTGGCACTCGATGTTGATCATGTCAATGCTTGTACTTGGCATTTGATTTCTCCATAATGTCATGGACCTGCTGGCGAATATGTTGGATGTGCTCAATGAAGCTGTTTGCCTGCTCTGTTTTGGACTTTACATGAGCCAAATCTGCGTGAGTAGCTGCAAATGGTATGGCCACATCAATGGGACATAGTGGCTGGAATCCCAAGCCCACCTGAAAAGGGTTGTGGCCAGTCGAGCTGTGGAGAGCCCGGTTGTAGTTGTGCTAAACATAAGGGAGGCTCTCATCCCATGTGCGTGGATGCTTTGAGTTGTACATGCGCAGAATGCGTACGATCATCCTGTTGACAACCTCTGTTTGGCCATCAGTTTGAGGATGGAAGCTATGGACTTAGTGAGGTTGGTGTCGAGCATCGACCAGAGAGTGGACCAAAATGTACTGAAGAACCTGCTGTCGTGATCTGAGATGATAGACTGTGGGATCCCAAAGTGTACCCACACTCGTTCAAAGAAGAGTTTAGCAGTGGCTTCCATTATGATATTCTTCTTGCAGGCAGCCATAATGGCCATCTTCGAGAACATGTCGATGATCACAAAAACACAGTTGTTTCCATGCTTAATGGAAGGAAGGTCTAACATGTAATCCATGGAGATGGATTCTCAAGGTCGACTAGGGGTAGGCAGCGGGGTATAGAGGCCTTGCTTCTTGATGGTCGGTTTGGCAATGGCGCAGGCAATGCATGATTTGATGTACTTCCCAACATCCTGTCAGAGATTCAACCAATAAAAATACTTTTGCAGTACTGCCACCATTTTCGCGACCCCGAAATGTCCAGCAGCCTGACTGTTGTGTGCTTCCCAAATCATCCTGGCATGCTTGCTTGAAGGAACACAAAGGTGACCCAGGTGGCATAACAGGGCATCCTGGAGGTGAAAATCTGGAACATGCTAACCCTCCAAGAGTGTCTTGTATGTGTGGCCGATTTCTGGGTCGCTTTTATAGAGAAGTGGCCAATCAGAAGTCTCGTGCCCACAAGTGCTGAGCATAGTGGTTAACGCCAAGATCGGTGGTTGACTGAGGCAATCTGCAACATTATTGGTGCTACCCTTCTTATACTTGATATTCAAATGGAACTGTTGTAGGTATGTGGACCACTCTGATGGTGATCATTCTGTAATTTTCCTTGTGTTTGTATGAACTGCAGGGGTCGGTGGTCTGTGTGGATGATCGTTTCCTTCCCCAAAATGTAATGCTTCCATTGTCGGCAGGCCTGCACAATGGAATACATCTCTTTGTCATAAGTGGGATACTTTCGCACTGTGTCTGAAATTGTCTCACTGTGATATGCCACTGGATGCCCGTGTTGAGTAAGGACTGCCCCAATAGCATAGTCTGAGGCATCTGTCTCGACCTCAAATGGTTGTTGCAAGTCTGGTAATGCGAGCATTGGTGCCGTGTAGAGGCGATCTTTCAACTCTGTGAATGCTTTTTGTTGAGATTCAGACCAAAAGAATTTTGTTTTTGCTCCTCCCTTGGTGACTTGACTCAAGGGCCAAGTGATATGAGAAAATACCATCACGAACCTGCGGTAGAAGTTGGCAAGACCTAGAAAGCTGCGGAGCTCTGTCAGAGTGGTTGGAGATGGCCAATCTCGAATGACTTGGATCTTGGCTGGATCCACATGCACCCCCTATTCATTAATAATGTATCCCAGATACTGAACCTGGGTCATGCTAAAAGTGCATTTCTCCAATTTGGCACATAACTTGTGTTGCTGCAGTGTTTGGAGAACCTATTGGATGTGGTGGAGGTGCTCTTCCCAACTCTGGTTGAAGATTAGGATGTCATCCAAGTATACCACTACAAATGAGTTGGTGAATGGCCGCAAGATGTCATCCATTAGCCTCATGAAGGTTGCAGGAGCATTCGTCAATCCAAAAGGCATAACCAACCATTCGAAAAGGCCCTCCTTGGCTTTGAAGGCAGTCTTCTACACATCGAAGGGTTCGATTGGTACTTGGTGATATCTTGACTTCAAATCGATCTTGCTGAAATATTTTGCCCCCTTCAGTTGGTCCAAGAGGTCATCAATCTGCGGGATCGGGTACCTATTACAAACAATGATTTTGTTCAGCGCTTGATATTCAATATAGAGTCTCCAAGTCCCATCCTTCTTCTGTACCAACACGATCGGGCTCCTACAGGGCGATGAAATCGGACGGATGTGACCTTTCTACAACAACTCTTGAATCTGCCTCTTTATTTCATCATTCTCCAAGACAGAGCGCCGATAGATTGGTCCATTGGGCAACGGCGCACTTGGGGTCGGATCGATGGAGTGCTTGACCTGACAATGCAGAGGAACCCTTGCGAGGGAGGTGAAGATGTCCTTGTACTCCTCCACGACCTTGTCCATCTGTAGTTTTCGTGTGGAGGGGCCTTGTCTAGAGGTCGTGGCCACTGTCTTCTTCTTTCCTTGAGGGTGTATCATCAGGAAAACAAATTTCTTGGTTTTGGAAACGAGCTTACTGCATTGTTTTGCAGTAATCAAAGAGATGGTGGTAGGCGGTGCTACCTCCGGTATCTTGTACAACTTATTTCCCAAAGTAACAATAACAGCATGGGGCCTTGGTCCATACACATCATGTCGCTTCCACAAGTATGGTTGTCCTAATAATACATCACAAACTTCAAGGGGAGCAATGTCACACAATACCTCATCTGTGAAGGGCTTGATGTTGCATGGAAGGCGACACTGCTGGCTCATGCAAAGATCCCGTCCTTGGTGAAGCCACCCGATGGTGTACGGTTGTGGATGTGCTATGGTCAGTAAGCCCAGCCACTTCACGACCTTTGCCGAAATGAGGTTATTTTGGCTCCCACTGTCGACAATGACCTGTAGCAGGGAGCCCTTTACCCACATCTGGGAGTGGAAGAGACGCTCCTCCTCCTCTGGATTTTCGGGTTCCTCCCTCTGGATCTTTGTGGTGGCAATGGTGGCGTTGGGCTCCGCTTCGATAATCTGTTTCCCCTTGTCATTCCCCTTGTCGGGTTCTGACTCAGAGTCGGAACATGCATCTGATTCTGAAACCTTTAGCTCGGCCACCAATGACTGCTTGGCTCGACACTCACTTGTGTTGTGAGTGGAGCTCTTATGGAACTCACACCACTTTCCTGTGTCCTTTTTCGACTTCATGGCGCTGTTCTTTGCTTGCAGCTTTGGCGGGTTTTCTTGCGCTGCCCCGCCTTGGCTTTGTTCTTTGTTTTGCGGTTTGGGGGCACCTTTCCCTTGCTTCAGATTTGCATATCCAAAGTCTCGCTTCTTTTGTTTAAACTTTTGCTCGACCTTGATGGCATATCGATATGCCGTGCCGAGCTAGGGGATGTTCAGGAATTCTATTTCTTCCTGAATGTACTTGTGCAGGCAGCCGTGGTATTTGAGTACCAAATGCTGCTTCAAATCCTTGATGCCCAACTTTGTGCAAAGGGTATTGAAAATATTGGTAAACTCTGGGATGTCTTGGTCCCTTCCCTGCTGCAGCGTGGTCCACTTTATGTATTGATCCTCATAGCTTCCGACAGGGTAGTACTGCTCCTTGATGGCATCCTGGAATGAATCCCAAGTGGGCGTGGCTGAAAATAGTGAGCCTGTACTTTCATCCTTTTGCTCACAGTAGGTTTCCCACCAGTCCTTGACGTGGGGGGTTGCTTTGAGAAGAGCGAAAATAATCTTTTCTTGACTGGAAAAATCATGAAGAGAAAAATAACCCTCTAGCAGATTTAACCATTTATCGACAGCATCTGCGTCTATTTGACCCTCGAATATGGGGATCTTAAACGGTGTGGCGTTTCCAGAGTAGCTGTTGGAAGCCGATGTGTCGCCCATAGGTAGCCGCTGAAGGATTTGGGAAAAGCTATCCATCATCGCATTCCTTTGTCGCTCGAGGGCTTCTTCGAGCAAGATTTTGAGAGGATCTCCTACCCCCTCATCTTTCTTTCCATCCGCCATGGGAGGCCATCGGGATTTGCGAGGCTGGTCTTGCAACGGTTCGACCAGTTCAAGCCCTAACTCCTTATATCCCAACCTTGTTGGGGACATGCAAAGAAAACAGAGAAAAAGCATACTGCTCTGATACCACTGATCCAGATTTAAACAGGAACACAACAGATTACAAAGATAACCATAAACACAGAGATGCAGCGGAAATAATACTTCATTTCATTAATGTAAAATACTGAAATATGCTTACAAACAGTAATGGAAATAAACCAGCTAGGGCGATGGTAGCTTATCTCTGAGAAGAGATGTGGCAGCTACATGCCTTTGAACTGTGTTACAATGAGGCTTGAAGGCCTATTTATTGTTGAGAAACAATGGAAAACCCTAAACATCCAAAAACCTAACCCTAGAAGATGAAACACCAAACTGTGGGCCCCATTTGGGTAAATTGGTACATCAACTTCCCGGGGTCGTAACTTTGGCATACGATCTCCATTTGACGCGCACAATATCTCGTTAGAAAGATCTATCCGAGAACTACAACTTTGGGAAGAGCAACATCAGTCCATGGACCCATGTTGCTCCCAATTTTCCCAAAAAACGTCGTTTAGGGCCTTAAAATGGCTCCAGAAGTTCAGGACCCAAAAAACTGCTAAAAATAGTAAACTGTGCTACAATTAAGGAAACTGAAAAGCTGAAACAAACAATGGTGGGGGTCCAAGTGGACTCGGCAAGTGGCCACCAATATCCACCTGGATCAAGTCATCTACTATCTATATCACTATTAAAGCAAAGGAGGTAGCAAGTGGAGAAGGCAACATCTACTCAAGTAAGTATATCTATGACTTCATCTGAACCTATTAAAGTGTCGTTTTGCAAGGAGAGCAACAAATTGGTTGGGGCTGCAAATTTCCTTGAATGGAAGAAAAGAATAGATCTGAACCTTATTGAAAATGAAGTCATGGAGCACATCAAGGGCATTATCTCTAAGCCTACAAAAGAAGATTCTCCAACATTTGCTAAATACATGGAAGGGGAAGTGAGAGCTCAGAGGGTTCTCATAGAATCCATCAAGGACTCCCTCATACCATATGTATTGAAACTAAACACTTCAAAAGAAATATATGACAAATTGGTAGAGTTGTTTTCCGTAAGTATTGCAGGAGAAGTAATCTCTCTAAGGCAAGAACTCTACAAATTAAAGATCTCCAAGGAAGAAGGAATAACCTCATACTTCATGAGGATTTCTGAAATAAGAGATCAACTTCAAGATCTGGGTGAAATAATGTCTGACAGAGAGATGACCAAAGTAGTGTTAAATGCACTACCAGAGGAATAGGGCAACTTCACTTCATGCATTTATGGGAAGAAAGAAGCCACTGCATTCCATGATCTATTGTCTCTCTGCAAAATTGAAGAAACCAGATTGAAGGCAAAGATGGATGTGGGATCAAACAAACAAAACCAAGCATATGCTACTTTGGCAAAGAAAAGGACAAAATTTGGAAAGTTTGGTCCTCAAGGAAAAATGAAGGACATATTAAAGATTAAGTGCTATGGGTGTCAAGAATATGGGCACTATAAGAGAAATAGTTGAAAGTTAAAGAAGGGCAACAAGGGAAATAAGGAAGAGGCCCATATTACTAAAGAAGTTGAAGAACCTGAAAAGAAGAAACAAACGCAGGAGGATGTAAGAGACCTATACTATGACAAAGAGAGTCTCCTCCACTAAGTACTTTTCAGGTCTATAATAGTAAGTAGGAAGCATTGCAAGTAAGGTAGGATGTATCATATTAGAAGATGACATCATGGTAGAACCATTAGAAGCAAGAACTCGAGACATCATTGTAGGAACCATGAAGGATCTCTGGCACAAAATCTACTACAGTCAATTATGAAGGATATAGCTCTTGGAAACCTCATCAAAAGCTCAAGTTATACTTATGGGAAAAGAAGAAGAAGTCATCCAGAACAAGTCTCATCATACATTTATAAAAAGGAAACATTTGTGGGATATGCAGTATTTCAAGATTCTTTGATGGAATCCTCATCAGAGGGTTCACCAATCTAGAGAGGAAGCAAGTGTTTCATTAGGAACTCCAACTTGTGGAGTTCATGGGATGATGCTATGATGACTTAAGAGATGAAGCAGATCAGGGGGTTGAAGATATTTTCAATCAAGGAAGTTGCTGAAAGAAGCCTAGATGACATAAAGGTAAATAAGGTATGTATGCTTGTGTTTAATATTATAATGTCATGTTGTATGGTTGCAGATCACTACTCCTATCTTGAGAAGCATGATCAAGGGAAAAGGATCTCCTTCTTTGAAAGGATGCAGGAAGGCATAAGTCACACTAGATGAAATCAACATAATATGTCCTTATATGAAGTATGAGGTGGTTGACTACAATTAAGGAACTCTGATTGGAAGCTCATGGGAATGAAATGAAAATGTGAAGAAAGGAAGGAAGAAATTGTGAAATGTGCAACCATGCTAAAGGCTATCAACATCCGTAAGACTAAGAAAGATTTGACTATGACATCTCCCATAAAGATGTAAAGACTTTGATGGAAGTCTGATAACGATAGAGACCCTTGATAATAGAAATCTTTGGGAGATATGCTAACATGTATGTAGGACGCTGATGCAAACGGGAAGATGTCACGGTGAAGGACCATCACAAAGGTAATTTTGACTTAAGTATTCATTTCATTTTGAACATAATATCTGGATGGGCTTATGCAGGACTGTCAAGGGAAGATCAGTGAATAGAAGAACCTTTCAAAGAAGGCATCATGACATGAAGCAATGCCAGATACATATCACTTTCAGATGGAAGGAATGATGACATGGCTGACTCGTGAAAGTGATGGATGGTCTGTGCCCTATAAAGAAGTTCCAAAAGATGAAGACTCCATGACGAAGAAGAAATTCATGACATTGAAGGAAGGAGCTCTTCAAGCAACTGGTTATTCCATGATCTCCAAACGAGGAGCTGTTGTATGTCCCTAGCTAAGAGGGAACCTGGAAACAAGTTTTCTTGATTGATAGAAACTTGGTATCCTCCCTAATTGACAACGAGAGATAGACAGGGCATTTCGGTCTTCACTTGGGAAGACAGAATGGAGGATTAGGTAATCATCTAGCATTCGATACTCTTTGAGAATGAGATATGGCATCCAAGATAAGAGTAGTCGTGAGGACCAATATTCTTTGAGGACTAGGGAATCCAAGGTAAGAATAGTCCTGTTGGAACACACCTTGTGAACCTGGGTGGGTATGTTCTAGAGGAGAGACAATGATTATGGTGTCTATAAATCATTGGTCTTGCCATCATTGTGCTCTGATCTTGTGGAAATATAGAGTTGTTAGTCAAGGCCTTGCTATGTGACAATGCTGGTTGATATGATGCTAGATAGATGGGTTACCAATCCGATTCTTCTTATGAGAAATTCTTCAGATTGAAAATAACCAAGTACCATTATTAATACCTCCCTAGTTAAGAGGGAGTGTTGAGAAGTGTAACTAGTTTCGATCTTCATAATGACAAGTAATTGTGGCTCTTGTAAATAATGTAATGAAGAAACAATAAAATTATTATTGTAAGCCTTGCTTCATGGGTTTCATAAGCAAGTGATTTTATTTGAGATGGCTCCCATTGAGAACCTTCAGATTTGTCATTAATGTCAAAGAATTAATGTCATGTATGAAGAGCTCTTCTTGAGCATGTGTAAAATGTATTTGAGTCACTAAGAAAGTCTATTAGCCCTCCAAGACAAGCACATGCCTCTCCTCTTGAAGTTGGCCTCAAAAGAAGATGGAAAAATCAAGTCAGCTCAACAATTGGAAGACACACCAATTCACAAGTTCATGTCGGCCCCGGTGTAGGGACAAACTACTATATATACCGAGCTCGACTGCCATTTGGAGACAGAATTTCGGTCAAGGTTTTTCTGTAATTCTGAAGTGCGAAAGTCATATTGAGAAGCACATATATCAGCGAAGAAGAAGGGAAGAAGAGCGATGTTGTAGGTTCTTTGTTTTGGGACTTTTTTGTGATATTCCTCCTCCCACATGTGCAAATAATTGCAGGTCTGCAATCTGTGATAGGAGGCCGAAGTTGTAGCAGCAGAAGGGTGCTACATTGAGTGAATTTCAGTCATATAAGTGTGGAAGACTTCGCAGAAGGAAGGCCGAATACAAGGAAGAACACTCTCTCTAAACAAAGGGCTAAACAAGGGTTAAGAGGCTAATCTAGAGTCGCTGTCCTAAAGGAACAAGTTGCAGATCTACAGGAGAAAGTCAGAATTCTGAAGTAGGCCAAGAAGACAAAGAAGAGGAGCAGCATCATCTGGAAGTAGAAAGAAGAGGAGCAGTATTGGGTCAAGGGGGAAGATAAGGCATTGTTTCTTGGTCTTGGAAGGGCTCTAATGTCAAGGGTCTTAGTCAAGGTCTTGGTATTTGTCAAAGAGAAGCTTTCTATAAGAAGAATTTGTTTGGTTTTCCTCCCAAGGAGTGGGAGGTTTGGCCCTGGCTAACAACTTACATACTTGTCTCTTGTCTCTTTTATTGTTCATGCATTGGTAATTGTCTTGATGAAAAGAACACTATAATAACATAAGCAAGGGAAGTTCTTAATGAAAGAAGTAAAATCTCTCACAAGCAATTATCGAAGTATAGAGATCACTTGTTCATTGATGCCCTAGATTTCTCAACACATGAGATTTCATTCACTATTAATTTTAGGATGTTAAGTGATTCAGTTTACAATTGTTTCCATGGAGAGAGATATTGCTTTGAAGTTCTAGGAGCCGACCTTGTTTTGGAGCTCCAATGGTTGATTAGGAACTACCTACTGTCACTTTGGTAGTGCTTTTCTCTCATTTTAGGCTGGATTTCCTCCAGCACAAAGGGGGCTTGAGTAAGTTAGCTAAGTCTGGTGAGGTATAACAAATAAAAGGGGTTTCAAGTCTTAGTGTTAATCTGGTTTCTCAATTCTAGATTTACAAAGCAAAAAATTAAGCCTATTAAAATAGGGTCAAATGCATGTTTTCTTAGACTTAGAGCAAATCTAATCTTTAATTAAATCGGCTGTAATTTTTCCAGACTACAAACAAAAAACAAATGAAGAATTTTTTGTATTTTTAGGAGGTTGAAGGGGAGAACAAGTGCCTAGATTATAGATTGGGTAAGTGGGGTCTGTTACACCTCATATTGTATGAGGCTCCACTTTGTGATTTTCAAAACATTTATGAAGATTTACAGATGATACCTTGGAGCATTGGACTGACATGGCTGATTCATCTTCATGGATCCCCTTATCTTCATTGCATTGGATCATTTCGTTGAGGTCTTCTGGTTTGGAGGAGTCTCACTTCTTCTTGGTTAGATGATTATGCCTGCTGATTTAGTGGTCTTCTTGCATGTGCTTGCCTTGTTGATCACCCTTGCTTGCTTGTTATGAAGCATGCTATCACATTAATATGTATATGTATATATATATATATATATATATATATATATATATGCTTGTCTTGGGTGTGCTACATCTTGTTCTTGGATGATTGTTCTAGCATCCCAAAGGGTTAGATGATGATATTAGGAGATGGATGCTTCATGACATTGTAGGAGTTTACTAGTGGCTTTTGCATGATGATGGTGTATTATTGGATCACAAGGAGGGTGTTCTACATGGGTCTCTTTTGTTAATGTGGTGGGGACATGATGATTTGATCGTTAGCATTTCTATTGTCCCCTTCACTTATGATGTTGATGTATTTAGATGGTAGATGTGTTGTGTGTAATGTCCTCTTCTAATTAAATTTCCCAAGGGAGGACAAAGTCGCCTATCTAACCTCGTAGGCTATAGTCATTTGTAAAGGGGAGAACCCATTTTTTAATGTTATTAGGGTAACATTAGATAAATTGGGGTAAATGGAGGAAAACTTGCAATAAAAGTCAAATTTGGGCCAAATGGAGGGAAAATTGTTAGCCACTCAAATTAAAATTAGGAGGGAAACCCCAAAGGGAGAGAGGAGATTCATTTTAATCATCATGGATTGTTGATCTTTCTGATTTTTGAGCTAAGGCTCTTTGAGGGTTTTAAGACCCCTTTTTCCTTGGTTGGTTTCAATGGTGAAAGATTGTATTGAAATATATAACTAGGTTTGGTCTTCATAATGACATGTGTAATAATGCTTTTATGTAATTAATGTAAAGAAGAAAATAAAATTATTTTTTTATGCTTGAGTCATGCGTTTCATGCTCAAGGAATTTTATTTTATAAATAAAGCTCCCATTGTGAGCAATTAGGTTTAGTCATCAAGTCATAAAGTCTATTGAGTCAGTGTCATGGATTAAAGGCCCATTTGGGCATCTTACATATTGTAAAAAGAGAATTTATGGGTCACAAACCCTCCAAGACCTTGTCACAAGTACTATTTCAAGTTGGCCCTCAAAAGAAGATGGAGATCATTTTAAAAGAGCATGTCGGCCTACACACTTGCACAAGTCGTCTTATTTCATGGGCAAACTACTGTATATATAGAGGACTTGACCTCACTTGGAAGGCACTCAATCAAGCATCTAAAATAGGAGAAAAAGTGTGAGGAACACAAGAGAAGAAGCCTTCCATCAAGCGAAGAAAAGGAGGAGAAGAAACCGAAGTAGTTCTGATTTTTTTTGGGCAAATATCTTTCACATGTGCGAGGAAGACTAGTGTTCTCTACTGCAGAAGAAGCCGAAGTTATCACTTCCATCTTAGGAGGTCGAATTAAGGAAGGTAGCTAGTCAAGAATAAAAGCCAAATTGCAGAAGAAGGAGACTCCATCCAAGTGAAGGGAACCAAGGGACAAAATTGGTGTTGGTCCCTCACACATGCTGCAACTAAGATTTCTGAAGAGGTTGAGAGTTCCATATTTGAACCAATAGGGCGAAATTTGAAGGGTGGCCATGATCTAAGGTGAAGCAAGCAGTGTGACTAATGTTGACACAAGGAAAAAGAATTCGCTCAAAGAAGCCTTGTGACTTGGTCTTGGAATTCGTCTCTTGAAGATTCTATAAGAAGAAGAATTCGTTTGGGTTTTTCTCTCAAGTTGGAGAGGTTTTGGCCCTGGCTGATAGCCTATATTTTGTGTCCCTTGTCTCATGCTTATTTATGATTTGGTAGTTGTTTGATGATAGGAGACATTAACATAGTCAAGAGAAAGAAAGAATCTAATGAAAGACTAAGAAAAGTTGCATCACAAGCAGTTATCATTCAAGAGAAATCACCTAATCCCTATGCCCTAAATTTATCAACTTGGTATCAGAGCTAAGGTGACAAGTCAAGGAAGGGCGGCTCAATAAGGGACTCTCAAGCACTTAAATGCTGAAGTTCTAGAAAGGCATCAAGGGCATCAAAGAATCAAGAAGATCCTCTCATCTCCAAGAAGACAAGGTTTACATCATCTTCTTAAAGGAAGTGTCAAAACCCTAGATCGGTCAAAGAAGAAGTCTACACTAAAAAAATTCCTTAGATCCTCGCTCATCATCATCAAGGAAAGAGACCACAAAGGCCCTACCTCTACTCAAGTTGAAGAGATCTACGAATCAAAGTAACTTGAAGTCTACTCATCCAAAGAGAAGCAAGATCAAGAACATTTTCATCATCATCAAAGGATCCAAATTGATCTCCCTCTCTTTGGAGTCAAGGATCACTCTTAAAGAAAAGCATCTGCATCAAGGAGAAGTTTTCAATTACATATATTATCATCAAATTCAAGAAGGCAACAGGTTGGAAGAGCAACTTCCCATGTAAGTATCAATGTTATCAGAATCGAACTGGTCATCGGACCAGAAAACTTGTGGACTGGGAACCAGAAAAAAAACTGGGGAAAAAACCGGTTTACCAAAAACAGATAAAATATTCAAATTTTAAAGAAAAAACAGATATATTCATGTGCATCCATATGAATCCAAACCATTTATACACAAATATGCAAATGTTCTCATTTATATAGCAAGTAATAGTGCATATAACCAAAATAACACTTAGTGCAAAACATTTTTGAACCAAAAATTTTACAAACATCAAGAAGTAGGCTCTAAAAGGCCTTTATAGTCCAAAATAACATAATAGATCATAGTGTTATACTACAACCTACGATACTACAAGCTGCAACTACATTATCAGAATCATCATCCGATTCCTGACCATCCTCATCGTCATTTGAAGATGAGTAGCATCCAAGTCTTCCACCAGCTCCAAAAACCACTAAAGAAAACCCAAAGATATTTGGGAAAAAACAAATCTTTGAAGTAGCTCAAAAATCTGCCAACCCAACAACTCTCTAAGACTCCAATCAACGCTTCAAATCTACAAAAAACCTCCCTAAGAACAACCCTGCAAAAAACTCTCTGAATTCTCCTCACCAAACTCAGCTCAAGAATTGCAAGAGACTCGAATGAATAGTGTGAGTGAAATTGAGGGGGTGGGGGTGTTTAAATAGCTTTAGGGTGGGGGCTAGAGTAGTGTTAGAAACTAGGAAAAATAATAAAAATAAAAATAAAAATAAAATTTTAATGTCGAATCGGTCTTTTCCGGTTCAGACTGGTTTTGCCCATAAACCGGTCGGACCAACTGGTTTCGCCGAAACCGGTTCGGTTCTGATAACATTGGTAAGTATATTTATGTCTACATTTGAATCTGTTAAAATGTCTTTTTGCAAGGAAAACAACAAGTTGGTTGGGGCTTCAAATTTTCTTGCATGGAAGAAAAGGACATATCTAAACCTCATAGAAAATGAGGTCATGGAACATGTTAGGGGCCCAATGACCAAACCTCCAAAAGAAGATGCTCAAGCACTTGAAAAGTATATGAAAGGGGAAGTAAGGGCCCAAAGGATTCTCATAGAATGCATCAAGGATCCCCTCATTCCCTATGTGTCTGAACTTGAAACTTCAAAAGAAATTTATGACAAACTTGCAGAGTTGTTTTCCGTAAGCACTGTAGGAGAAATCATCTCGTTAAGACAAGAACTCTACACGCTGTGGATATCGAAAGAAGAAGGAATAAAGTCATACTTTATGAGGATATTTGAAGTAAGGGATCAACTCCAAGATCTGGGAGAAATTATGTCTGACAAAGAGATGACTACCATAGTACTTAATGCACTACCTGTGGAATGGGGCAACTTTAGAACGAGCATTTATGCGAAGAAGGAAGCTACACCATTCAAGGATCTACCATGGAAATTTGAAGAAACTGGGTTGAAGGCAAAATTTGATGTAGGATCAAATGAGAAAACTCAAGCATATGTTGCTATGGCAAAGAGAAAAGGGAAGTTTGGAAAATTTGGTCCTCAAAAAGGAAAGAAGAATATGGCAAAGATTCAATAGTAATACTATGGATGTCAAGAATATGGGTAGTACAAGAGAGATTGTCTTAAACTCAAGAAGGACAACAATAAAAAAGGAAGAGAAGAAGCCCATATCTCTGAAGAAATGGAAGCTGAAAAGAAGAAATCTAAGTAAAATATCTCTACTATGGTTAATATAGTCTTCCTCACTTAGTTCTTTTCAAGTTTCTATTTTTAAGTTGCTCTGTTGTATTTCTATCATGGTAGGAAGTACTAAGAAGAAGCATGCGAGGATGCATCATGGCATCATAGAAGCATACGATTGAAAGTAAGAGCTCATGGCATTATCTTAGAAGAAGTATGAAAGAGAGGTCTATGGCAGCCACCTATAGAGAGATGTAGCTCTTCGTAACCTCATTCGAAGCATAAGTAACACTTATGGAAAGAAGAAAGTCATCTGGTATAAAAAGCTCATCATACATCATTCAAGAGGAACATCTGCCGGATGAGGATAATCAAGATCCTCCATTGGAATCTTCATTGGAAGGTTCACCTATTGAAAGGAGCAAGTGTTTCAGTAATTCCACCTTGTATGGGATTCATGGAATAAGGGTATGACGCGAATCAGGTCAACATGACTGGAGCTCTTTCAATCAAGGAAGCTGCTGAAGTAAGTCTAGATGATCTAAAGAAAGAAATGAGGTATGTATGTATATATTTAATTAAGTCATGTCGTATGGTTGCATATATCATGAATGAATGCTCTACCTCGAGAGCATGATCAAAAGAAAGGATCTCCACCCTTGGAAGGATGCTAGAAGGCATGATTCACACATTGACAAGATAAAATCAACATAATATGTCCTCGTATGAAATATGAGGTGGTTGAAAAAATTGGAGGAACTATAATTAGAAGTTTTTGGAAAGAAATGTGTGAAAAAAGAAAGGAAGAGATCATGAAAAATGCAACTATGGAGAAGACAATCAACATCCAAGGATTAAAAGATTTGACTATAATATCTCCATGGGAAAGATATGAAGTCTGAAAAAGAAAGAGACCCTTGACATTATACATCTTTTTGGAGATGTGTCAATATGTATGCAGGATGTTGATGCAAACAAGGAGATATCATGATGGAATACTATCACAAAGGTAATTTTGATGCTCATTTTCTATTTTTGAACAATATTTGGAGGGGCTTATGCAGGGATGCCAAGGGAAGAGCAGTGGATGTCTTTTACAATTGATGCTCATGTGGCAAGATGAAAGGTCCTTAAGGAAACATGACATGAAGAAGGCAACAAGGCATGAAGGAAGGCCAAATATGGACTGGATCACTTTTCGATGAAAAGAAGGATGACATGATTGTCATGATTCATGAATGAAAGTGATGGATGGTCTGTGCCCTACAAAGAAGTCCCAAAAGTTGTAGGCTTCATATTAAAGAAAAAGTTCATGAAATCAAATGAAGTCCTACAAGCAACTGGTTGTCCCATGTTCTCCATCTAAAGAGCCGCTGGAAGCAAGTCCCTGGTCAAGAGGGAGCTTGGTTGAGTCCCTGATTAAGAGGGAGATTGGATACATTCATTTTATAGGAGTGGGTATATCCTCCCTAGTTGAGAGGGAGAGATAGACATATCATTATTGTCTTCACTTGGGAAGATAGAATGGAGGATTGGGTAAGCATCTGATATCTAATACTCTTTGAGGATGTGGTAGGGCATCCAAAATAAGAGTAGTCATAGAGGACCGATATTTTTTGAGGACTAGGAATCCAAGATAAGAAGTCCTGGTGGAACATACTCTAAGAGAACCTGGGTAGGGTATGCTTCGAGAGAGACAATGATGAGGGTGTCTATAAATCATTGGTATTGCCAACATTGTGCTCTAGTCTTGTAGAGAGATAGAGCGGTTAGTCAAGGCCTTGCTATGTGACAATGTTGGATGATATGATGCTAAACAAATGGGTTACCAATCCAACTCTTCTTGTGAGAATTCTTCAGATTGAGAATGTCCACGTACCTTTTATGGATTATGAATATCTCTTTAGTTAAGAGGGAGTATTGAAATATTTAACTACGTCTGGTCTTTGTAATGATATGTGTAATCATGATTATATGTAATTGATGTAAAGAAGAAGAATAAAATTATTTATGTTATGCTTGAGTCATGGGTTTCATGCTCAAGGAATTTTATTTTATAGATAAAGCTCCCATTGTGAGCTATGAGATTTAGTCATCAAGCCATAAAGTCTATTGAGTTAGTGTCATGGATTTAAGACCCATTTGGGCATCTTACATACTGTAAAAAGAGAATTTATTTGTGTGACAAACCCTCCAAGACCTTTTCACAAGTACTATTCAAGTCGGCCCTCAAAAGAAGATGGAGATCATTCTAGAAGAGCATGTCGGCCTACACACTTGCACAAGTCAGCGTATTTCATGGGCAGACCACTGTATATATAGAGGACTCAACCTCACTTAAAAGGCACTCGATCAAGCATTTGATACAAGAGAAAAAGTGCAGAAACACAAGAGAAGAAGCCTCCCATCAAGCGAAGAACAGGAGGAGAAGAAACAGAAGTAGTTCTGATATGTTTTAGGAAAATTACTCTCACATGTGCGAGGAAGACTAGTGTTCTCTGCTGTAGAAGAAGCCGAAGTTATGATTGCCATCTTAGGAGGCCGAATTAAGGAAGGAAGCAAGTCAAGAATACAAGCCGAATCGCAGAAGGAGACTCCATCCAAGCGAAGGGAATCAAGGGACAAAATTGGTGTTGGTCCCTCACACGTGTTGCAACTAGGATTTCTGAAGAGGCTGAGAGTTGTAGATTTGAACCAACAAGCTGAAATATGAAGGGTGGCCGAGATTTAAGGAGAAGCAGGCAATTTGACTAATGTTCACTGAAGGAAGAAGAACCGGTCAAAGAAGCCTTGTGACTTGGTCTTGAAGAGGTTAATTGGTCAAGGTCTTGGTCTTGGAATTTGTGTTTTGAAGATTCTATAAGAAGAAGAATTCGTTTGGGCTTTCCTCTCAAGTTGGAGAGGTTTTGGCCTTGGCTGATAGCCTATATTTTGTGTCCCTTGTCTCATGCTTATTTATGATTTGTAGATCTTTGATGATAGAAGACACTAGCATAATCAGGACTCTAATAAAAGACTAAGAAAAGTTGCATCAAAAGCGATTATCATTCACGAGAAATCACCTAATCCATATGCCCTAGATTTCTCAACAGATTCCACCCTAGCCAATCGACCTTTCTCTCTGTTCTCTTAACATAATCTCTGAGGCTAAATTTGTGGCAACAAGGGTTTCTTAAAGCTTAACATGTAGCAATGAGGGTTTTTGAGTCTACTTCTATGGCAACAAGTCTTTTTTGAGGCTTAATCTACGACAACGAGGGCTTCTTAGGCTAAATGTGTGGCAACAAGTGTTTTCTAAAGCTTAACCTGTAGCAACGAGGGTTTCTATAGCTAAATTTGTGGTATCGCATTAAGTCTAGGGCATTATCTGGGCAGTGAACCATCCCTGAGCCATTAATTGAATAGTAAGAACCTACCTGTAAGGTGCTTCTATTACAATGCATTAATTCCGTGGCACTATCTGGGCAGTGAATCACCCCCTATGACATTATCTGAGGCAACTTGTGGCAGCACATTAGTTCTGAGGCATAACTGAGGCAAACATCGGTCTAAGAAACCATTCTGAGACAACCAGGTCCCATTGAGGTTCTGATAGTGTCCACGGAAAACCCTAGAGGCATCAATTGTAGCAATGGATCCTTTTTTAGGGGTCGACTGTGGTAGCACATGAATTCCAAGGCACTATCTTGGTAGTAGATTATCTTTGTGATAACAGATCCATTTCTAAAGTAGGTTTGTTGTAGCGAGTTGTTCCTGAGACAAGTTGTTCATGATTTGTGCCTTTGAGGCAAATGAAATTTGGTGCAGTTGACTATGGTGGCGAGGAGGCAACATATTACTGTTTTGAGTAGTGTGCAAGGTGAAATCTCTCTGTCTTTGTGACATTAAGGTTTAGACCTCTCCCTGATGTGACAAAGAACCATTTGTGACTACAAACATATCCCACAGGCCAGTATAAGTCCCCTGCATAATGGAAGTCAAGGTGTTGTTACTGAAGCTGGTTGTAATGTTAGATTAATAGTTTTAGTACAGTAGGGTTTGCTAATGCAACAACATTAGTTGTGAATCTAAGCTATAATGTGATATTGGAAGAGTAGTGGATTTAAAAACCTCTTGTGTACTGTTGAATTGGCCTTATTTGTATGAGTTGTTGGTGAAGTCAACTATCTTGGTTATGTTATTTGAGGAATCAATATTATCTTTGTTTGACAAATTGAAGAAATACTGTGATATGGGTTTAGGGTACAATTTGTCATGTGCTCTTTTCAACCCTGTTACCACTCAAACCAGTAGGGGACTAAAAGGGGCTCCTAAGAGGGCAACTGCTAGGTTAAGGGCAACAGTGGAGGCTTAGCCCACTGTCACCACAACTAAGTCTCCCTGCTCTTTACGAACTTTCACTAGTGGGAGGAGTCCTGGTAGTGTAGGGATCCCTTGTAAATTATATGTCAATGGATAGGTGGAAGGTGACCCTGGAAACCCTTTCCCAAGGAGGGAGTGAAGAATGGAACTTGCTTTCTCTTTAAGCAAGGGACTTGGTCCTCCATGGGTAAGGGGTGAGGATTGGAGGGTTGAGGGAGACAGAATAGGCTTATAGACAAGGTTCTTAATCCCTATAATCCTTGGAAAACTTGGATTCCCAAATGGTCCTTGAAAAATAATCTTTTTTTAGAAGTGGGACCACACGGGGCTGTGGACCCAGCCCAGGCTTGGGGATGGAGTGCAACAACCAATGGTGTTCCTATCCTGGACAAGGTGAAGGGAAAGGACTAAACAAGAATATGTACTTCAAAAGGTTGAATTGATCCTGTTGAGGTCTAGCCTTGGGGATGTCTAGGCAAAATTCGATCCTAGATCTAGGGCTTGGGATTCCCGGAGATTCCACCATTAGAATTGCCTCAAATTTGGAGAGGGAGGGGACCCACAAGTGCAGTAGATTGTAGGAGATCAAAGTGTTTTCTTGGGTAAATTCCTAGGAAATTGATGCCCTAGGTGACGTTTGAGGGCTAGACCTCAGAAAAAATGGTAAAAGGTGAAGGAGATGACTATCCTTTTTAGGGATCAGTGCCTAATTCACTTGGGGATATGGAGTCAAGGATGATGATGAGTAAGAACTTGGTTTCTTGATCATGGAGGCCCGAAAAATCAGCTTCATCCAATGTTGGGAGAAAGAAAGGGAAAGAACTTCAAGCATTTATACTTCGAAGCAAATGTGCAAGCTTATTGAGACAAATAATATCTAGGACATTTCATTCATATAACATTGACCCATACATTAAATTAGCTAAAACATGCTTAATTCCACATTTCAATTATGCAGTAACTAGCCCTAGTTTTAGCAGTATGCAACAACAAGAATAACAACATTAAAATTTACTTCCAACATTATAGAGTATATCCAACTAGAATTTCGTTTGCAAGACAAAGCTCCAGGACAAGAAAAATAGCCCAAATCCATACATCAAAATTCATCCATCTCCAAAAATATCCTCCAAGGAAAAAAATACGAAGTTCTTTATGATTAGAGAGATCCCATGTCAAGTGACGACCCAAATGAATGTATCTAACATCAATATATAACCTTCTAGGGAGCTTGAATTAGCCTTTGGGCCTGCATTAGCCCCTAATGATAAAATAATGTGCAAATAAAACCCTATTGGTGACAAGCCCACCAAACTAGCTCACAAGTGGAAAAATAAGACTCACAAAGGGCCAAATAATAATATGTACATGTCGTGGGGCCCTCTAAAGGCCTAATAATCTGAAGTACCATGCTGAGGAATAAATTCCTCAGAATATGATGGACAAGGGGGTGGCCCCTTGTTCTCCAAGTAGTAGACCTGCAGTGCTCCCAGTGGGTGATGACACATAAATGACCCTATGGGTCTCCATATGAATTGGAGATATCTGTAGATCCTCCACAAGGGCCCAAGTGGTGGAATGAATGCTTCCATGACATCGTACAAGTCCTGGGACACCTGCCAAGAGTGTGGGGTTCTTGTGGGGGCTTGCTGGGCATAATGTATCAAGCATATCACCATCATCCCAAAAGTGGATCGCTAGTAGTCTCTGAGCATCGATGAAGATCCGTGGAGTGTTGTGTGCTGCTGTGGAGGCCAATGGCTCTCTATGCACACCCTATATGTGCCAACGTAGACATCTGTGGGTGAGGATACCGTATAGGGAGACTAAATCGAAATGGAAACCACCTGTAATCTGCATAAGATCCAATGTGTCCCCTAGGCTTCCAATACAATGAACCATTAAAATAATCTTATAAAATATTTTACAAACCATGGATAACAAAGTGGGCACTTCATATTGACATGCCTTTCAGTAGTGGGCTTGGGCATGTGCTAGTGTCTCCAAGCTCCAAAGGGGGTTAACCAAGTACCTTATTAGGTGGTTTCAACCCTTAAAGGGGATAGTATGTCCAAGGTACTGTGAAAATTTATGAATCTTTTAATTTAGAAACCCCTACTGCAATATCTGGTTTATTATCTCCTACTTGTTCTTTACATTAAAAAAGTTATTTATATGCATAAATATCGAAATAAACACAATTGCAACCTTAACAAACATACAGATCAACAACTGAAATAAACTGAGACAACACAAGGGACACTGTTATTTTTGGACAATCGTTCCCAGAAAGACCCAAAATGGGAAAACTGGTGCTACAGATATGAGGGTTTTATTATTATGCAGTTTTCTGAATACAACTAGGGTGCCAGAAATGGCTCACCCTTTAGAGATTTTCCTTGGCAAAAGTACCTTTCTTCGGAGACAGATATTCTGGCTAATCAACAACCGGATGAATAGCCTCACAATGACTTTGACTGTTCCCTTAGCTGGACAGTGAAAGTTGCTCCAAGATACCTTCAGCAATTGCATCACCCTTCAAAGATTGTGTCACCCTCTACAGCTCTGCGTTAGCTAACTAGCTCTCAGTCCACCCCACGAAAATTCCTCAGCGCTGCTCTTCAGCCTAGCATTAGCTCTGCAGCCCTCTGCACTGCCTATGTCAGCCTCTGCTGCCTTTGTGTCAACCTCTTGGCCCTCTATGTCCTCTACGCTAGCCTCCTCAACCTCTGCGTCTGTCCTGGCTGCCTCTGTGTTAACCTTCCTAGGCTCTGTGTTGTCTCTTCGACACTCTCCCCGCCTCTCTGCTATGTATTTTCGACCTTTTGCCGAACTGCCCCTCGCTGCAACAGATCACTAACTCGATTTCTTAGCAAACCCTGCCCCAGAAAATTGAATTGACTGATCAACTTGTTGTATCTCCGACTGATCCTCAAGCCTCTTCTTATACTTTAAGTGTTGATGATTCAACGACCGAGATTAGGTCCCTAATCAATGGATAAGATTAGATTTGGCTTGATCCTTGTTATTTAGAACTTTCTCACCCATATTATAGTAATACACATTAATATTTTAATTTTTCTAAGTTTAGACTTAGGGTCTCATTAAAAATATTAATTATTTTAATATCTCTCCATTTGGGTGGAATTTCCCTAAATTATTTATGGGTCTTGGAGATCTCATGCGCCTTAGCCTCTCCACCAAATTTCATGGCTAGAGCACATCCAGTGCTACCAAAAATCAACACTCCCTCTTAGCAAGGAGTGTGCTCTAGTAATACTTCACCATTGAAACATCACACTGATCCTCCGCATCGGGACCTGTGTTGATGCTTGGCTTGCTGCCTCAAATCCCTTGCACTACTGTTTCTTGTACTGCTGCCCATGACACTGCCACTGCCACTACTACATCTATACTACTGCTCCCTCTCAACATGCTGCATCATGCTACCCATAGCACTGCCACTACAACTCAGTTACTAAGAAGTAAGTAACTGACTTCTCCCAAATATTGACATCCCAGTCAGTCTAGAAGCCTTGTGATGCTGAAGCTGCCTCTACTGCTATCCTGTGCTCCCTTTGCTACCACTGCACTGCTGCATACACCTTTGTGCCTCTCGCATTGCTATAACTTTTACTGTGTTGCCTCATATTTCTGCACTCAAGCATTGCCTTGCTGCTCCACTACACTTTTCTCCACCTGACATATGTCATCATGCTACTGTCATTAAGGGCTCCAGTAGCCGGATGTGATCCAAGAGTTTGGGCACCTCAAGGATCCTGCCCCTAGTGTGTAGTCCTCATGAATACAACTTGATGTCTCCCCACCTCTTCTCTAGAGGTGCATGAGCACTCATGGCACAATTGTCATCAGTCTCAACTTCTTTCTCCGCCTTAGCTGGAGTTGCCTTTGAATCAGAAGCCTCTCCCTTGCTTTTCTTCCTGGGACACTGGGATGCATAATTTCCCAGCTCCCCACAATGGAAGCACTTTACCTTGGAGATGTCCTTCTTCTTCCTCTCCCTTTTTGTCCCGTAGATGCTAAAGCCACATCCTCCTCCTCCTCTTTCTTGACTCGAACTCCCTTACCACTACTCCCTGCCTTGGTCAACCTCCTGATCTCTTCCTGTCAAAGAGCCGCCCACATCTCCTCCCAACTGGGGAGAGTCTTTCTGCCCAAGATTCTTTGGACAAACGTCTCTCAATCCTCAGAGACTGCATTCAGAGCAGTCCTTACCATAAACTCTGGATCCAGTGTAGACCCCACGAAAGTAAGTTGGTCCTACATTTCTCGCAACCTGAGGATGTAGGGATCTATCTCCTCTCCCTTCTGCATCTGATATGACGCAACTGTTTCTCCAATAGCATCTCTTCTACTGCACGAAAGAGCCTTGGTATAAGGTTGTCAAAGTGTCCCACATCTCTTTTGCTGTGTTCTTCTCAGCAATATGTGGTATGACATGATGTTTGACACTGTCAAGGATCATGCACTTCGCCCTCCACTGGGCATCCTCATACTTCTCGTTCTCAGTTGGGTCAACTGGGATAGCCACTACTTGCAAGGCATAGTCCTTGATGTGATGTCGATCCAAGACTGCTAGGATCTTGGCTTTTTAGATGACAAAGTTAGAAGCCCGTCCAACCTGTCCTGATCCCTCAGTCCATTCATTGATATTTCAGCTCCTCTTCTGGACTCCCTTTGAGTCCTGGTTTCCCTCCTAGAAATCCTCTGGTCAACTGTCGAACTGCTCCTCTCCAATCCTCCTTTGTGACTGCAACTCGGATCTGGATTCCTTGGCTAGAAATCAATCGAGGTAGTGATTCCCTCTACCTTGGTTCTGTCTCCTTAGACACTATTCTGCACAGACAGAAACAACCTCCCACCAGCTCCTCAAATCACAATCTGCACAACTCCCTTTGCCTCAACAACTGAAGAATCTAAGCCCCTCAGACTTTGCATAATCACGTCTTGGGTTGAATATGCTCCTCTTGGCCACAACGTCGATCCTTCTTGGCTGAGAAAGTTGACCAGGCACTGCGTAGGCCTGATCTTCCCTTCTTTGCCACTGTTTTGGCCGCTTTCCTGGCTCGAAATGCTAACACAGGCTCTGCATGAACCTCTGCGTCACCCTTTAAGCACCGCGTCACCTCTTCTCATGCCGCTTAAACTCTGGAACAACGCTCTCTCAGGACAACTGCTTCTATTGCAATTTTTTAGTTTTCTTCCACGGGCGTCTTTAGTCCTCTTGTGATCTGCAATCCCTCTGATACCATGTGAAAATTTCTGAATCTAATATATCAGAAACCCCTACTGCAATATCTGGTTTAGTATCTCCTACTAGTTCTTTACATTAACAAGTTATTTATATGCATAAATATCGAAATAAACACAATTACAACCTTCAAAAACATGCAGATCAACAACTGAAATAAACTGAGACAACACAAGGGACACCGTTATTTTTGGACAATCGTTTCCAGAAAATCCCAATGCGGGAAAACCGGTTCAGTAGATATGAGGGTTTTATTATTATGCAGTTTTCTGAATACAACTAGGTTGACAGAAATGGCTCACCCTTTAGTGATTTTCCTTGGCAGAAGTACTTTTCTTCAGAGACAAATATTCCGGCTAATCATCAACCGGATGAATAGCCTCACAGTGACTTAGACTGTTCCCTTAGCTGGACAACGAAAGTTGCTCCAAGCTACCCCCAGGAATTGCGTCACCCTCCAGAGACTACATCACCTTCTACAGCTCTACGTTAGCTAACTAGCTCTAAGTCTGTTATGAGCCCAGCTCACAAAAAGATGAAAAGCTAGATCAACGCTTTAGAATTCAGCCTCTTCGAGGGTGCAACCTACTTTACATTACATAAATGAACAATTCTTGGATGATACAAATGAAAAGACCTCCTTTCTATATATAGGAGTTTAAGGGGTCATAACATAATCAAAGCCAACATAACAATAATAATGTAAGGGCACAATAATAACAATAGTGGGCTTCTATGTGGCACAATAGTAACAAAATGGATACTACATGGGTACATCAATATAATAAGTGGGTTGTACTAATAACAATAAGGAGTTACACTAGTAGTATAGGGGCCTAACATGCCCCTCTCCTTCAAAAAGCGTTGTCCTCAACGCTTGAGTGGTTCTTGATGCTTCTGTATAAAATTCTTGTCCTCTCATGTGGAATCTTCAGCCGGTAAGTTCTTCCACTTGATGAGATACTCTGAAATTGATCGATTTCATAGCTGTCGGGTTCTTGTTTTTGTGACTGCTCCAGGTTCCAATATGATTTTTCCTTCCTCTTCAATTTCTGGCAATATTGTTTGAATTGGGATCTTTTGCAACTTTTGAATAAGTGGCCATACTTCTTCGTCCTTCTTCCATTCATCCCTTGCTTCGTTTATCCAATTTGGTTGGATAATGTGCTATCATTTCCTTCATGAAAATTGACCACGTAACAAGTTGTTTACGAGAACAAAGCCCTTCATACCATAAAAATTGATCCGGTTCTAAATATGAAGATGCAATACACACCTTTTGTAACAATGGTACACCATGTAGATCAAAATATTGCTCCATCTGAAGTATCAAATTTACCGGATTCTTGCCATCCGGATAGCTGTCGGGTTCTTGTTTCTGTGACTGCTCCAGGTTCCAATATGATTTTTCCTTCCTCTTCAATTTCTGGAAATATTGTTTGAATTGGGATCTTTTGCAACTTTTGAATAAGTGGCCATACTTCTTCGTCCTTCTTCTATTCATCCCTTGCTTCGTTTATCCAATTTGGCTGGAGAATGTGCTATCATTTCCTTCGTGAAAATTGACCACGTAACAAGTTGTTTACGAGAACAAAGCCCTTCATACCATAAAAATTGACCCAGTTCTAAATATGAAGATGCAATACACACCTTTTGTAACAATGGTACACCATGTAGATCAAAATATTGCTCCATCTGAAGTATCAAATTTACCGGATCCTTGCCATCAAACTTCCTCATATTGCTTTTTCTTGATTTTAGGAGCTCGATCTTGAAACAAATGTAACTCTGTACTTTAGAATCTTTAAGTTTTGAAATTGCGACCTATAGTAGCCCTTTGCGTCCTCTTTCCAATGCCACCAGTCTGATCCAAATTGGATTCTCCAAGAAAGAGTTATGCACAATCTCGCAAGATGACCTGATTATAGACCTTTCTAGAAGAGCGAACTTTTATGAAGTGCCACGTGTCACTGTTTCGACCTTTGGCTCTGAAAAATATACACAAGAAACTACAGTCCGTCCTCTTTCTGTACCTTCTTCCGAAATTTCAATCCAATGCTCAGAGAGAAAGTTATGACGATTTTCCCCAGGTCACCTGTTTGGAATGTAATTCAGGAGTCTGCAAAAAGACCAACTTCCTTAGATCATATCTCCGCAAATATAGCGCGAAACGCTCTGAAATTGGGACCCGAGATTCAACGCGATGTCTTCTCAAATGGGTTTGTTTTTTAGCTTCTGAAACATCGCAGAAAAAAAGTTATAGCAAAAATGCCACGATGACCTGTTTGGAGCAGCGAAACCCTAAAATCCAAAGCTCTGATACCAAATGTTATGAACCCAACTCACAAAAAGATAGAAAAGATAGATCAACGCCTTAGAATTCAGCCTCTTCGAGGGGGAAACCTCCTTTACATTACATAAATGAACAATTCTTGGATGATACAAATGAAAATACCTCCTTTCTATATATAGGAGTTTAAGGGGTCATAACATAGTCAAAGCCGACATAACAATAATAATGTAAGGGCACAATAATAACAATAGTGGGCTTCTATGTGGCACAATAGTAACAAAATGGGCACTACATGGGTACATCAATATAATAAGTGGGTTGTACTAATAAAATAAGGGGTTACACTAGTAGTGTAGTGGCCTAACAAAGTCTGCCCCACGAAAATTCCTCAATGCTGCCTCTTCAGCCCAACGTCAACTCTGTAGCTCTCTGTGCTACCTGTGTCAGATTCCGCTGCTTGTCCGTCAGCCTCGTGGCCCTCTGTGTCCTCTACTTTGGCCTCCTCAGCCTCTGCGTTAGTGCTGGCTACCTCTACATTAGCCTTCCTAGGCTATGCGGTGTCTCTCCAGCACTCTCCTTGCCTCTATATATAGGAGTTTAAGGGGTCATAACATAATCAGAGCCGACATAACAATAATAATTTAAGGGCACAATAATAACAATAGTTGGCTTCTATGTGGCACAATAGTAACGAAATGGGCACTACATGGGTACATCAATATAATAAGTGGGTTGTACTAATAACAATAAGGGGTTACACTAGTAGTATAGGGGCCTAACAAAGTTTGCCCCACGAAAATTCCTCAATGCTACCTCTTTAGCCCAACGTCAGCTCTGAAACTCTCTGCGCTACCTATGTCAGCTTCCGTTGCTTGTTTGTCAGCCTCTTGGCCATCTGTGTCCTCTACGCTGGCCTCCTCAACCTCTGCGTTAGTGCTGGCTACCTCTACATTAGCCTTCCTAGGCTCTGCGGTGTCTCTCCAACACTCTCCCTGCCTCTCTGCTATGTATTCTCTGTCGTCTGCCGAACTGTCCCTCGCTGCAACAGATTGCTAACTCGATTTCTCAGCAAACCCTGCACCAGAAAATCGAACTGAATGATCAACTTGCTATATCTTCGACTGACCCTCAAGCCTCTTTTTATACTTTTCCTATTGACGATTCAATGACTGAGATTAAGTCCCTAATCAATGGCTAAGATTAGATTTGGCTTGATCCTTGTTATTTAGAACTTTCTCACCCATATTATATTAATACTCATTAATATTTTAATTTTCCTAAGTTTAGACTAAGGGTATCATTAAAAATATTAATTATTTTAATATCTGTCCATTCGGGTGGAATTTCCCCAAACGATATCTGGGTCTTGGAGATCTCATGTGCCTTAGCCTCTCCACAAATTTTCATGGCTAGAGCACATCTGATACTACCATAAATCAACAGGTACATCCCTCTAATGGGCGTGACAAGTGATAAATAAGTGGAATGGAGTAGGGAATGGGAGGGGCAATCCTGGGTCACATATTTGGTTATAGGGGTAGCTAGATAAGGGGAAGCCCACATCTGGGTATGTAATGTGTAGGAGGGAGCAATTATGTTACATGAGGTGCTCCAACCTTGATTTTTCCACCCTTCTTTATATACCTTTTGCCTTTTGTGATTTTTCTTTAATTAACTACTCGGGGTTCAAAGGAAAATAGGATGATGTGTAAGGTATAGCAGTGAGTACCCCCTTTTAGGTAGGGTAGTTCATTTCCCTCCATGGGTTGGGACAATCGTGGTTTACTGAATGATAAAGGAGGCTCATGTAGGGCCTATGGAGCCAAGGTGATGACCATGGATTGGGGTAGAGCTCCTGTATTGGCTTTTGGCCATGCGCTAATTATTTTGTCTCGACCATATTTTGCATTTTGTGGTACAATTTCCTGTGAAATGGGGTGAATTATACTTTTTTCTTTTTGTTTTAACTGCTTCAACCTCTAAGGCATCATTCCATGCTTGACCTAAAGTAGGGGCAAGGGGATAGGGAGGCTGGCCCTATGTGATCCCAGAATAGAAATGTGGACCCAAATGGGAGAAATGATGAATGGGGTATAGTGAGTGGAAAGGGAGTAATATATGCAGATAAAGGAGTGGGGCCACGCACCCAAAGCTGGGGTTTCCCAGGTAGTACCACCTTAGAACCTACTGGTCAATAAGGGAGATCCCATGGGACAAAGATCCAACGGTAACATCCAAAAGAGATCAAGTGGACAAGAGCACAAACTAATCCCACCCTTTTTGCCAAATCGCCCCATCAATCCATACCTAGAAGCATCCATGATAAGTAAGCCCAATACTCAATTACCAAATGACTAGACATACCTTTAGATTCGGGAGGCCCACCTTCAAACATACTATTAATACAGGTGGGTGAGGGACCACGTGGCTAGCTCAGGATTCAAAGAAATGGCACAACGAGCTAGTAGGAGGATGGAAGGGGCTGCTCGCTGTCGGCTGAGGTTCATCATGGAGAAAAATTTCTCATGGGGATATCATCCATGAAGTGGTGGGTAACATCTGGCTCCAACTGGGATGTGATCTCTCGAAGAAGTGGACGAGGTTGCTCGAACGAGAGGTCACGAGAACTCCAACAATCTCTTGGTCGTCGTAGATCCATTGTCTGCACATGTCAAAGATCAAAGCCACGAGGCAACATGTTTTTCACAATGTATTAAGATCACGCATGCTTAATGTTAGCCCATAAACCAACAAGAAATAAAATATGCAACTTTTTTTTAACCTAAATGCAATATAATTTATCATGAGAAACATCATATGCGGTTAGTTCTAATGCAAAATTCATCATGCAATGCATCCTACCCTAACATGCATATGTCGAAGCTATTATTAAGTGTAATCATAAAGCCAATGCAAGTAACATATCATCAAGTCAATATAAATATGCCTTCTTATATGATTACTCATGTAGAAAATCCCAAAGCGAATGCAAACCAAAACACATGGAGGATTCTGTGGGTGGGAGGTGGGAAAATATGATGCCCATGTGAGAAGAGGTAAGAAAAGGATGCATATCACTTCCACCATTGTCCTTATTATTTACGTCATGGATTATGGCCTTCATCGGATTATGATTAGTAGGAAAGGGAGGTTGACGAGATGGAGAAACACAAGTAGGTTGCACATGATGATCACAATGGAGGGGGAATATTGTGGAGTGATTAAAACCCTGAGGATACATCCAAGGAGGAAAAGTATAATCAATGAAGGGCTCTTCCTTGACACTTCATGAAGACTCAAGATGATGATGAATAGGAAAAAGGGAGGAAGAAGTATGGAAGTTTTTCTTTCCCAAGATCATAATCTAAAGGCTCAAATGATTTTAACATAGAATCACACTCATGAAAAGTGGGAGCCTTATCAATTTCCTTATTATAAAAAGTAGGGTTTCTTCTAAAAGGAAAATTTATCACTTCCAACTGTCCCTCTTTATACAAAGGAAATTCAAGATTTTCCCCCCCAAGGGTATCAATGGGTATGTCATCACAAATAGTGCCCAAGGGGAAAACAAGACCAATCCCATTCTCATCCTCATTGTCAGTGTCGTAAATGGGAGCACCATCAAATTGAGGACCAACAATTTCCCATTTCTCCCTTTCAATGTGGAAATAATCTTCAATGTCATCTTTCAAGGGGCTAATGGGGTAATCCCCCTTAAGGTTTTCAAAAGAGGATTCATTAGGAGTAATATCCTTGAGAAAGGTAAGGTTGGTCTCAATTTCACTTTCCATAAACTCATCCTTCCCAGGACATGTGTCATCAAAATCATCATTTTCATCATGTGGATGCAAGAAGGGGTCGACTTCTTGCTCATTACCTAGACTCTTAATGTCTTGATGATGCTCAATGAAGGCTTCCTCTTGGATGATTAATGCAGGGTGTACTTGAAAATGTCTAAGAAAGACATCAATGAACTCTTCAATAGATAACATGCTCCTAGGTTCATGATCACGTAGCCATGAGTTGTGACCACTGAGAGATCCCATGAATAATAACATAAGGACATCTTGGTGGACAACCTTCTCTCTTGAAGCATGTGCATTAAATATTTCTACGTGTTTAATTGCGGAGAGTGGATTGCCATCAAACACAGGCATCCCATGTAGCATCCTTCCCGCAACATGATTAGGATGTCCAGGGACATTAGCAATGTCCAAAGAGGGAAATTTGGGAAATTTACGAAAGAATGACAACCTATTTGGGGTTTACATGAAACATATGTAGGAGTCGCCAAGGTGAAATTAAGGACACCTAAAAAAATGCTTGTTTCACCCTACAAGCATCAACCTTAAAGTTCAATGAAGAACTAGGGCTTCTTTCTTTCAATGGAGTCGCCGATAATGATATGTCAATATGTCGTATGGCGAACAAAACACACATTTCATGTCCTCGACAACAACACCAAAAATATTACCACTCAAACCAGCAGGGGATTTAAAAGCGGTTCCTAAGAGGGAAACTACTAGGTTAAGGGAAACGGTGGAGGCTTAGCCCACTGTCACCACAACTAAGTCTCTCTACTCTTTACATACTTTCACCGATTGGAGGAGTTCGGGTAGTGTATGTCAATGGATAGGTGGAAAGTGACCCTGGAAACCCTTTCCCAAGGATGGAGTGAAGAATGGAACTTGCTTGCTCTTTAAGTAAGGGACTTGGTCCTCCAAGGGTAAGGGGTGAGGATTGGAGGGTTGAGGGAGAAGGAATAGGCTTATGGACGAGGTTATCAATCCCTATAATCCTTAGGAAACTTGGATTCCCAAATGGTCCTTGGCAAACAATCTTTATTGAGAAGTGGGACCACATGGGGCTAAGTGGACCCAGCCCAGGCTTAGGGATGGAGTGCAACAACCAATGATGTTCCTATCTTGGAAAAGGTGAAGGGAAAGGATCAAACAAGAATATGTACTTCAAAAGGTTGAATTTATCCTATTGAGGTCTAGCCTTGGGGATGCCTAGGCAAAAGTTGATCCTAGAGCTAGGGCTTGGGATTCTCGAAGATTACAGCATTAGAATTGCCTCAAATTTGGAGGAGAGATTGGGGACCCACCAACGCAGTAGCCTGTAGGAGATCGAAGTTTTTTCTTGGGTCACTTCCCGGGATATTGATGCCCTAGGTGACCTTTGAGGGCTAGACTTGGGAAAAAGTGGTAAAAGGTGAAAAAGGTGAAGGAGATGACCACCCTTTTTAGGGATCAATGCCTAATTCACTTGGGGATATGGAGTCAAGGATGATGATGAGTAAGAACTTGGTTTTTTGATCAAGTAGGCCCAGAAAGTCAGCTTCATCCAATGTTGAGAGAAAGTAAAGAAAGTTACATTCAAACATTTATACTTCAAAGAAAATTATGCAAGCTTATCGAGACAAATAATCTGTTGGAAGTTTCATTGATATAACCTTGGCGCATACATCAAATTAGCTAAAACGTGCTTGATTCCACTTTTCAATTATGTAGCAACTAGCCCTAGTTTTAGCAATATGCAACAAAAAGAATAAACACTTTAAAATTTACTTACAATGTTATAGAGTATATCCAACCAGTATTTTGTTTGCAAGACAAAGCTCCAAGATAAGAAAAGTAGACCAAATCTAGACATCAAAATTCATCCATCTCCAAAATATTCTCCAAGGAAAGAAATGTGAAGTTCTCTATGATTAGAGAGATCCCAAGTCAAGTTATGATCCAAATGAATGTATCTAACATCAATATATAGCTTCCTTAGGAGTTTGAATTAGCATATGGGTGTAGATTAGCCCCTAATGATAAAATAATGTGCAAATTGTTAATTTTTGGTATGTTCTATGCTTAGAGCAATTTACTTTAATTTTTCCATTTAGCTCAATATCAATTCCAGATTAGCAATCACATTTAGCATGATAGTAAAATGTAGATAGAACATACACATAAATCACAGAAAACAAGCCAAGACAAGAGGACACAAGATGAGGTGCCAGCCAGGGACAAACCCCAATGTGGGGAAACCCTTGATCAATTCTTCTTATGTTCTTCAATAGTTCAGCAGAGAGAGAGATAGTACATATACATCAAAAGTCAACACTTTGACTTGTCAAAATAAGAGCAGAGATCTTCTCTAAGAAGATGTCACATGAGGAAGCTGATCTAAACACAGATGATTCCATCACCTTGTTGTACCTATCACTGTGCTGCACCATCATACCAGGTCCATCATCACTGTGTTGCACCATGTTGCACCATCACCACGTCCATCATCATTGTGTTGCACCATGTGCACCATGCACCATGTGCACACCATGCTGCACCACGTCCATCATCACTGTGTTGCGCCATGTGTTGCACCATCACTGCTGCACCATCACCATGCTGTCCACTCATCACTGCACTGCTGCACCATGCTGCACACACTTCACCATGCTGCTCCATGCACCTTACTGTGCTGCCATCACCATCACCACGCTGCACCTGCTGCGCACCATCATACACCATACTGTCCATACATCACCATGTTGCTTGCACCATCATGAATAGTTCAGTAGTACATTACATCATGTTGTCACCTTCAAGAAGATGTCACATGAGGCTGATCTGATGATTCATTGTCATGTGCTGCACCATCATACCAGGTCCATCACACTGTGTTGCACCATGCACCATCTGTGTTGCACCATGCTGCACCATGTCACATCACTGTGTTGCACCATGCTGCACCATCGCACCATCATCACCGTCTGCGCCATGTCTGCTTCATGAGCTGTACCTTATCATGTTGTACCCAACATGCTGCTGTTCATCATCATGCTGCACTATGCATCACTGTGTTGCACCACTGTCACTATGCACTATGCTGCACCATTCATCATGCTGCTTCATGCACCTTACTTCACCATGCTGCTCCATGCACCTTACTGCACCATGCTGCCATACACCATAATGCACCACGCTTCTCCATGCACCTTATTGCACCATGTTGTCCATACACCATACTGCACCATCACTGCACTACAATACTATATCTTACCAGCCTTAGTTGCTTGCTATGGCTTGCAGCCTAGTAGAGTAGCTAGGTTATAGTTAGCACTCTTCATGATACTTAAGGACATCGTATAATGGTTGTATATATAAGTGTCCCTTCTTGCTGCCTTAAGTGCTGTGGCTATGTGATCGAGATTACTTCCTTACTGCGGCTAGGGTAGGATAGATCCTCCATGACAATGTTTAGCATTAGACTTCATGACAATGTTTAGGATAGACTTCATGACAACGTTTAGGATTATATTTCATGACAACCTTTAGCATTAGACTTCATGATAGCGTTCTTCATGACAACATTTAGGATGGACTTCATGACAACGTTTAGGATTAGACTTCAAGACAACCTTTAGCATTAGACTTCATGACATCGTTTAGGATTAGACTTCATGACAGCATTTAGTTCATGACAACGTTTAGTTAGACTTCATGACAACATTTAACATTAGACTTCATGAAAACGTTTAACATTAGACTTCATAACAGTGTTTAGGATAGACTTCATGACAACGTTTAGCATTAGAATTCACGACAATGTTCTTCATGACAACGTTTAAGATAAAATTCATGACAATGTTTAGGATTAGACTTCATCATAGGTTGTGAGAAGGCTTCTCCATAGGGCAGCATATCACCTAGGGCACTCTCTCTAGATCTCATGTTCATCAAACCCAAAACAGAATGAAGAGAGATCACAAGGGTGTGTGTGTCCAAATTACTAACAAGCCACCTTTTTTTATACTAAAATGTTGAGCACAACTGGGGGCAATTTGGTTGTTGGCTGACCTTGACGAATTGTCCCATAACACAAATAAATTCATATCTCCATGAATACATTGTCAGAATCGGATGATCTTTAGATCAATCCTACACCTCTCGACAAGAGGAATCCAAGAAAAATATTAGGTGCCATGGATAAGTAGACCCACATGGAGTTTGGCCCTAGTTTCCAATTTTAACACAAATAAAACCCCTATTGGTGACAAGCCCACCAACTAGCTCACAAGTGGAAAAATAAGCCTCACAAGGGGCCAAATAATAATATCTACATGTTGTGGGGCCCTCCAAAGGCTTAATAATGTCATGAAGTGCCATACTGAGTAATAAATTCCTCAGAATATGATGTGGACAAGGGGGTGGTCCCTTGTTCTCCAAGTAGTAGACTTGCAGTGCTCCCAGTGGGTCTAACGACGCATAAATGACCCTATGGGTCTCCATAAGAATCAAAGATATATGTAGATCCTCTACAAGGGTCCAAGTGGTGGAAGGAATGTTTTCATGACATCGTACAAGTCCTGGGACACCTGCCAAGAGTGTGGGGTTCCTGTAGGGGTTGCTGGGCATAATGTACCAAGCATATCACCATCATCCCAAAAGTGGATCACTAGTAGTCTCTGAGCATCGATGAATATCCGTGTAGTGTTGTCTGCTGCTGTGGAGGTCAATGGCTTTCCATGCACACCCTATATGTGCCAATGTAGACATATGGGGTGAGGATATTGTATAGGGACACTAATCAAGCCTTTTTCTAAGGTCTAATGAGATTTTATCATGTTATAATGCTTTGGAGGTGCACCCTAGCTTCAAATGTAGATGGGGCTTTTATTTTTTCATTACATTGTTATCATGGTGGTCTTTGCTAGGAGATACATCTTATTTCTTGTTGTAATTTCTAAGTCTAACTGTTAGAAACCCTTCATGTACTTTAATAATTTATTCCTACCTACTTGTTCTGTTAATTAACAAGTTATTTACCATGTAAATACTGGAAATAAATACAAGTACATGCTCAACACATTACAGGACATCAACTGAAAGAAACAAAACAGGCACACAAGTGACACCGTTGTTTTTGGACCAATGTCCATGGAAAAACCCAATGCGGGAAAATCGATGCAACTATCTGAGGGTTTTATTATTATGTAGTTTCTGAATACAATCTGGGTGCCAAAACTGGCTTACCCAACAAAGAATAATCTCGATAGTAGTACCTCTCAATTTGAGACAGATGTTCTGGTTGAAACCTTGGATAATCACTGCGGCAGCTTCAAAGCTCCAATTTTCCCCACGAAACCCCAATGTTAGCCTCTAGGGTAGCGTCAACCCTTTCTGGCCCAACGTTTACCCAGTGCCACTCTGGCTTGGCTTGCGTCAGCCTCTAGAGGCACTTCATCAACCCTCTAACCCTCTACGTCACCCACGTTGTTCCTCTGAGGCACTGCACAACTCCTTGTTGCCTCTGCGTGAGCCTTGGTTGGCTCTGCATGAACCCCTAGATGGTTTTGCGTCCCTCACTCTCGGCTACAACGTTGATCCTCCTAGTGCTATCTCTGCCTCTCTGCTTCTGCATTCACTGCCGCTCAGCTGCAACTCTGATCACTCGCTCAACTTTCTTAGGAAACCTAGCCCCAGAAAGTCGAAATCTTGATCTCTTAGTGTGTCCTCCAAGTGACCCTCAAGCCTCCTCTTATAATTTTCTCGTTGACAAGTCAACGGCCGAGATTAAGTCCCTATTCAACGGCTAAGATTAGATCTGGCTTGATCCATGACTTTTGGACCATTCTAACACAGTTTTATGTTAATTCACACTAATATTTTATTTTTCCCGAGTTTAGACTTAGGGACTCCATTAAAAATATTAATTATTTTATTATCTCCAAAATTGTTTAGAATCCGCCCAATCCCTTTTTAGGTATTAGAGATCTTATGTGCCTTAGCCTCTCCACCAATTTTCGTGGCTAGAGCACATCCGATGCTACCCCAAATCAACATTCCCTCTTAGCGAGGACTGTGCTCTAGTGATACTCCTAACTGAGCATCACCTTGATCGTCTAGCATCGGTCCTTATGCTGATGCTAACCCTGCTACCCAAGATCCTCTGAAGTTGTTGCATCACGTACTGCTACCCATGGCCCTGCCATTGCCACCGCTGCATCTATATGACAACTCCCTCTGCATCTGTGTTGCTGCCCATGGCCCTGTCACTGCCACTGCAACATCTGCACTGCAACCCCTCTCATCATGCTGCCCATAGCATTGTCACTGCTAACTGCTGCACTAAAATCCAGTTACTGAGAAGTAAGTAATTGATCTCCCAACTCTGACATCTCCGTCAGGCTAGAGACACTCCCGACATTGAAGCTCCCTCTGTCGCTGACAAGTGCTGCCTCTCTGACCTCTGTGATACTGCAGCGATTCCATGCATCTCGCACCGTTGCACACCTCTCTGTGCCATCTTTCACTAGTGCAACACTCCCATGCTTCTCGCACTGCTGCCTCACACTTGTAGGAATTTACAGGGTAAGTTCCTCAGATAGAACACCAAAGGACACCTTTGACAAACAGATCACAGATCAATATACCGGTATTGTTAACGTGGTTAAAACCCTCAAAGAGGGAAACTGTCCATGGCCTGAGCCACGCGGCCACTTCATGCAATTTATTAATAAAAGAATGAAAATTTACATAAGATTCTCTCATGAACTGTTACCCTACAAATGACCCTCCATGCTCTTTAAATAGAGATCATGGACCAATTGGGTGTTAAGCCACAGATCAAGTGTTGGTAATACCTAGGAGAGAATGAACCGTCAGATCACTACATATCGTGACCGTCAGATTGTAAGTTACAAAACTACATAGTAAAGAAGCACATTTTACCTAACTCTACACTAGACCAAGTTATACTTAACTATTTCCTATGTGTCGGAATATCCTAACATCCCCCCCATAAGAACAACTTGGGATAGGATTGAAGGATGTACAAATATGACACAATAAGAGAAGGAAGGAGGCATTAAAGCCTATCCCCCCCTTAGTGACAACCTCCTAAATTCCAATCGTAAATTGAAGTTTAGTAAACTTCGCCTCTATGAGAGCCTTTGTAAAGATGTCTGCAACTTGATCCTCTGTTGAACAATTTTGCACTTCAAGAACATGGTCGTGAATGAGCTTTCTGATGAAGTGCATGTGCAGCTCAATGTGCTTGCTGCACTGAAGTTGGACTGGATCTTTGCATATTTGAATGGAACTTTGATTATCACACCAAAGTGTAGTCGGATGCTGCCGCTGAAAGCCAAACTCTGACAGGATCTGATGAAGCCACAGGGCTTCCTTACTAGCTTCTACGACACCACTATACTTTGCTTCTGCTAAAGAAAGAGAAATGAAACTTTGTTTCTTGCAAGCCCATGTAATAGGTCCTGAGCCAAGAGTGAACACATAACCTGCAGTAGACTTCTGATCATCAGGGTCACCAGTCCAATCAGAATCAGTGAAACCAACCAATAGAGGAGATGATTGATTTTGCATTGTAATGAATCCCAAACTGAACTGTACCTCAAACATAGCAAAGTATTCTTTTATTTGCTTTCCAATGACTTTCATGTGGGTTTTGCATAAACCGAGCAATAAGGTCAACATCAAAGGAAAGGTCAAGACAAGTATGGGTCAGATACCAAAGTTTTCCTACAAGTTAACGGTATAAGGTAGCATTAACTTCAGGAGAAGTACAAGTGATTGAAAGTTTGGCTCCAGACTAAAAGGGCGAAGGGGCTGGCTTATAGTCTTCCATGTGAAAATGGCGTAGAAGATCACATGCATACTTGGACTGGGAAAGGGAAATACTTTCCTTGGATTGCAAGACTTGAAGACCAAGAAAATAATGCAAGTGTCCTAAGTCTGTGTTTTCAAACTTCTTTTTAAGGCTGGACTTCACATGGTTTATAAGGTTGGGATCACTACCAATAAGGATAAGATCATCAACATAAAGAACAAGAATGATAAGAGACTTGCCCACTTTCTTGGTGTAGACAATATTGTCAGAATGAAACCTAGAAAATCTAGTTTCTAAGAGAAAGCTATCCATTTTGGCATACGAAACTCGAGGGGCTTGCTTGAGACCATAAAGGGATTTCTTAAGCCGACATACAAAGCTAGAGTCTGTTTTTATAAAGCCAGTAGGTTGTTCCATATAGATTTCTTCATGCAAGTCCCCATGCAAGAAGGCAGATTTAACATCCATTTGATGGACTTCCCATTTGAAAGAGGCAACAAGGGAAAGAATAAGGCAGATAGAGTTCATTTTAGCATCAGGGGAGAAGGTTTCAGTATAGTCAATGCCTTCGACTTGTGAAAAACCCTGAGCAACAAGACGAGCTTTATGTTTATCAACTTTTCCATCTGGTCCATACTTGGTTCTGTAAACCCATTTGCATCTAATAAGTTTTCATCCCTTTGGTAGAGGAACAAGATCCCATCTATCATTTGCCAATAATGAACAATATTCTTCATTCATCGCTGCATCCCAATCTGGGTGGCCTAAATCTTCTGCAAAGGTGTTAGGATCATAATTAGCTGAAGCTTGAGCCAGTAAAGAAGAGGCTATATCAAATTGAGAACGTGTACGTCGCTGATCTGTAGGATCACCGGTAAGAGCACCTGCTGCATCCCGAGTAGCACGGACCCATTTTGGAAACTGAGAAGCTGAAGGAGGATCCTAAGAAGGTGGGGGAGGATTGTCATCCTTGCTGTCATCATCCGAAGAAGAAATATTTTCAGAAGTAGAAGGGATAGAGAGAGGTGGCACATCCGCCAAACTAGGCTCATAGGACGATATATTTTCAACAAACTTTACATCTTTTCTAATGATAACATTTTTGGACTTAAGTGGAATAAGTATGTATCCTTTGACATCTTCAGAATATCCAACAAAAATACATTTTTCACTCTTAGATTCTAAAGCTTTATGTTTCTCATCTGGAATATGGGCCCATGCTTCACTTCCAAAAACACGAAAGTGACTTACATCTGGTTTAATTGAGCTCCATGCTTCTTCTAGAGTGATATTCTTTAAAACCTTAGTAGGAGTGTGAGTTATTATATAAATTGCACAGTTAATTTCTTCTGCCCAAAAATTGAGACTAAGCCCTTTAGATTGAAGCATACAATTAGCCATTTCCTTTAAGGTGCGATTCTTCCTTTTAGCTATACCATTTTGTTGTGGAGTATATGGAACAATATGTTTCATTTGAATTCCATTCTCAGTGCAAAAGTTGATGAATTTGTTGTTAACATATTCTCTGCCATTATCAGATTTTAGCTTAAGAATTCGATGTCCAGATTGTTTTTCAACAAAGCCCTTAAAGGCCAAGAACATGTTAAATACTTCACTCTTGAGTTTTAAAGTATACCCAAGTGCGTATGGAGAAATCATCAATTAAGAAATACTTGTAGCCAAAGAATGAAACAATTGGAAGTGGACCACATAAATCACTATGCGCAAGCTGTAAAGGGGCCGAGGCATGCCAAGAGGCACATTTTTCAAAACTATCCCGACGATGTTTTACGAGTACACATCTGGAACAAACACCATCTCTGCAAGATACCATTGTAAGACCTGTCACCATATTTCCTTTACATAGATTCTGAAGCGAGCGATAGTTTAAGTGACCAAATCGCTCATGCCAAAGTTTTCTCACTTCATCATTATGAGCAACAAATACCGAGGGAAGATTTGATGACCCAAAGTTGTTAAACTTATACAACCTTATAGAATCATCAGCAATGGCAGTAGCTAAAATTTGTCTAGGATCTCTTAGGTCCTTAATTACAACATCGTGAGGTGAAAATTCAACGATTTTATCTTCACGTGAATGAGTTATCTGATGTACAGATATAAGGTTGCAGGATAAGGTTGGAATACATAATACATCATTAAATTGACCACTATCTATATGAACAGTTTCAATCCCTACAACACTAAGAGATCTATCATCACTAACATATATATTTTCGTTGTTACAATCATTTAAAGAAGAAAACATGGCTTTGTTTTTGGCCATGTGATAAGAAGCTCCAGAATCAATGAGCCACTCATGAGAATTAGAAGAAGAAGATACATTTATTGCATATCCAGACCAAGATGTTTGACAACCACATGTAGAAAGAGCTATTCCTGAAGATGAAGTCGAAGTTGAAGAGTGCTCCAAATGGATGTTATGCTTCTTCATTGCTGCTTCCAAGGCTTCCATCTTCTTAAAGCATTTGGATTCAAGTGGCCATCTTGATTACAAAAGCTGCAATGTCTATCAGTCTTCTTCCCTTTGTTTTTATTTTCCTTATCATTTTGTTGAAGTGATTTTTCATTTTGAGACTGAAATTGCTTAGGACCCTTGTTTGGTTTAGGACCATTCTTTTTAGGATAAAACTTCTTAGGATTTTTTGAATTTTGTTGCTGCTGGGCGGCTAAGGCTTTCTTGGAAAAGTTTCCAAGATTAAGAAGACCAAGGTGTAAGAGTTTTTCTTGTTTTCTTATTAAAGAATCACAAAAGGCATCAAAGAAAGGGGACTTGTAGTCCTGTCCTTGAGAAATGAAGGCTTCTCTTGTAGAATGGAAGGTGGAAACAAACACAGAGTAGGCTGGTCCCAACTTAGTAAGAATGGAATATATAAGGTTACCATCTTCTTTCTTAACCTCAACACCTTCCAAGAGAAGTCTAAGGGTCTTGAACTTGGACCAAAAACCTTCATTGGAAGAAAAATTATTGGGGTCCAATGTAAGCAAATCATTTTCGAGTTGATGGGCTCTAAGCTCATTTTTAATTCCAAAAACTTTAGTGATCTGTTTCATTGCTTCATTAGGAGTATCAAGTTCTGCGATATGGAATCTAAGGTTTGGAGAAATAGACATCCCTATCAACCCACGTGCTTGATCTTACCTATTTTCCCATTTGGCTGCCTTATCTTCATCTTTCGGTTTGGTTTCTTGGCCTAAGGCTATTCTGTAAAGACCTTTACTTCTAAGTAAATCCACAATGTAGGACCACCATTGGAAGTAGTTGGTGCTGTCAAGAATAACTTGGCATGGACTTTCCATTTTAATAGAAACTGAAGTTATAAATGTTGAAACTAAGTGTTCCAATGGAAAGATCTCGAAAAATTAGGCTGATTAAAAAAAATGGCTCTAAAAACGGCTTTCGGATGAAGAAGTTATGGCTTTTTGAAGAAAAGTTGTTGAAGATTCCAACAGTGTGGGAATGTGCGGAAATGAATGATAATGTTATATTTAAAAAATCCGCCCCTTTTCCAAACTTAATCTAATTAGCACACTTTTTAACACAAAATTATATGACTCACTTTTATAAATAAGTGAAAGTCACTTTTACAATGGTACTTTATGAGCTACCTACTAAATTGTAACTTAAATAAAAGATAAAGAGACTTTAGAATTATAAGTGACTCACTTTTTATAATGGGTGAGAAAACTTTTACATAAAGTAACTTTAAAACGTAATTTACATGTGCTTTTTGAAAAAGTAACTCAACAAAAAGAAAGTCTTGAAGTCAAGACCTCTATTCTCATAAAGTAACTTTGGACCAAGTGAGTTAGTTTAAAAGGTTAGTAATTTTTAGAAAAGAGGAAGGGTTTTTTTTTTTTTAGGTCATTGAAGATTTGGGGTGCGTGCTTACTTGAGAAAGCTCTTTTTTTCCTATAAAACAAAAACCACAAAACCCAAAACGAACATACAAAAATCATAAACCTTATGGTTTGAAGTTAGCTTTACCCGGAAACTAACAATTTTCCTCAATGTTTCTGATTTTCTGAGATCACACTAAGGTGCGATAGAAAAGAGCATACTCATGAGAAAAAAAACTTCCTTTCTGTTTCTGATTTGTCCAGATCGCACAGATTCGCGTGGAAAAGAGCATATGCAGAAATGAAAGGTGTAGATCTGGTATTAAAAAACAAAGAAATAAATAAACCGAAATAAACATAGAGAAAATAACTAAAAACTGCAAATAAACACTGTATATCTCCAGATCTTAAAAATGACGTAGCTAGGGCTACCGGAAACCTTTTCGCGTGAAACGAAAGGGGTTCCTCACTAGTACAAATGCTCCTAACACAATAGAGCAGTCCTCTTAGCCCAAAAGCAGTCAGAAATAGTAGATTTAGGAAACGCTAGTTGGATGTAGTTCTATCGGCTTCAGATTTGGATCACCAACGGATGCGGCCCTCAACTTGGATCTAATACCATGTAGGAATTTACAAGGTAAGTTCCTTAGACAGAACACCAAAGGACACCACTCACAAATAGATCACAGATCAATACACCAGTATTGTTGACGTGGTTAAAACCCTCAAAGAGGGAAACAATGCACGACTTGAGCCAACGCGGCTGTTATAGACATTTTTGTGCCTAACAGCATGGAGCATGAAATGTCAATAATCTGAGGGATCCAAAGTCCCTAAACATGTTGTTCTTACCCCTAGAGGAACAAGGTCAGCGAACCACAACACTGAAAATCAGTTCTCCACCTGAAAACACTAAAAAACAAGCAGTTTCTGGATCATGTCAGCTGCTCCACTGAGCATCTGCGCTGAATGTCAACTGCTCCACTCTGTACTTGCACTGAATGTCAAAACTAATGAAGGCTACGTGCGCTGGGCGAGATTGGCCAAGTGGCATAGTCATTCTGCAAGGTGTCAACTGCCCAGGAAGCTTCCAAACTGACACTTGGGTCAAGGAATTCGCCTTGTGATGAGTAAGAGGGTCTTGATCTCCAAGTGGAAGCAAGAATCTCCAAGTGGACTCAAGAACTGAAGATTAACTAAAGTGGGAGAGGACACTAGTTAGCTTCATGCCAGTCTCAAGATGACTCATCCTTTCTCCAAAACCCTATATATAGAGCTCTCTCATGAGGTCTAGGGAGGCTGGAATTTTGTGCAAGTAAGGAAGTGTTGTTGGTTTGTGTATAGAACTATTGGGTGATTGCTTGAAGGAGGTGAAGAGGAGATTTCTTTCTGCTGGGAGGTGTTGCTGGATTGGGCCTATTATGGTTGTAACTCTCTCAGAACTTTGCTTCTTCTATTAATAAAGTATTTGAGGTTCTTCTATATGCATGTGTCTTTATGGTGAATAAATGCTTGTATATTTGACTTATGCTAATCCCTGAATAGATTATGGATGTATGCTTCTTGTAGTTTCCTTTTCTTGTGCTTTTACAGGATCTTTGTGTAGCTGGGCCGGTGAAAGAGCAAGGATCTGGGAGCAAGCAGCAAGGAGTGAAGACTGGATCGACTATTAAGCGCAAGATAACGGTTAGTAGATCATCCCTCTCTTCCCTCTCTCATCCCATAAAGAAGTAATCTTGAATAGCTTTGCATTCAGTTGTTGCTGAGGTACTATCACCCTTAGAGTGGGATACCAGAGGTAGCCCCACCTACTGCCACATCCTTGATCACTACCAAGAAAGGCAGCAAGCTCATATCACAGACCAGGAAATTCATCTGTCTGGTTCACTCCCAAAATAAGGGGAAGATCGTTGCTACATCCATGACCCTTGCAAAGGGTTCCTCCACGCAGCAGCAACAACAAAGGGATACGGTCATGACAGAACACAGGAACAACTTCTCCTCACCCACAGGGGTACCACATAAGTTTCAAGTGGGCCACAAAGTTTGGTTACATCTACAGAAAGAACGCCTTACAAGAGCCCATCAGAAGCTCCGACTACTCCGACATGGTCCTTACAGCAGTACCAAGGCTATGGGCAACAATGCTTTGAAGCACAACATTCCTCCATTCCTTCACTTGCACCGAGTATTCAATGTGGACCATTGTCGACCATGCTTCCCACCATCACTGGACACATCAGAGATTGCAGGACAAGTTCAGCAGATGGAGGAACTCAACGCAATGGGGACCATTGCTTCCTAAGGGGGGAGGAATGATCCAGGTGGATGTTGGTGGCCACCCACCAACCCATTTGGACCCCCACAACTGTCTCTTTCAGTCTTTTCAGTTTCCTAAATTGTAGCACAGTTTACTATTTTTAGCAGTTTTTCGGGTCCTGAACTTCCGGAGTCGTTTTGAGGCCCTAAACGACGTTTTTTTGGGATTCTGGGGCAACATGGGTCCATGGACCGATGTTGCCTCCCAAAGTGGTAGTACTCGGATAGATCTTTCTAACGAGCTATCGTACGCGTCAAACGGAGATCGTATGCCAAAGTTACGACCCCGGGAAATTGATGTACCAATTTACCCAAACGGGGCCCACAATTTGGCGTTTCATCTTCTAGGGTTAGGTTTCGGGATGTGAAGGGTTTTCCATTGTTTCTCAACAATAAATAGGCCTTCGAGCCTCATTGTAATACAGTTCGGAACAGTTCAGAGGCATGTAGCCGCCACATCTCTTCTCAGAGATAAGCTACCATCGCCCTAGCTGGTTTCTTTCCATTTCTGTTTGTAAGCATATTTCAGTATTTTACAGTAATGAAATGAAGTATTATTTCCGCTGCATCTTTGTGTATATGGCTATCGCATCTCTGTATTTATGGTTATCTCTATAATCTATTGTGTTCCTGTTTAAATCCGGATCAAGGGTCATTCCGTATTGGATACTTTTCCCAACAACAGCGGCCACTTCAGGCAATTTATTAATAAAAGAATGAAAATTTACATAAGCTTCTCTCATGAACGGTTACCCTACAAATGACCCTCCATGCTCTTTAAATAGAGATCATGGACCAATCGGGTGTTAATCCACAGATCAAGTGTCAGTAATACCGAGGAGAGAATGAACCGTCAGATCACTACATATCGTGACCGTCGGATTGTAAGTTACAAAAGTACATAGTAAAGAAACACACTTTAACTAACTCTACACTAGACCAAGTTATACTTAACTATTTCCTATGTGTTAGAATGTCCTAACATCCCCCCTTAAGAACAACTTGGGATAGGATTGAAGGATGTACAAATATGAGACAATAGGAGAAAGAAGGAGGCATTAGAGCCTAGGTTATGGGCCCACCATTAAGCCAGAGTGACGCTGGGCCCATAACCACTATAGCTCCCTCTGTTGCTCCATCCACATCGGTCTCTACTGACATCCGCCAGTACTGCTACTCCTCTTTGGTGTTCCCGTAGCAAGGTCTAATACAAGAGGCTGGGTACCTCTAGGATTCTACCCCTCATCACCTGTAGTCCGTCTGACTACAGCTCAATGTCTCCCCACTTCCACCCAAGTGGTGTGTGCGCACTTATGGCACAATCATCATCTGTCTCCACTTCCTTCTCTGCCATTGCTGGCGCAGCCTTGGTCTCAGAGGCCTCTCCCTTGCTCTTCTTCCTTGGACATTGGGTTGCATAATGACCCAGCTCCCCAAAGTGGAAGCATTTGACCTTAGAGAGGTCCTTCTTCTTCCTTTTCTCCTGCTTTCCCTTAGATGCTAGGGCAACATCCACCTCCTCCCTTTCTTGATTCTGATCCCCTTGCCACTGCTTCCCGTCTTGCTCAACATTCTGATCTCTTCTTGGCGAAGAGTAGCCCGCATTTCCTCCCAATCTAGAAGGGTCGCCATGCCCACTATGCTCTGGACAAACACCTCTTAGTCTTCTGAGACTGCATTCAAGGCTGTTTTCACCATCAATTCTTGATCCGGCGTGGCCCCTATGGAATTCAACTAATCCCGGATCTCCTTCAATCAACTGAGGAAGTGGTCGATCTGCTCTCCATTCTGCATCTGGTATGATTGCAATTGATTTTTTTAGTAACATCCTTCTTTGCATAGAAGTATGCTGGTACAATTTCTTTAAGGCATCCCACATCTCATTTGTCGTGCCCTTTTCGGTAATATGTGGTACTACATGGTCCTTAACCCTGTCAAGAATGATGCTCTTGGCCCTCACCATTGCTTCCTCGTACTTGTTGTTATTAGCTGGGTCAACTGGGATAGCTATCGTCCTCAAGGCGAAGTGCGTGACACTATTCCTGTCTAAAATGGATAAGATTTTGGCCTTCCAGACTATGAAGTTTGAGGCTCCGTCTAGTCTGTCTTGGTCTCTTACCCCGTTCACTGCCATCTCGTTGCTCCTCTACTTCCCTTTTGGAAGTTCTCGGTGTGATTCCCTCTGAGCCTTGATTTCCCTCTTGGAAACCCTTCTGCCAATGTCGAGATGCTCCCACTCCGATCGTTAGTGTCGTTGCACTACTGATCTAGATTTCTTGGCTAGAAACCCTCGGTAGCAACTCCCTCCTCCTTGGCCTTGCCCTGTTAGGTACTGTTTTTACTATAGTGCCCCGCCAACTCCACTCTGCAGCTTACCCACAGCCTCCTAAACCCTAACAAAATGAAGGTTAGAGCTCCTAGGCTCTACGCAATCAGGCACTAGCTGAAATTCTCCCCTAGGCAACTGTGTCAACCCTCTTGGTCTCTGTGTGGCTCTTCGTGAGTCTTTTCTGCCTTCCTCAGTCTCTGCGCTGGCCTCTTCCTAGCTCAATCTCGATGACGTAGGCACTGCATCACCCCTTCCTTGTTGCTACTCTGCTAGGAACAACTTCTGTCACTCGGGACAACTGTTTTCTTCTGCTGCTGCTCTACTCGGTTGATGTCCTCAATTCTCCTGTGATCTGCAACCACCCTCTGATACCATGTTGGAATTTCTAAGTATAACTGTTAGAAACCCTTCATGTACTTTACTGATTTATTCCTACCCACTTGTTCTGTTAATTAACAAGTTATTTACCATGTAAAACTGGAAATAAATACAAGTACATGCTCAACACATTCCATATCATCAACTAAATGACACAAAACAAGCACACAAGTGACACCGTTGTTTTTGGACCAATGTCCCCAGAAAAACCCAATGCGGGAAAACTGGTGCAGCTATCTGAGGGTTTTATTATAATGCAGTCCCTGAATACAATATGGGTGCCAAAACCGGCTCACCCAACAGAGAATAATCTCAGCAGTAGTACCTCTTAGTGAGAGACAAATGTTCCAGCTAAAACCTTGGATAATCACTTCGGCAGCTTCATAGCTCCAATCTGCACCACGAAACCCCAACATCAGCCTCTAGGGATAGCGTCAGCCCTTTTTGGCCTAGCGTTTGACCAACGTCACTCTGGATTAACCTGTGTCAGCCTCTGGAGGCACTGCGTCAGCCCTCTGGCCCTCTACGTCACCCACGCTGGCCCTCTAAGGCACTGCGCAGCTCCTGGCTGGCTCTGAGTGCGCCCTGGCTGGTTCTGCGTGAACCCTTGGATGGTTTTGTGTCCCTCACTCTCGACTACTGCACTGATCCTCCTAGTGCTACCTCTGCCTCTCTGCTTCTATATTCACTACCCCTCAGTGGAAACTCTAATTACTCTCTCAACCTTCTCAGCAAACCCAGCCCCAGAAAGTCAAAATCTTGATCTCTTAGTGTGTCCTCCAAGTGACCCTCAAGCCTCCTCTTATATTTTTCTCGTTGATATATCAACCACTGAGATTAAGTCCCTAATCAACAACTAAGATTAGATTTGGCTTGATCCATGACTTTTGGACCATTCTAACATAGTTTTATATTAATTCACATTAATATTTTATTTTCCCTAAGTTTAGACTTAGGGACTCCAGTAAAAATATTAATTATTTTAATATCTCCCAAATTGTTTAGAATCTGCCCAAACCCTTTGTGGGTATTGGAGATCTTATGTGCCTTAACCTCTCCACCAATTTTCATGGCTAAAGCACATCCGATGCTATCCCAAATCAACATTTCCAATGTACACCACTTGTTGGAGTGTGACCCCTCATTAGCACACATGTTGATGTTGATTTAATTAGTTGGTGACTATTTGGAGATTAAACTATTCTTTTAATTTAGCATTAAACTTTGTGCACACATGTTGAGGTTGATTTTGAGCTACGAAATTGGAACTTTTGCTACAAATCATCCATGCTAGTTTGACCAATTATCCCTCTTTCCATTTAAAAATACTTTTGAAGTCCTAATGTTTAGCATGGGCAACTAAGGTATGAAATGTGTTTATTAGATTTCTTATTCATGTTTGAAATTAGAGCTAAGGAGTAGTTTAAAGGGTAACTTTGATATTTTAGTTATATGTTTGAAATAAACATGAGGCGCTAATTCAAGTATGTCCAAGGCATGCAGATAAAACGATTTGATGCAGCTGCAAACGACTTGCGAGGAAATAGGTGGCATATTGGATGTTTGATGGAACGCTATAAAAGTGGAGCAAATGGATGCACATCTCTCAGGATTGTTGGATGTTCTATTCATATGTTATCCTTCAGTCATTGCTCATAGAACAATCAAGATTGTGCTCGCTTCTTGGATCCTCTCCAAGACCGAAAATGACAATATATGTCTCATAAACCAATGCATTGACAACTGAAGAACAATCGAGATGCCTTGGTGCGCAAGAGTCGTTGCATCGCCGAGGTCAAACTTGACATTTTTCATAAATTGATACCATTGTGTCTGGTTGTATTTAGAATTGAGGCAAACTATTTTGGATAATGAAGTCTCCAAATTTAGATATTTTGTCGGGATGTAGATTCCCCTGTTTATTATACATATGTATGTGTGAACTCAGAACACAGTATGTTGAACTTGTTGAATGGTGTTGTCATTGATACCTGTTGAGAAATCTAGGGGCAGCTAGATTATGTGATTTCTCTTACTTTGATAACTGCTTTGATGTATTTTTGCTTATCTTGATTAGATCCTTTTTCACCTTATCTATTATTGTGTTCGTTTCATCAAACAACTACCAAACCATGAAGAACAATGAGACAAAAGGACACAAGATATAGGTGATCAGCCAGGGTCCAAACCTCTCCACTTGAGAAGAAAACCCAAAATAATTCTTCTCTTCTTATAGAATCTTCAATTGACAAATTCCAAGACCTATGACCCTTGACCAAGACCATCCAAGACCAAGTCCCTTGACGAGCTTTCCTTCTACCAATTCATTATCAATTACTGCAATTTCGACCTCCTATAAATTTGTCTTCCCAACAAATTCTTACACAATTTGACCGACAAATTAGGCTGCAACATCGACCTCTCTATTGTACTTTCGAAGATAATTCTAGGTTAGGAATTATGTCAGAGCATCTAAAATATTTTGTTTGTTTTTTAAAATGTTTGGATGACCAATGTTCTAAACTAATTCAAACAGGTGTTGAATCTTAATTAATCATGATATAAATAAAGGTTTGGTTCTCCACCTCTTGACAAAAATTTAGTTTAAAAGAGGTGTAAGGAAGAAATCAAAAAGTCTATGGTCTATTAAAAATCAGATAGATTATTTAATTAAGCATATGGAAAAGATGCATGTAACCAATGTTTATAGCCCAACATAAATATATTAAAATTGATGAAGAAGTGACAATTTAAACATGTAGAGGAGTTATTTCAAACAAACAGTCCAATAAACTAATCTTTGTAATATATTATAACTTCAAAGGGGATTTCAGACAGGTTGATACTCAACCTTATCTTACCCAGATTTCTTCATTCAAAATTAAATATATGCAGAAATTTACAATATGAAATGAAATAACAACAAATAACTCACAAGAACACAACCTTTTAAAGGCAAATTCAGAATCGTTTCATTAAAATTAAAGAACTTCAGATGAATACAATTCTACTTGATAGCTTATCCCAAGGGTTCAACCCTTTATACTTTGATATATGAAGTATTTATACAATTTGCCTCAAAATATCTTGCTAAACTAATTTATCTCCCATCCCCTAAAACCTGGAAGTCCTTTTTGATGCAGTATATTGAACTTTCTGTGGAATTTTTGAATGCTGGCCTGCAGATTATGACATTTATTCTCTAACTATAGCATTAAATTTATTTTAGTAAGAACTCTTCTCACCTCGACAATTGTCTCAGTTCTATCTGCAATCTCATATTCTTCTAGTTCTTTTTGTGTCTTTGAATTTAAAATTCTTATTAAGGCAATAGTGTCACCTGGTTTCTGTCCCAAATTTTCCTTTACATCTTCTATGACTTCTTTTGATTTCTATACCAACTCTTTTTTCTCGAAAATAATTTCAATTGAAGGCCAAATTTCAGTCATTTCTTCATTAATCTCTATGCAAATATTATCCTTTGCTTGTGGAATTGTCTGTGCCATAGCAGATTATTTCTCTAGAAATTCAATCCTCTCAGTTAATCTATGAGTTTTCTGAAGCTCTGACAAATACAGATTATCAATTTTTAATTTTGTTCTTGGAGATTATTAAGCTGAGCTTTCAATTTTTGAATCTCTTGCCCTCTGATAGATAAATCTTCCTTAGCTTTGATTAATTCAATTGATGTATCTGTACACCGTGTCTCCATTGTTGTAGTAGCTGCTGAAGTAGAAGCCCCCACTGTTGATGTACCTGTGATTGGAACTGTTGTAAGAGGAATAACTGCTAATTGAGTTGATTGTTGTTCTTTCTCTTTTAGCAGTTTTTCTATTTTAGTCTCCATTTCCTTAATCTATCCATTTTGTTCAATGATGATTTTGATCATATCTTCTTTTTCCTTTTCCAGTTAACTAACTTCCTTTATTTGTAGATCTTCAGTAGATGGAAGTTTGAGCTGCTTCTTTAATGCTGCAATATCAACATTTTTTCTTTTAATTATCTCCTCAACAACTTTTACATTACTAGGATCATATCCCAGTTTAATCACCAAATCCTCTAAAAACTTTATCTTCATGTATTTTGCCAAAGAAGATATTTTTTCTAATTTTAATTGAGACTGGATATTGTTAACTGAAACCTAGAGTTTGGATGCTGCCATTGCTGAATTTATTAGAGTAGAATACAACATTTCATCTCTCTTTATGCAAATTCATTTGATCAATAGGATGGATTTGATCGATGTTAAAAGAAAAAATGGACTTTTTGTAGTCATCTACAATCATTGGAAAATGAACTTTGGCTTTAAGGAAAACTATTTTCCTTTTTCCTTTCTTAGTATCAAAAGCAGAGAGAAGTTTGTGCGGTGATGATGTTGTTTGCTTCTAGAACTGAGAATAGGTTGTGGCTTTTAAGCTTTCATTCTTCTTTTTGATTTCCTTATATCTTGCGAATATACTTGGTTCAACTTGATCATGGACACATTCTCTTGATTGAGATGTTTCCAATGGCTTTTGAGAAACTAAAGATGTTGGTGACCCTATAAAGATTCTTCATTTCGAAGGAAGGTAGTAGCATAAGGACCTGTTAAGACTATTGTATTCTGTGTATTTTCTTCTTGCCAAGACTCTTCTGCTGGATTAATTTTATGCCTATTTTGTATATTTGGAATTCTTTCCCTTGAATTTCTGAGTCTAGAGGGGAAACAATTTCCCTTGGTCTTTTATCATGCTTTTCTTGTGGCACTGGAGTCTATGATGTTGTAGAAGAAAGTACATGTTCCTCTGCTTCTTGCAATGTATTTTCTTGCCATTCATCTTGATTCATATATTGCTCAATTTCAGGTCTAGGAGTGTGAGCATAAGGAGTAGTTTTCTTCTCTACTCTCAACTTTGACACAATTCCTAAAGGATCATATGACTTAGTAAAATTGAGTTTAAATTTCATTTGTTTAAGGAGGAGATTTGCTTCTTTTGTTGTTGTCCTAGCATTACAAATTAAAGGTCCAACCTGTGTTTTGATCTTAAACTGAGATTTCTTTTTGGCTGAAACAAAGTGTAGTTCATCCATATTTATCATTTGCCTAATATATTCTAATGCAAAAGGGTACAAATTTAGGCAATTTATATGGAGACAATTCACATCCATACACTCTGATCTCAGTGTAGTTTTGATACAAGTGCTAGTCACCTGTTTTTGTCTATCCATTTAGATGTAGAATTCTTTTAATCTCAGGTCCAATTCTAGATTCAACATCACTGTTAAGTAGGCAAGAAACTCTGTATAAAAACTAATCCATATAATCATTGAATGTGAATTCATTGGTATTCTTCCTTACTAAGGAAGTCCAATGAATCACAGGCTGTGGATTTCCTTGTTCATCTAGTTTCTGTAGTGGAAATTGAAATTTATCTGCTTGATGAAATAAGAACAAGTAAACTAAGACTGAAACATGCTTGAAAACTCCTTCAGTAGAAAATTTAAGAAATTGTTCATGGATGACCTCTACCACAAATTCACTATAATGAAAAATAATTGAAGGCTTTTCTCTTGCTGAGAACACTGATAGAAAACCTATAATTGCTTCATCAACCCATTGATCGATTTGATAGCCCAACAAACAAGAAACTATAGAAATAATTTGTTTTGTCATTTCTGGAAACATTGAGGATGGGTAAGGTGGGTTTGTTTTTGGCAATTGGACATTTTCAAGCAGAAATATCTAAAAGTTTTTGGCTATGGAGGGAAAAGCAGGGTTTTTGTAGAGTTCCATGAGGGAGTCTATAGAGAAGGGGTGCAAAGAGGTTTAATTTTGGATTTGGAGCATTTGACATATGGATTCAGGGGTAATTGTCAACAGGATGTCATTGTTCTGGGCAACAATATCTCTTTGATTGGGTATGTACCTGAAATGGTACCATGAGACAAATTTTGGGAAATGATGGGTTTGTGGAAAAACGAATTGAGGTAGGAAGGAGTCACACAGACTCAATTCGTCGCTGAGATCAACAATTTTTTTTTTAATCAATTGTGGAGTTCATAAAGAACCAACTCACAATTGGTTTCAAAGATTTATAATGTTGATCTACTAAGGGTTGGTGATCAAGGTCAATTACAGGGGGAAGCATAGGATTTTCCACTACGGCTTTAGATTTACCCTTTGAAGACATTTTGAAAAGAAATGAAACAGAAGACTGTAATTACCCAGGAGTTGGTTGGTTGAAAAACTATTTGGCTTGATTCTTGGTTGCAATAGCAGGCTCAGTCGCTCAACATCGTAGAATAGTAGAGAAAAGGACAGTTGAACGAGGTTTTATTTTATTTTATGGGCGAGAGCATTTACCATTGAAAAATGTCCTTTAATGGAGTGGGTTCATTAATTTTGGAAACGATTATATTCTTGGAACGAATAATTAATGGTAATATAATATTTGAAATAGGAACGTGACACTTGGCAAAGGAGGATTGGATTGGCGGGAACGAGATTGATACTTATTATTTATGCGGGAATTAGGGAAGGCGGATTTCAGGGGGGGTCAGTAGTAAATTGCTTAGGTGGGGCGGGGGTCCGAAATCGATGAGGGAGTAAGACGTACACAAAGTGGGATGGGCAGAATCCGCTTTTTAGACCTCCCCCCGCCCTTTGATTAACTGTCGGAGGGGAAAACGGGGTCTGAAGTTGTTGAGGGCCATCGATCTTGGCAGAATAAATCGTGGCGCTTTATTGTAGCGCAATTACTATCACATATGAAAAACAAGTCATATCAACCAAAACTTTATTAACAATTAACTAATCATGGTTAAATTTGCGATTAAAAGTTATTAAATTAAATTGATTTAATATCTAATGCGACATTTGAGCTAGCTCACACATTTTGTTTTTTGTAAGGGTTTTCATCACTCTTTTTTTATTTTGATTTTCTATTTTTTCTTTAAATACCCTATTCATTTTTTATTTTCTTTTTCTTTATATATATATATATATATATATATTTTGACAATAAAAGTAAAATGCAAAATAATGTTACAACATCAGCTCCATCTGGGGACTGTGTTTCCCTGTGAGATGTAGAGAACATGCAGATCCATGTGCCTTCTCCTTGGGCTATGGAGTCTTTGTTGTGAAAATCACACTTGCCGTGAAAAATGGATAAAACCGGAAACGTACTATGATTTATGGCTGTAACATCTTTCAGTACTGAATATAGTGCTTGAGATATTGTCTATTGACAAGCAATGGAGAGTACCTCCCTTCCATGTTTTGTAAAATGAAAGTATTGTTTTCTTTGACCTCTACAATGCTGAATGCCCCAACTAAAAGTTATCAAACTTTCCATGTTTACCCTTTTGTTCTCTTGGGGCATCCCATTTCTAAACCAGATCCCCTTCTCTGAAATCTCTTTCTCTAGCTTTCCTATCAAACAATGTTTTCATCTTGTTTTGATATTGACGAAGTTTATATTGAAGTTCATCTTTATTTTCATTCAATTCTATAATCTAATTAATTCTCTTAGAAAAATCATTAGGCTCTTCATTTGATTCTTTTAAAAACTTCATGACAGGAAAAACTAGCTGTATTGGAAGAATGGCCTTAGTGCCATAGACAAGCTGAAAAGGGGATTGACCTATTGACCTTTTGGGTGAAACTCTGTCAGCCCAAATTGCATATTTAGATTGTTGTCCCAATTTCTCGTATGGTCTCCAAGTACCTTTTTGATTACCTTTACCAAGATTTTATTTGATGACTCTGCCACTCCATTCCCTTGAGGGTAATATGGAGTAGAATGATGCAATAGAATCTGATATTTCTGGCAAAATTCTATCATTTTAACACTACTACATGCATGCGCATTATCTGTAACTATTTGTTGAGTTTAACCAAATCTAGATAACATATTTTCCTCAATAAATTTAATGACAATAGTATCTGTAGAATTTTTTACTAGGATAGCTTCTACCCATTTTGTAAAATAATTTGTGGCAGTTAAAATCCATCTGTGCTGATTGTTGGATGCTGGATGTATTTCTCCAATGAAATCAAGTCCCCACTATAAAAAGGGTGCCTGAATCAAAACTGGAACAAGAGGGAGTGCTGGCAATCTTTGCTTACTAGCAAAAATCTGACATGGAATGCAACTTTTGACTTTTGCTCCAACCTATGAAAACAACTTTGGCCAGTAGAAACCTGCTGTCAAAATATTATGTGATGTTGCTCTCCAAGTATAATGACCTCCAGATATTCCTTCATGAAACTGATCAATAACACCCTCTGTTTCACTCTCAGTCAAGCATAGAAGTAAGATATTTAATGGATCTTTCCAATAAAGGTTGAAATTGAGAATACAATACTTCATAGCCTTCAATTTAAGAGTTCTCCATTGATTTTTGGCAAAATTAGCAGGGTATTCGAAATTATGAAGAAAATGTACAATATTAGCATACCATCAAGATAACAAGAACTTTTCCTCAAGGTGAAGTAGAAGAGGAGCTAAGTCTGTAGAAGAGGAAGGTTCTTGTGGATTCTTATCTGGTGAACCAGAGGAAGGTTCTTGTGGATTCTTCTCTCCTGATATCTGCATAATAGTGTTTATTCCCAGAACTTTGCAGTTAGATTCAACCAAGAGCTTGGCTAAACCCTGTCCTTTTACCAACTTAGTAATTTGATGTCTAGATCAAATTCAAGAATTTTAGCTATCCATCTCCCTCTTCTACCATCTTTATCAAGTTGGGTCAAAATGGTTTTGACAACATTATTTGGGACATAGGTAGTAATAGGGGAATGAAGGACATAAGTTCTGAAAGCTTTTAGAGCTTGTAAAAGGGCATAAGCTTGTTTTTCAATGATGTCCCCATCTGGCGTTTTCCTCATATAACTACTTCTTTCAAGTCGTGTTTCCTCCAGGATCTTTCATCCAACGACATGAATGCTAGTTGTAGGTGACATCTACAACTCTCTTTTCAGTAGCCCTGTATCAACCCATGTAGATGTCGTTCAAAAATAAAAAAATGAACATCAAATCAATGTTACCTTTTGTGATGGCCTTTAATCATGACATCTTGCTTGCCTGCGACATCTTGCACATTCATAAACAAATATCCAAGACTTCATATGTCAAGGGTCTCCTTCCTTTACAAACCTTATCATAGTCTTCTTCTCTATAGAGATGCCATGATCAATTCTTCTAGTCGTCAGATGTTGACTTCCTATGACTGTAGTTGGATCTTTCACGACCTCTTCTTTCTTTCTTCACATATTTCTTCGCATGAACTTTCCATACATAGTTCCTTAATCTTTGTCAACTATCTCATATTCCATATGAGAACATATTATGTTGATTTCATCTTATCAATATGTGAACCATGCCTTCATGCCTCTTTTCAAAAGAAGATACCCTTGATCATGCTCACGAGGTAGAGCATTTACGCATGCTATATGTAACTATATGATGACATGACTTAATTTGTGGCAGTTAAAATCCATCTGTGCTGATTGCTTGATGTTGGATGTATCTCTCCAATGAAATCAAGTCCCCACTATATAAAAAGGTCCCTGAATCAAAAATGGAACAAGAGGGAGTGCTGGCAATCTTTGCTTACCAGCAAAAATTTGACATGGAATGCAACTTCTGACTTTTTCTCCAACCTGTGAAAACAACTTTGGCCAGTAGAAACCTGCTCTCAAAATCTTATGCGCGGTTGCTCTCTAAGTATAATGACCTCCACATATTCCTTCATGAAACTAATCAATAACACCTTCTGTTTCACTCTCAGTCAAGCATAGAAGTAAGATATTTAATGGATCTTTACAATAAAGGTTGGCATTGAGAATACAATACTTGATAGCCTTCAATTTAAGAGTTCTGCATTGATTTTTGGTGATTAGCAGGGTATTTGAAATTACAAAGAAAATGTACAATATCAACATACCATTCAAATAACAAGAACGTTTCCTCAATGTGAAGTAGAAGAGGAGTTGAGTCTGTAGAAGAGGAAGGTTCTTATGGATTCTTCTCTGGTGAACTAGAGGAAGGTTCTTGTGGATTCTTCTCTGGTGAACTAGAGGAAGGTTCTTGTGGATTCTTCTCTCCTGATATCTGCATAATAGTGTTTATTCCCAGAATTTTGCAGTTAGATTCAGCCAAGAGCTTGGCTATACCCTGTCCTTTTACCAACTTAGGAGATTTGTGGTCTTCTTTGCTTGAATTCGGTCCTTGTGAATGTTTTCTTGATGGTACAATGTCAATATTTTTGCTCTTTCTTGATACTCCTTTTTAGCATCCTTCTAGTCCTTCAGCTTTTGAGTGTCCTTTTAGTTGCCTTTCCTTGTCTTGTCACCTTAGCTTTGAAACCATGTTGAGAAATCTAGGGGCAGCTAGATTATGTGATTTATCTTACTTTGATAACTGCTTGTGATGAATTTTTTCTTATCTTGATTAGATTCTTTTTCACCTTAATTATTATTGTTTTGTTTTCATCAAACAACTACCAAACCATAAATAACAACGAGACAAAATGACACAAGATATAGGCGATCAGACAGGGCCAAAACCTCTCCACTTGAGAGGAAGACCCACAAGAATTCTTCTCTTCTTATAGAATCTTCAATTAACGAATTCCAAGATCTATGACCCTTGACCAAGACCCTCCAAGACCAAGTCCCTTGACGAGCTTTCCTTCTAGCAGGTCCCTAGCAACTATTGCAATTTTGACCTCTAGAAAATTCTTCTTCGCAACAAATTATTCTGCAACTTCGACCAATAGATTCTACTGCAATTTCGACCAACAGATTCTACTGCAACTTCGACCTCTCCAGCCGATTCATAGTTTCAACTTAGCTGCAACTTCACAACTTCGATGTAGCTTCACAACTTCAATGCAGCTTCAGAATTTCATCTTGCCCAATAACTGTAGAAAGCCTAACAAGAGAGAGAGAGAAAGAGGTCCAAAACTTTGATCTTGTTCTTATTCTTCTTCATCCTTTTCCAGCTTCTATCTTGAGGTCCAAAACTTTGATCTTGTTCTTGATCTTGATCGAACTTGCTTGTGATTGTGTCCAAATGAGGTGTTAATTTTAGGTATGTTCTATGCTAAGAGCAATTTACTTCAATTTTTCATTTTTATCTTAATATCAATTCGAGATTAGCAATAACATCATCAAGATAGTAAAGTGCAGATAGAATATAAACATAAACATCAGAAGACAAGCCAAGACAAGAGGACACAAGATGTGGTGCCAGCCACGGACAAACCCCAATGTGGGGAAACCCTTGATCAAATCTTCTTATAATCTTCAATAGTTCAGCAGAGAGAGAGAGAGAGAGAGAGAGAGATAATACATATACATCAGAACTCAACAATTTGATTTGACAAGATAGAAGATCAGACATCTAAGATCTTCACCATGAAAATGGCACTAAAGTTCTTATGTCAAGGATTGCAGATCTAAACTGAAGTGAAGGCATACTTCTTCAACTGATTCTCCAAGGTGATTCCATCACCATCCTACATTCACTATGCTGCACCTATCATCACTATGCAGCACTTCATTACAATGCATCACCCAACATGCTACATCCTACTGATTTGGGGTAGCATTGGATGTGCTTTAGCCATGAAAATTGGTGCAGAGGCTAAAACACATGAGATATCGAAGACCGAAAAATGGTTTGGATAGATTGTACTTGGTTTGGGAGATATTAAAATAATTAATATTTTTAGTGGAGTTCCTAAATCTAAACTTAGGAAAAACAAAAGTATTAATATTAAACTGGGTTAGAAGGTTCCAAAAGTCATGGATCAAGCCAAATCTAATCTTAGCCATTGATTAGAGATTTAATCTCGGTCGTTGATGGACCAACGAGAAAAGTATAAGAAGAGGCTTGAGGGTAAGTTGGACAACGCACTGAGGGAGACGAGTTAGTTCGATTTTTGGAGCGAGGTTAGTTGATAAATACAAACTAGTGGTCTGCAGAGCAGCAGGAGGCAGTGAGTACAGAACAGAGAGTCGGGAACAATACGAGAAGATTAGTGCAGAGGTTGGAGAGGCAGACACAGAGCCTCTCAGTCAGATGCAGATGCAACAGACTACGCAGTCATTGGAGGGCCTCCATGGGTGATGTAGAGAGGCCCGGTGCTGATGCAGAGAGGTAGGGGTTGACACAAAGGTTCTAGGAGCTACACAGAGGTCAGCCAGGCTGACGCTGAGACTAGGAGAAGTGTTGGAGAGTTTTCTCTCTGTTGGGTAAACCAGTTTGGCACCCAGTTGTACTAAAGAATTTCTAAATAATATAATCCTCCATTGCTGCACCGGTTTTCCCACATTGGGTTTATCTGGGGAATATTGTCCAAAATATTTGTGTCGATGTGTTAATTCTTCTGCATGTGTTTGTTTCTGTATTATGGTGTGATATCTACAACAAAATTTATTTTAATGTCTATAGAAGGATTTTCATAAATAACTTATTACGAAAATAAGTAGGTAAAATAAATTAGTTGTTGTAGTGATAGAATTTTCATATGGTATTAGAGCAAGTATTCAGAGATAGGAAGGGAAAATCAATTATGGGTCGAGACCATGATGCAGAGGCATCTACGTCAGGACACTCGCACAAATTTTCAAAAAATTGCACAAGAGAGTGATTTCGATTTCTTTATGTTGGCTTTCCGGCTGGAAGAAGAAGTGGCTTGTGTGCCTAGCTCTACATCATCAGAGGTGTGGTATATAGATAGTGGAGCCTCTTGCCATATGACTGGAATCCGAGAATGTTTCTCAGATTATCTGGAGGAGAAGATGAACTTTCAGGTCACCATGGGGAACAAGGCAAAGTGTACTCTAGTAGGGAGGGGTGCCATAGTTTTTCAAACAGAAACTGGAGAGTGGTACCGTGCTACAAGTGTGGTGCATGTACCAGGATTGGGGATGAATTTACTTTCTGCGTCACAACTTTAAGGTAAAGGCTATGATGTTTTCTTCATCAAGGAGAAAGTATACGTCAAATACCTGAGCTAGAAAAGGAAAGTGCAGATCGGGATCAAAAGTAACAGGTTGTACAAACTACAACTAGAATCACCAATGGTAGTAATAGGCAATCATGGAGACAAGGATTTGAACGAACTATGGCACAGAAGAATGGGACATTTGCACCATGGGGCTTTGATAATTCTCAGGAGCATTGTAACAGGAGTTTTGGATCTTAGTACAGAACGAGATGATGTATGCAAATGATGTGCTCTAGGAAAGTATGCCAAAGTAGCATTTCTTAGAGGTAAAAACAGGGCCAAGAGTGTGTACTAGGATTGATACACTGAGATATCTACGGACCCATGTCCACTAAATCTCTTAGTGGTGCTGAGTACTTCCTCACCTTCATTGACGACCACTCGAGGAAAACTTGGATTTATTTTCTGAAAACCAAGGATGAGGTTTTCTATCGATTCAAAGAGTTCAAGGCTCTGGTGGAGAATTTGTCTAGGAAGAAAATAATAGTTTTGTGCTCAGATAATGGTGGAGAGTATGCCGATAAGGGCTTCACTAATTTTTGTGCTAAGGAGGGCATCAGAAGAGAGTGGACAACTCCTTAGAATCTGGAGCAGAATGGAGTAGCAGAAAGAAAGAACAAGACTATTGTAGAAGCATTTAGGGTCATGATGTATGATCAGGATATGGAAAAATTCCTGTGGGCAGAAGTATGCAACACAACAGTCTATGTTCAAAATAGAACTCCTCATCGGGCATTGGGCAAGATTACTCTAGAGAAAGTCTTCATAGGGAAGACTCCTCAAGTTAGTGATTTCAGGATATTTGGGAGGTTAGCATATTGCCGCATACCCGAGGAAAAGAGGAAGAAGCTGGATCAAACTACAGAGAAAGGATATCTAGTGGGATATAGTGAGAACGCTAAGGCATACTGAATGTATCTTCCAGGGAGTAGGAAGGTAGTAGTTCGACGAGATGTGAAGTTCATGGAGGACATGGCTTTGAGAAAATCTCAAGAATTGCCTTCCGAGGAGCAGTCAAAAGAGAAACCATTGGTCAAACCTCTTAAACCAACGGAAAAAAAGAATTCTTCCTTGGTCCAGGAGGAATCACAGGATGAGGAGGAGATAACAGAAGCACCTGCTGGCAAAGGAAGAATGAGCAGGTAACTTTGTCAGATTCTGCAAGATGCAGAGTACTTCATCGGTGCGCCAAGGAATAAAAAGAGGGAGCGTAAACACTCTTATAGATATCAGACATTAGTAGCTCAGGATGGGGAGCCTGGCAGTTTTCAGGAGGCAGCTCAAGGTCAAGTTTGGCTGGATGTGATGGTAGAGGAGTACAACTCCATAATGGTGAACAATGTTTTGGAGGTAGTGACAAGGCCTCAAGAAAGATCAATGGTAGGTTCGAGATGGATCTACAAGATGAAATACGCTGCAGACGGTAGTGTTGAGAAATACAAAGCCATGTTTGTGTCTAAGGGGTATTCTCAGAAGGAAGGAATTGACTACGAAGAGACCTTTGCCTCGGTAGCTAGATATACATCTATTAGAACCGTGATATCTCTTGCAGCATAGATGGGGTGGGAGATTCATCAGATGGATGTGAAAACGAAATTTTTGAATGGAGTGATAGAAGAGTAGTTATACATTTAACAACTAGAGGGCTTTGAGACACATGAGAAGAAGTCTCATGTACGCAGATTGAAGAAAGCCTTGTATGGGCTGAAACAAACACCTAGAGCATGGTATGGTCGAATCGATGGCTACTTGTAGAAAATGGGATTTGTGAAGAGTGACGCAAATCCAAATCTCTACTATCTGGATGCGGAGAATGAGCCTCTAATCTTAGTATTATATGTAGATGATCTCTTCCTGATAGGATCATTTAGGCTCATAGGGGACTGCAAGAAGATTCTAGCCACAGAATTTGACATGAAGGATTTGGGACGAATGCATTATTTCCTGGGGTTGGAAGTTTGGCAGCAAAAGGGGGAGATCTTCCTTGAGCAAGGGAGACCAACGCAGAAGGATGAACCACTCATCATTCCTACATGTCTCCAGGGGTATCCTAGGGGAAGGCTGAATCACTCACCCTGTACACAACAAATCACTAGGGGAAGGCTAAACCACTCACCCTATGATTGTATCTCGGCAGGAGAAGGATGAACCACTCATCCTGCCTACATAGCAGACCACTAGGGGAAGGGTGAACCACTCACCCTATGGTTGCTCATCGCTCCATGAAGTACTCCCAAGCCCCCTGGAGCTCCCAGAGCTTAATCTCCATATTATACTGGACCTTTAGGAGAGAGTCTCTCCACAACTCCTAGTCGTTCTTGGAAAGGCAAGAATTTGACCTTTCCCAGGGGCTTCGTTAGAATATCGGCGACCTGCACATCAGTCCCAATGTGATGGAGCCTTTTTGCTCCTTGTTGTACTTGTACCATATCCCAGATAAAGTGGTACTTGATGTCTGTGTGCTTGGAGCGATCATAGAACACAAGATTCCTCAATAATCGAATCCCTCTCTAGTTGTCACAGAAGATCACGATGGTATCCAACACGTGTCCAAACAGCTCACTGAAGAGCTTCCACAACGAGACATCGTCACATGAGGCCATACTCGCAACTATGTATTCGGCCTTAGCGGTGCTAAAAGCAACCGAATTTTGCTTCCCGCTCATCCAGGATATCGAGGCAGAATCAAAAGAGAACCAACACCCATAGGTGCTCTTGCGATCCTCCACACTGTTGATTTGGTGTAGCATCGGATGTGCTCTAGCCATGAAAATTGGTGGAGAGGCTAAAGCACATGAGATTTCCAAGACCCAGAAATGGTTTGGATAGATTGTACCCGGTTTGGGAGATATTAAAATAATTAATATTTTTAATGGAGTTTCTAAGTCTAAACTTAGGAAAAATAAAATATTAATGGGTATTAATATAAAACTGGATTAGAAGGTTCCAAAAGTCATGGATCAAACAAATCTAATCTTAGTCGTTGATTAGAGATTTAATATCGGTCGTTGAAGGACCAATGAGAAAAGTATAAGAGGAGGCTTGAGGGTCAGCTGGAGAACATGCCAGAGTGATCAATTATTCATTTTGCTAGAGTGGGGTTTCTAAGCAAAGTTGAATCAATGATCAGCAGCGAGGGGCAGTGAGTACGGGGCAGAGAGGGATAGATAGTACTGGGAGACTAGCACAGAAGCAGAGAGAGCGAGAGAAGCAATCAGTCTAGGCTACGTAGAGCCCAACAGAGTGATCGCAGAGGCCATAGGGACTGCATCATCCATCCAGAGGCTGTTGGAGTGACGTAGAGGGTCCTAGAGGTTGCACAATGTCTCAGAGGGATGACAGAGAGGGTCCTGGGGCTAACACAGGTCAGCAGGAGGCTGACACAGACGCTAGAAGGGCCAGTGTTGAGCTTCAGTTGTGCTGAAGAGGGTTTCGTGGGACAAGTTTTCTGAATACCTGTTTCCAAATATAGAGGTATTGATATCGTTTATTTTTCTCTGTCGGATGAGGTGGTTAGGCATCCTGTTGTACTCAGAAAGACTGCATAATAATATAACCCTCAGAATAGTTGCACTGGTTTTCCCTTATTGGGTTTTTCCGGGGACATTTATCCAAAAATAACAGTGTCATTTGTGTGCTTGTTTTCTTTTAGTTGATGATCTGTAGATGTTGCGACTGTATTGTGTTTATTTAGGTATTTAAATGTTTTAAATAACTTGTTCGAATTTGAACAAGTAGAAGAAATAAAACAACAGAATACAGATTAATTTTCTAACGGATAGACTTAGAAAATTCAACACGCACTGTCTGCCCAATCAACATTGGAATGACCATGCAACTTCACATTTTCGACAGTGTATCTCAATATGTGAGAGATTGTGCCCTGAAGATATCTCAAATGATTCTTGCCACTAATCCAGTGAGGCTCAACCATATATCAGCTCAACATGCTGACTGCAAAACATATATTCGGACGGGAGTTCACCAAGAACATCAATGGTAGTATGAGTTTATGAAACTCAGAGGCATTTCCCAAATCAGGTATGATGTCATTACCATATAACTTCTTAAAGTTAAGCTCCATCGAGGTAGTCACGGGCTTGCAGTTCATCATTCCAAATTTGGAATCCACTCCCTCTTACTTTTGCAAATGAGAGGGTTTGTACCTATCAGAAGGAGGTCGTCCTCATAAGGTACCAGTACGAGAGGTCTATCATCCACAACCTTCAAGCAATGGTTTGGATTGGCTTCAGTCCTAGTGAATCTCATTTTTCATCAGATAGTTTTCTATCCTCTCATACCAAGCCCGAGGTGCTTGCTTCAAGCCATAGAGAGATTTCTTCCACTTGCATACATGAGATTCTCGATCATGAATCTCAAACCCCTCGGGTTGTTGTTCCAAATCTGTGGACTGGTACATGAGGGGAATGGTCCCATTGTAAATTTTCCTTTGGTACATCTCGGACATGTACCTCCATGCTCTTCTTGAATTCAGGCATCCCTGTCACCATCTTACTCACATCGGGGAGGGCCCCATAATGAGCATACCTCCAGTACTATAGAAGAGATGTGTCAACCGACATGGTCCCCAATGGACTTCTTGCAACTTGATACAAATTTCCAACCCTCAACTCAAAAGCATCTTTTAAAAATATATACCTTTCCATTGATGGATGCCACCTTGAAACCTTTGTCTTCCATTGCCGAAATGGACCCTAGGTTCTTCTTGAGATTAGGTACACCACCTTGATCCAATTGAAGAGTAACATTCCCTACACTCTTTACAGGATAGGTGGCATTGTCTCTAAGAATAATCTCCAAGTTTGTTTCCTTCTCTCTTAGATTAGAGAGAGCTTCCCTGTGTCTAGTGAAGTGCCTTGAGGCACCACTATCAATATACCACTTTTCCAAAGTGTCCAGAGGAGAGGTGGTGAAGAGGGATTACTCCTCTTGTTTATCCGAAACAACATTTGATTCCTCATACCTGGAGATCCTTGAAGAGTTGGCAATTTTCTTGATGACCTTTATTCCTTTTGCCTTTTCCATTGTATGTGTCATTCCTTCGATCATTGAAGATGCCCCTGGAATGATTGTTGTTAGAAAATTATATATTACAGAGCAATGGAACACATAAAATATTGCAGAAATATAAACACAGAAAATGCACAAAACAAGAGAGACACAGATATACGTGGTTCACCCAGTTTGGGCTACGTCCACCCCGAACAGCCAGTCCTTCCTTTCTATTATCCAGCAAAATGAAGAGACAACCTACAACAGATCTGCTGTAATATCCTCTCTTTTTTCTCAAAGTCTCACCTCTCTGTTTCTCGCTTAAAGAATACATATCTATTACACAACCTCAAATACAATGCCCTCATACAAAGAGAGGGGTTGCCTTCTAGGGCAAAAAACCCTAAACTAAACATAAGTTCTACTGTCAGTTCATCCGCCTAATGAACGACCCAGATTGACTAGAAATTACTATACTTTTACAAGGCAATTTTACAGCTGTTTTTAGCTTCGGGGGCGCTGCCCTCGAAATCCCCTTGGACCCCCCCTGCAGCGAATATTTTACGGGTGGCGTTGCCACCCCCATTTCGAACTGGGGTCCAATGTGGCGATACCTTTGAATATAGAAGATAATCAGGCTCCACACCCAACAATTGTTACCATCATCAGATGATGTGTCACTTCTATTTGGACACTCCTTTGCATAATGGCTGAATTTATTGTAAGCAAGGCATCTGCCTCTTCTTCCACCCTTAGTGTATTTTTTCTTTGTAGCTGGTGCATTTTATGGAGGCTCAAGGATTTTACCCTTCACGTAATCCAATACTTCTTGCTCTTCCAATGTGAGATTGAGAGACATCTTCCATCCATGATCAGAGCTTGTCTTCAGTCGGGAAGAGGGATGAGGAACCCATTGAGCCTTTGACCTTGTCCAACTGTCTTCGGTGATTGCTCTTTCACTCTTGCTAGGGTTTTGTCTTCACCTTAGCTCTGGAACCATGTTAATTTTAGATATGTTCTATGCTAAAAGCAATTTACCTCAATTTTTTTTTTTTATCTTAATATCAATTCCAGATTAGCAATCACATCAGCAAGATAGTAAAGTGCAGATATAATATAAACATAAACATCAAAAGACAATCCAAGACAAGAGGACACAAGATGTGGCGCTAGCCAGGGACAAACCCCAATGTGGAGAAACCCTTGATCAAATCTTCTTATATTCTTCAATATTTTAGTAGAGAGAGAGAGATAATACATATACATCAAAAGTCAACAATTGGACTTGACAAGATAGAGGATCAGACATCTGAGATCTTCACCATGAAGATGGCACTAAAGTTATGATGTCAAACTGTAGATCTGAACTCAAGTGAAGGCATACTTCTTCAACTGATTCTCCAAGGTGATTCCATCACCATGCTACACCTTTCATCACTATGCAACACTTTATTACAATGTTGCACCCAACATGTTGCATCCATCATCACTATGCTACATGAGTCATGTTGCACTTCGTCATTACTATGTTGCACCATTCATGTTGCACTTCATCATCACTATGCTGCACCATTCATGCTACACTTCATCATCACTATTGTTAGGAATATTAATGTCCTTAAATAGGAGTTGACTGACCTTGCTTGATTAGAGAGACATGTCCCTTGGGGACTGATGTCTCTTCATTTAACTAATTATTTCCTAATTAATCGATTATAATTAATAATTATTTATTTAAACATTTTAATATTTTATTTAATTGTTATGATTTTAAGTTCATAACATTACCTTTCCCTTAAGATTCTTTGTCCTCAAAGCATAGGTAGGCCTGGGTGCTAATGCACGAAACGTTCTGATTCCCAAGACGAATCATTCTCTGGTAACCTCTTCCATTTGATGAGGTATTACTTTATTGTCTTAGATTGTAAAACCTTCTCTCGAGTAGCGAGTATACCTTCAAGTTCAAGGACTATTCTACCTTCTTCATCGGCCTTTGGTATTTCTATTTGTGTTGTTTGATTTTGCCCTAATACTTTTTTGAGACTTGATACCTGAAAGGTATTATGGATTTGACAGTTATCTGGTAACTTTAACCCATAAGCTACGCTACTTATCCTTTTAATTATCTGGTACGGTCCATAATATTTAGGTGACAATTTATTCTTCCCTTGTTGTTTTAGTGATAGTTGCTTATAAGGTTGGAGTCTAACAAAGACCAAATCTCCCTCCTCGAACTCTCTTTCAGAATGGTGTTGGTCGGCTTGTTGTTTCATTCCATTACAGGCCATGGTTAGATTTTTTTTCAGTAAGTTGATGATTCTTTGACTTTCTCCTAAGTGGTCTTTAACTGCTAGTACCCTAGAATCAAGGAGTGCAAAGTCCTTCCACATGGGTGGCTCGTAACCATATAAGGCTTGGAAGGGTGTCATCTTAGCTGACGTGTGGTATGTGGTGTTATATCACCATGCGTCCAGGTGAAGCCACTGCGTCCTTCTGTTTTGTTTATCTGTAACGAAACAACGAAGATATGTTTCCAAGCATTTATTAACGATTTCGGTTTGCCCATCTGTTTGGGGGTGATAGGCCGAACTCATGTTAAGGGATATTCTTGCTTGATAGCAGAAATCCTTCCAAAATTTCCCTTTTAAACCTTACATCTTTATTGCTAACTATGACCTTAGGAAATCCGTGTAGTTTGTAAATGTTTTTACAAAACACATCATCGATTTGTTTGGTTGTGCCAGTGTTTTTAATAGCCATAAAGTGGGCATATTTAGTGAGCTTGTCAACTACTACAAATTTTTTATCCTTTCTGTCAGATGCAGGTAGACCTTCAATAAAATCCATCAAAATCTCTTCCCACTTGTAATTTGGAATGTGTAGTGGATGTAGCAATCTTGGAGTTGGAACATTTTCGCTCTTATTTCTTTGACAAATATCACATTCTGCAACATATTTCTGAATTTCCTTGCTCATACCCTTCCAGTAGAATCACTGTCGGACATTGTAGTAAGTCTTCTAGAATCCGACATGTTTGGCTGTTGGTGAATTGTGAGACTCCTTCAGTATTTTCACCTTAAATTTGGATGCAGGTGTTAGGTAAATTCTCCCCTTGTACCATAAGATGGCATTTTTCCTCTTGAAGTTGGTATATTGACTGATATTGTTAATCATGTAGTCAAAATCCTTATCCTTGGCATATTCGACTCGTATTTCGTCCAACCATTCCGGAACGATTATCATGGCGGCACATGTTGTGTGATCATCATCTTTACGTGAGAGTGCATCAGCTATGACATTCTCCTTTCCCTTCTTGTGTAATATTTCTAAATCGAAAGCTGGCAACTTCTACATCCACTTCTGTTGTTCTGTTGATAATGTCTTTTGCTGAAGTAAGTATTGAAGTCTATTGTGGTCAGTTCGAATTGAGAATTTACTTCCAAGAAAATAGTGGCGCCATTTTTTCAGAGCGTGTATGATGGCGAGCATCTCCTTTTGGTATGTTGATTTTAAGCCTTCTTGTTTATTAAGTTTCCTGCTCTCAAATGCTATAGGGTGGTTGTCCTGCATCAATACAGGTTCAATTCCAAACCTAGAAGCATCACATTCGAATACGAATGGTTTGGAGAAGTCAGGGAGTTGCTAGTACTGGTGTGGTTGACATCACTCCTTTAATTTCTCAAAACACTTGTCTGCTTGGTCATCCCACTTAAAAGCATATTTTTTTTAACAAATTCGTCAGGGGTGTTGTCAAACGTGTGTAGTTTTTTATAAATATTTTGTAATACCCTGTTATACCCAAAAATCCCCTTAACTTAGATCTGTTCTTGGGTTTCGCCATTCTTTGATTTCCTTGAATTTGTTGGGATCCACTTGGACTCCTTCCCTTGATATAATATGGCCTAGGTATTCAACTTCCTTTTGCCCAAACGTACATTTTGATAGCTTGGTGTAAAACTGGTTCTTTTCCAAAACAGACAATACTTCTTCTAGATGTTTGAGATGTTCTTTCCACGTCTCACTGTAGACTAAAATATCATCGAAGAAAACTAGTACAAACTTCCTAAGGTAAGAGTGAAAGAGCTCATTCATGGTTGCTTGGAAGGTGGCTGGTGCATTTGTTAACCCAAATGGCATGACCTTGAACTCGTAATGCCCTTCATGAGTCCTGAATGCTGTCTTTTCGATGTCTTCTAACCTTAATCGTATTTGGTAGTAACCTAATCTTAGATCTAACTTGGAAAAATATTTTGCACCGTGTAATTCATCTAACATTTCATCAATGAATGGAATCAGAAACTTATGCTTAATAGTGATTTTTTTTAAGCCTCTGTAATCTATACATAATCGGAAAGATCCGTCCTTCTTTCTGACCAAAACTATGGGTGTAGCGTATGGAATTCTACTCTTCGTAATGATTCCATGCTTCAGCAGGTCATGAATTAAGTGTTCTATTTCTGTCTTGTGGTGATGGGGATAACGACATGTCTTGACATTAACTGGAGTTGAGTCGGTTTTGACTTCGATAATGTGTTCAATTTGCCTTTTCGGAGGTAACTTCATTGGTAGATCTTGGAAAACCTTCTCGTATCTCTGGATCAAGGATGAAATCTCCGATGTTTTGTAATATCCCGTTTCTGGGATGTCCCTTAAACCGAAGCAAACTCCAACCCAACACATCCAAATGATATAGTAACCAGGAAGCTCAAAGTGATAAAAATAATAATGGTGCAACATATAATAATGTAAACATGAAATATAAGCAGATACTCAAGAAATGCACAGAGAAATGCTAAGCCATTTTATTATACTGAGTAATGGAATGAGTAGAGGAGGTGATCAGAAAGATGGCACCTCAACTTGCACAAGGCAAGTGAAGAAATACACTCAGAATAGCAAAGGAATGGTCTCTCTCTGAATTGCGTCCAAGAACTGTCGCGCTACTACTACTACTAGAAATCAAATGAAGATTTGGGGCTGTTCCCCTCCTTAGAAAATGCTAAAACTCTGGAATCAGACTCTACTCAAGAAATCCAGAAAAACCCAAAAAGATTTCCTGAAATAGTCGACCCCCGAAAATCACCCCTTTGGGGATCTACGTTGTCCCTCAAGGCTTTGCGCTACCACTGAATAGAATCCACCAAAACTCAGCCCGAAACTCTGCCAAAATCCTCCAATATGCAAGAGCTGATCTCTTGCTCAATCTCCTAGCTCAAATCCTCCACAAACCCTCAATCAGGAACTCCCACCAAAAGAACTGCGTCCCTCTCTCTCAAGACTGCGCAGTCCTTAAATGATCAGCTCCTCCACAATGCCAAAGATCAATCCTACTACAAAAGATTGTTGGAAATTACCTTGCCTGAGTAGGCACTCGAAGTCCCTCGGGGCTAAGGGTGAGATCTCCGAGCGGAGACACTCAATGCACTAAATAGTGCTGCAAACAGGCTAAACAACCAGCGTGCTCCAAGTTGAAGTGACCATCTCAAATGCATATAATCGAATGACAAAATGAGAAGGCTCCTCTCTCCTTTATAGCGTTGGCCTATCTTAATCCCAAGGCCCACCTCCTCCAATGTAGCCCCTCTCTTGCCATGTGTTCCTTTCCATCTGCACAGTCTCTCCAAGTGTCTGTGTGGGCCCCATCTCTACGTGGTCCTTTGGTCCCCTTGGCTCCCCTTTAAGTCACAACGTTGTGCTACTAGGGAGTGAATTTATTCTAAAAGTGAGTTATGTCCCCCTTTCCTCACCTTTTTATTTACAAATAACAATAGAAGGAAAAATTGAGCAAAATCGAATATTCCAATTAGCAATGGCTAATTAGGAATATTACAGTCTCCCCTGGCAAAATGTTGCTTGTCCTGAGTAGGCACTCGAAGTCCCCCGGGGCCAAGGGTGAGATCTCCGAACGAAGACACTCAATGCACTAAATAGTGCTACAAACAGGCTAAACAGCCAGCGTGCTCCAAGTCGAAGTGACCATCTCAAATGCATATAATCGAATGAAAAAATGAGAAGGCTCCTCTCACCTTTATAGCGTTGGCCTATCTTAATCCCAAGGCCCACCTCCTCCAATGTAGCCCCTCTCTTGCCATGTGTTCCTTTCCATCTGTACAGTCTCTCCAAGTGTCTGCGTGGGCCCCATCTCTACGTGGTCCTTTGGTCCCCTTGGCTCCCCTTTAAGTCACAACGTTGTGCTACTAGGGAGTGACTTTATTCTAAAAGTGAGTTATGTCCCCCTTTCCTCACCTTTTTATTTACAAATAACTATAGAAGGAAAAATTTAGCAAAATCGAATATTCCAATTAGCCATGGCTAATTAGGAATATTACAGTCTCCCCTGGCAAATGTTGCTTGTCCTCAAGCAACTGAAGTGATGGATGCTGCAAGATCTTCTCACTCCCAAGTGGCATCCTCATCTGGTAAATTCTTCCACCTCACCAAGAATTCTCAGATCGTCCTGCTTCACAACTGCCTTTCCCTGGTATCAATAATAGCCTTTGGCTGCAACACCAAATGCCCCTCATCATCTGTGGGTGGTAGCGCATCTGTCACTGTCACATGCTGCCCCATCGCCTTCTTCAGGCATGATACATGTAAAACGTTGTGAATCTTGCTACCTTGGGGCAACTCCAAATCATATCCAACCTGTCCAATTCCGCGTATACCCTGTATGACCTGTAAAAGCGGGGCTTGAGCTTTTCAGCCCCCTTCTGCTTCAGTGACGATTGTCGGTATGGCTGTAATCGTAGGTAGACCAAGTCCCCTACCTCAAATTGTCTCTCCACCCGACCCCTTTCAGCATATAGTTTCTGCTAGTTCTGTGCAGTAGCCATATTATCCTTGAGAGCTCAGAGAATATCTCGACTCTCTTAGATCTAGATCTTGGCTCTCGGGGCCTTGCTAGCACCAAACATCACGTCAGCGAAAGATAAAGGATGATATCCATACAAAGCATAAAATGGTGACATACCAATGGACATGTGATGCGTAGTGTTGTAGCAGTACTCCCCCAGATGCAGCCACTTCAACCATGCTCGCTGTTGCCCACTGACATAGTTACGTAAGTAGCCCTCCAGCCACTTGTTAACTATCTTTGTCTGCCCATTCGTCTGTGGGTGATAACTGGTACTCGGTGTCAACTTCGTCCCCACCAACCGGAAAAGCTCCTGCCAAAATCCGCCCATGAAACGGCTGTCCCTGTCACTGGTGATGGTCTTGGGAAGACCATGTAACTTGAAGATCTCTTTGAAGAACAGCTCGGCCACCTGTGCTGTTGTGTAGTGTGCAGATATGGCGAAAAAGTGTGAGTACTTTGTCAGTCGATCAACGACGACAAAGATGCAATCCTTGCCCTGTACCAGTGGAAACCCTGTGATGAAGTCCATCGAAGTACACTCCCATTTCCCCTCCGAAATGGGAAGAGGCTGCAATAATCTTGCTGGATGGTTCATCTCCCCCTTGTTCCTCTGGCAAACATCGCACTCCCGGACATGCTGGAGTACGTCCTCCTTGAGGCCCTTCCATGGGAACCTCTCTCTAATGGCCCTGTAGGTTTTGGTAAACCCCTGATGGCCTGCCAATGGTGAATCATGTGACGCCTGAAGTATCTTCTTCCTGAGCTGAGACCTCTCAGTCAAGAAGATCCGGTCCCTGAAGTAGATGTTCTCATCGACCACCCTGTACCTGTCATCCGCCACTTGCCCATCCATATCCTCACATGCAAATCTGTCCTTGAAGTACTCTACTAAGAGTTGAGCCCTCCTGTCTGCGTCCAAGCTCATAAGAGACAACGTGGCTGGTCTACGTGAAAGGGCATCTGCTACCACATTGTTTTTACCCTTGACATACTCAATGTCAAAGTCATACGCTTGGATCTTATTGATCCACTTCTACTGCCTCTCCTGTAGCTGCTTCTGCTCCAAAAAGAACCTGAGGCTGTTGTGATCAGTCCTCACCCTGAACCTGTTACCCACTAAATACTACCAGTACTTGGCTAATGCATGCATGATGGCCAGCATTTCCTTGTTGTATATAGAATACAACCTCTCAAGCGGAAGGAGCTTCCGGCTCTCAAAGGCTAAAGGGTGACCTCCCTGCATTAACACTGCGCCGATCCCCTCTCCTGATGCATCACACTCCAAAACAAATGGCTGCGTAAAATCTGGCAATGCAAGCACTGGGCAGCTGCTCATAACCTCCTTGATCCTATCAAAGGCTCGTTGTGCTGTATCCGACCAACTGAATGCCTCCTTCCTCGTCAAATTTATGAGGGGCGCAGCAAGCTGTGAGAAACCCTTGACGAACTTTTGGTAGTAAGTACAAATGCCAATGAATCCTCGAAGTTCTATCACGTTTCTTGGCTCCGGCCAATCTCTGATGGCCTTGATCTTCTCCTCGTGGACCCTCACTCCGTCCACCCCTATGATGTGTCCCAAGTATAACATCTCCGTCAATCCAAACTCACACTTGGAGAGTTTGTCATAGAACTGCTACTCCTCCAAGATGCGCAATACTATCTCAATGTGCTGGAGATGCTCCTCCCAAGTCTTGCTGTAGATGAGGATATCATCAAAGAACATCAACACAAACTTCCTTAAGTTACTACAGAAGACGTGATTCATGCAAGACTGGAATGTGGCTGGGGCGTTGGTTAGCCCAAAGGGCATCACCAAAAACTCAAAGTGCACATAGTGACACCTGAAGGCGGTCTTGGGAATGTCTTGTTCCCTCATGTGAATCTGATGGTACCCATATCTCAAATCAATCTTTGAGAAGAACCATGCTCCTCTCAACTCATCCATCAATTCATCGATCCTGGGTATGGGGTGCCTGTTCTTTAGTGTCTTCTTGTTCAGGGCCCTGTAGTCAATGCACATCCTCAATGTGCAGTCCTTCTTCTTCACCAACACCACGGAAGAAGCAAAAGGACTCGTGCTCGGCCGAATGTGCCCAAGAGCGAGCAAGTCCTGAATGGCTCGTTCAATCTCATCTCAATAGGCCTTGGGATGCCTATAGGGGGTAGTAATCACTGCCTGTATGCCCTGCTCAAGCTCAATGGTGTGCTCAAACCCCCGGTCCGGTGGTTGTCTTGGGAGAATCTCCCCAAATATTGTGGCATACAGATCAAGGATGGACTGTATCTCCGAGTGCACCGTCTGCCCTATAGTTCCTGCCTCTGATGCATGCAGCTCTACTGCCCACTCTGTGTCTCCCTTCCGGAAGACTGCCTCCATCCGATGAGCCGAAATAGTTTAAGGCGAATATGTGTGCTATCCCTGTATCTTCTCATGCCTCCCTGTCTTCTCATCATCACACTCCATCTCTAGGGCCTTCTAATCTGTAGTGACCTTCCCTAGAGTGATAAGCCACTGAACACCCAATACTATGTTGGTGTCCAGAATGTTGACTACGAAAAAGTGGTCAGTCACTGTGTAGGTGCCCATTGTCACTGATAACTCTGGGACATAACGAGTACACACCATGGTCTAATCTCTTGGGACCAAAACTGAAAATCCATCGAAGCTCTCTGTTTGTATGCCTCTCCTCTCAACCATCTGTGCATCGATGAAATTGTGGGTTTCCCCACTGTCAACAAAAACTAATAATCGTTGGCCACGCACTGTCCCCTATACTCGCAACGTCAAATACTTGGGAACTCCTCGCAATGTTGCAAGGGCTCCTCTGGTAGGTGCAAAAGCTGAACCACCTGCTGCTGGTGGTGGAGGTGGTAAGGGACCCTGCATGGCATGACTATCTCCTTCCCCCACATCATCCTCCTCATCCTCTTCCCCACTGCTCTCGAAGAAGACCTCAATAAAGTGTGCTTTGCCAGCCACACATCTATGTCCTAGTGCTCACGGCTCCTGATAGGTAAAGCACAACCGCTTCTTCTTCAACTCCCTCCTGGCGTCATCATCGATCTGTGCTCGTCTTAGATTCCCCTTTGGAGGTGGAATCCTCACGTCCTTCCCCTTAGGCTAGAAAGTCTGTCTCTGGGGTTAAGGTGTCTGGGTCCTGGGTAAGGAATCCTGTAAGTCCCGGGTCCTGCTGATAGCATCCTGGAGGGTGGCTCGTCTAGCGGACCTGACTAGACCCCGAAGTGGCTCTGCTAACCCCTCGACAAACATGTAGACCCTCCGTGCCGTGGATAGATCTAGCACCATCACCAAAATCCTCAAGAAGTCTGCAATGTAGGTCTCTGGGCTCCCTGTCTGTTTGAGCCTCGTCAACTCAACAAAGTGCTGTTCTGAATCCCTCTAGTCAAATCTTTCCATCAATCTCCTGGTGAAATTGGCATATGTCGTCACTGTGGAGTGTCCGAGTGTAACCATCCCATGGAACCACCAATCCTGTGCCTCACCATCCAAATGTAATATCACCACCTTGATGGCCTCTGCCTCCGACATTTGGTTAAGCTGGAAATAGATGTCTAGCTTCTCCACCCAAGACATTGCCGAACTATTTGATGAACCATCAAACATAGGCAAGTGGAATCTCCTAGTTGTGTGGTGGGTGTCTCCATCGTGATAATGCCGGTGTCCTCTATGATGGTTGCGGGGTCTACTATTCCGCTGGAGCTGAACAAAGTCTCTGAATGAGAGAGCGTCCCTGAACTCTTGCGCATAGGCTTGGTACTCTGCAAAATAATTGCCCATGTGACTAGGCTCTACCTCCTGCTGGGCTCCAGCCCCCGTGTCTGCTCCTAGGAAAGTGGGCATGGTAGAGCGTGTAGGGGCATGTGAGGCCATCTATTGAGTAGTATCACACTGAGTGGCACCCTGATCTAGGAAATGGTGGGATGTACCCGATGCCTCACCAACCTAAAAAACCCATGGGTTCTCATGCTGTCTAGCCTCTACCGCTGTGAATCTCTGCCCCATCACCTCGATTTACCTCGACAGATCCTGCACTGATTTGAGGAGAATGTCCGCAAATCTCTTCCCATCCTCATCTGCCATCGGATCCTCTTGCTCTGCGTCCACCACAGGTTCCTTCTGTTCTGCGTCCACCACATGCTACTCCTGTTCTGCATCCACCACCAAAACACAGTCTCCGTCTCTGTAGGTGTTCTCCAACCTACGCCCAGTGTCTTTGTATCTCCTACCTCTATAACAGATGTAGGGCTTTTCCCTTGGTGTCATAGATTGCTAGCTCCACAGGCTAAGCCAGATCTATGCTCTGATACCATTGTAATATCCCGTTTCTGGGATGTCCCTCAAACCCAAGCAAATTCCAATCCAACACATCCAAATGATATAGTAACCGGGAAGCTCAAAGTGATAAAAATAACAGTGGTGCAACATATAATAATGTAAACATGAAATATAAGCAGATACTCAAGAAACGCAGAGAGAAATGCTAAGCCATTTTATTATACTGAGTAATGGAATGAGTACATGAGGTGATCAAAAAGATGGCACCTCGACCTGCACAAGGCAAGTGAAGAAATACACTTAGAATAGCAAAGGAATGGCCTCTCTTTGAACTGTGTCCAAGCTGTTGGAGAACTGCCGTGCTGCTGCTACTACTGGAAATCAAAAGAGGATTTTGGGTTGTTCCCCTCATCAGAAATTGCTGAAACTCTGGAATCAGACTCTACTCAAGAAAACCAGAAAAACCCAGAAATCTTTCATGAAATAGCCGACCCCCGAAAATCACCCCCTTGGGGATCTACACTATCCCTCAAGGCTCTACAATGCCATTGAATAGAATCCACCAAAACTTAGCCCGAAACTTTGCCAAAATCCTCCAATATGTAAGAGTTGATCTCTTGCTCAATCTCCTAGCTCAAATCCTCCACAAACCCTCAATCCGGAATTCCCACCAAAAGAACTGCGTCCCTCTCTCTCAAGACTACGCAGTCCTCAAACGCTCAGCTCCTCCACAACGCCAAAGATCAATCCTACTGCAAAAGACTGCTGGAAATTACCTTGCCTGAGTAGGCACTTGAAGTCCCCTGGGGCTAAGGGTGAGATCTCCGAACGGAGACACTCAATACACTAAACAGTGCTGCAGACAGGCTAAACAGCTAGCGTGCTCCAAGTCGAAGTGACTATCTCAAATGCACATAATCGAGTGACAAAATGTGGAGTCTCCTCTCTCCTTTATAGCGTTGGCCTCTCTTAATCCAAGGCCCACCTCCTCCAACGTAGCCCCTCTCTTGCCATGTGTTCCTTTCCATCTGCACAGTCTCTCCAGGTGTCTGCGTGGGCCCCATCTCTACGTGGTCCTTTGGCCCCCTTGGCTCCCCTTTAAGTCACAACATTGTGCTACTAGGGAGTGACTTTATTCTAAAAGTGAATTATGTCCCCCTTTCCTCACCTTTTTATTTACAAATAACTATAGAAGGAAAAATTGAGCAAAATCGAATATTCCAATTAGCCATGGCTAATCAGGAATATTACATGTTTGATGAGTCCCTTTTGTCGATAATAATTCCAAGTGCTGACATTGTGCAACAAATGTTGGTGCCCCCTTGTGAATAAGCTTCTTCATCTGTTGAGCAGAGATGACTTGTGTTGGTGGTGCCTGAAACCCAAACAACTAATATTTCCGTCCATCCCATTTGAATCTAATGAATTGTTTTATGTGATTTGCTGAATAAGTGCCTAGTGCTCTTAACCATTGTAAACTTAAAACAACATCTACTCCTCCTAGGGGAATTGTATAAAAACTGGACTCCATTGCATAGTCACTTAATTGAAATTTAACTTTATGGCACTTGCCAACTCCATCTATTTGCTTTCCATCTGCTACCATAACTTTTAAGTCTGCTACCAGGTAAGCAAAGATGTTCAATCTTTTTGCAACATTGACAGCTACAAAGTTGTGCGTACTTCCTAAGTCCACCATCACAATAACGCTTTGCTTCTTGATGTAACTTTTAAGCTCCAGTGTCTGTGATTGAGCTATCCTTGTGATGGCTACTATGGAAATTCGTGGCCTATTGTCTTTTGATTCTGGACTAGGGTTTGCATTTTCTTCATTTTCCTCTTCGTCGAGGTTGTCTTCTGAGGATTCCTCTTCTTGTTTAGCTTCACAAATGTACAATTTTTATGTTGCGCATTTGTGTCCTGGATGATACTTGTCTCCGCACTTCCAACATTTGCCATCCTTTTTTCTTTCGACATTAAATTGTTGTTTTCCTTCACTTCGTAATGGTGGTGGAACGTACTTACTAGTATTTTTTGACTAGATTTTACCTGCCTTTCCCTTGAAATCGCTGTTAGTCATGTCGTTAGTGACATATGGTGGTTTGTAAAGTTTATATTTTCACTCAATAATTATGGCTGCATGTCTGGCCTCCTCAATAGTTTTAGGTTTATGCAATTTTAATTCTTCGCGAATGTAATCTTTTAGGACACAATGGTACATTTTTAGCAGCTCCTCTTCTAAAAACCCTCTCTGCCTTACTGCTAATACTTTCCATTCGTGAGTGTATTCACTCATTGATCCTTTTTGCTTCTAGTGAGCAAATCTCTCATAGACATCATCCTCCTCCTCGTCATGAAACCTTTTTAACAAAGCATTTTTAAGGTTTTTCCAATTGAATGAGCAACCCATGCATTTAGATGACCACCACAAAAACCAATCGTATGCTTCTGCTTCTATGTAATTGGATGCAGTCACGACTTTTTCTTGTTCACCAAGCGGAGGGTTTGCTAAAAAAACTGCATCCATCTTATTTACCCATACGACAACGTGTTTAAAGTTAGTACCATCATACTTCGGTAATTCATTTTTTATTTTAAGATGGTTCTTTCCTAAAGAATGAGTATAATATTGGCTTCCTTCGAAGTGAATTTGGGGTATTTGTTGCTTCTCACGCCTCATGAAGTCCTGCTCTAGATAATTCTCCCCTTCTGGAGTCTTGGGACTCTGTGTACCTAAAGGTGGATCGGTCTCTTTGAAGCGTTGACTCATCAAAGTTTGTAAAAAAAGAGATATCGTCGGCCATCTAGTCTTGCTTACTAATTGACTTTTCGACATTATCCATGCGTTTATTTAGCTTGTTGATGTCCTCTTGGATCTTTTCATATCGTCATTGTTGTCGCTTGTCATTTTGTTCCGATTTTTTTTGAAGACCCAATTTTTTATTTATTAATTAATTAAATTAAAGTTGCGTATATATAGTTTCTATATGATTAATATATATGTATGTTATATCATACCATAACGCCCACTCACTGAACGGTCACGTTTGATTCGGTCCGACGGTTGACCCTCTGTGCGGATATCACCATGACGGAAGCCCAATGACAACCTAACTCAGCCTAGCTATCAATGGTAGTCGCAAGTCAAACCACCACAACTACAACGAATTCAACACCCTTAATTTTGACTCCCTTGTAGCGTTAATTTGACTGCACATGCAGATGTTTTTCCACGGCAGCGGAAACTGATAGCGGATCTCGAGGCCTCGCTTTGACAACATCCTGATTGCAATTCCATGGGCTGTTAACTTGCAGGCTTGCAGGCATATGCTATTGTACATTGATCACCACATAGAATCAGGCAGACAACGGATCTTAGGGAACGGTTGTTCTAGAACCTGAGCCATGCCCCACACACAGCCTGCACCACTATTCCGTGAGCACCCTATTGCACAATGAAATGTAGGGCATTGATTGAAGGCCTGTCGGGCCTGATGGCCAGCAGAAGCTCGTGGGTGTCACTAGATTAGTTCTGCTCTGATACCACTGTTAGGAATTTTAATGTTTAATTTGTTGTAACTGATAATAAGACATCAAATAAGATTCTGAATGTAATATGTTTATATATTTATTGATAAAAATTGAATGATGATTTACAAAGCTGAGGTGGTGCTCCTTTAATAGTAGTTGACTGGCCTTGCTTGATCAGAGAGACATGTCCCTTGGGGACTGATGTCTCTTCATTTAACTAATTATTTGCTAATTAATTGATTATAATTAATAATTTATTTATTTAAATAACATTTTAATATTTTATTTAATTGTTATGATTTTAAGTTCATAACAACTATGCTGCACCATTCATGCTGCATACTGCAATACTGTCATGGAACAACCTTAGCTGTTTGCTATGGCTTGTAGCCTAGCAAAGCAACTAGCTGTAACTTGTAAATATGATATAGCAGAGGCACCTTACTGTACCTCATCCGAGATATCAAACCTTTGAGAAGGACATCCTAAACTGTCCTCTATAACGCAGATCTTTGCTCCATCCATGACTGCATTAGTCACCGAGATCTTACACCCAAGACTGTAGCTATGTCGAGACTGTACTACTTCTTGTTACAGGTCTTAAGGCCTTCTGCTCCATCCATTTGATTTTGAGACAAGACAACACCTATAGGTATGTTGTCTATACAGATGCCAAAATAGGATACTACTTGTCATGCATGGTTTAACTTATCATTGATGCCGAGGTTGACAACAAGAAGTCAGATCCTTTCAAGAATGTATCCAAACTTGTTCTGCACATTCGAGTTTGTGACTGATCTTAGGGCATCTCCTTACTTGTGTTAAAGCGTCTCCTATGACTATGATAAGCCTTCTTATCAATGTGATGATCATCCTCTATTAGGGCAGCGTTTATAGAGCTCTTTCCTTGACAACGAAGAGCCCTCATTATTATCTGCGGCTAGGGTATATCCTCTTATTAGGACTGCATCTAACTGTGTAAGAAGAAGACTATAGCTAGGGCTCCTTTTGGAGCATCCATTGGCAGCGTATATAGGCTTCTCCTTGCTCTGTAGAAAGATCTCCTTTAGGACAGCGTAGGAACCTTTCTTAGACTTCTCCATGACCATGTTAAGGGCTATCCTCCATGACACTGTTAAGGTTACTTCATTGATTGCGTTTGGACTTTTACACTAGGGCAGCGTAGAGCCTAGGGCACTCCCTCTAGGGCAATGTATGCTCTTGGTGACTCCGCCTTCCACCAAAACCCAAACGAGTGGAGAGGATGAAATCACAAGAGATGAGTAACTAAATGACTTGAAGGCCACCTCTATTTATGTTGATTTGGGGTAGCATCAGATGTGCTCTAGCCATGAAAATTGGTGGAGAAGCTAAAGCACATGGGATCTCCAAGACCCAGAAATGGTTTGGACAAATTGTACCCGATTTGGGAGGTATTAAAATAATTAATATTTTTAATGGAGTTCTAAGTCTAAACTTAAGAAAAATAAAATATTAATGGGTATTAATATAAAAATGGGTTAGAAGGTTCCAAAAGTCATGGAACAAGCCAAATCTAATCTTTGACGTTGATTAGAGATTTAATCTTGGTCGTTGATGGACCAACGAGAAAGGTATAAGAAGAGGCTTGAGGGTTAGTTGGAGAACACACTGAGGGAGACCAATAAGTTCATTTTTGGAGTGGAGTTAGTTGAGAAATTCGAACTAGTGGTCTGGAGAGCTACGAGTACAGAAGAGAGAGTCGGGAACAACATCAGAAGACCAGTGTAGAGGTTGGAGAGGTAGACGCAGAGGCAGCAGACTTCGTAGTCACTGGAGGGCCTGCGTGGGTGATTGAGAGAGGCCCAGTGCTGACGCGGAGAGGCAAGAGCTAACACAGAGGGTCTAGGAGCTATGCAGAGATCAGCCAGGCTGACGCTGAGATTGGGAGAAGTGCTGGAGAATTTTCTTTCTGTTGGGTAAGCCAGTTTGGCACCCATTTGTACTAAAGAATCGCTGAATAATAAAATCCTCCCTTGCTACACTGGTTTTCCCAGATTGGGTTTTTCCGGGGACTGTTGTCCAAAATATCTGTGTCAATGTGTTGAGAGAGAGTGAGTGAGTGAGAGAGAGAAGAGTGCAAATCCATCATGATGCTAATCAACATATTATAAACTCAATCCCAACTCTACAAGAAACACAATTACCAATCAAACGGGAATTGAACTAAGTTCACACTTTTTTAGAGGTAGCAAAAAATCTTCCGATTTTGAAAAGTGTTTATCGAGAATAGACTTTTTTTTTAGGATATTTTTGATACTTTAATTTTTTTTCACATTATTTTTAAATGTTAGTGACTTTCATGCCAATTATGAAAAGTGTTATGAAACATCAACCCTCTTTCTTTTGGCTTATTTTTTACTCTTTCAATTTCTGATATATTAAATATGGAATTTTTTTTAATATTGTTGATTTTCATGCAGATTTTGAAAAGCATCAGACATATTTTTGACACTTCAAATTGTTTTTGTCTAAGGTATGATTTATTTATTTATTTTTAAATATATATATATATATATATATATATATATATATATATATATATATATATATAAGTTGCATGAAATGGGGAAACGGGTATGATTTTCCGAAATGGGCACGAGTATGAAATGTGACACGCCCCCCTACCCCTCCCCCTCCTCCTAAATTTTGGAAACGAAGCAATGCGATATATATATATATATATATATATATATATATATAGGACATTTAAGAAATATGTGCAATCATAAAGCATATATGATACATTCTAATTTATTACGTTATGATTAAATTGTCAATTGTCAATGCATAAACTATAAGTCTCTAAATTTACATCATAGTTACTCATGAATGATCACATAATGAAAATAGAAATATCCAAAATCAACCACAAGAAATTTCTTATTTCTTGTCTCGTTCTTGATTGGGAGTCTCCTCCTACATAGTCGAATGACCTTAGTGCCCTAGTACCCTACATGCTCTTGATTATTGGGAGTCTCCCCTACATAGAGGGCTTGGTTCTCTTGATTAAATACAAGTTCTATACCCTAGTACATGACAAAATCCAATGGAAACATTGCAATCCCCCCAATCCTGAAATCCTGAAAAACAAATAAATTTGTTGGATTTTGAGTGAGATCTAAAATTCTACTTTCTCCATATGAAATCCAATGAGGGCGAAACCACTCTCAAACATCCTGAGTCATTTCATGGTAATGTTAAAAATTTGGTTGCCCCACTCAAAAAACTCTTCTTTTTTTTAATATAACTTGAGAGACATCTAGAAGCATCTAGAGGATATTTGAGTCACCCAATAAAAAATTAGAAGCGAAAAAAAAAATACAACAAAAAGTCAAGTTACAAGAGGAATCTCCGACGTACGTCCCAGAAACTTGTTTCTGGTCGTACTGGCCATGTTTCATCTTCGATAAACGAGCCAATACGGCCGAAAACAAGTTTCTGAGTCGTACCTATGGGTTTCCTTGTTTCCGTACAGAAACGGACCCTAGACCCCGTTATATATATAATTGTATTAAGAAAAACCAAAAAAAAAAGACATAAAATATTTTAAAAAATAACCCATAAAACGATGAAAAATTAAGCATGAAAAAGAAGGGGAATATATATATATATATATATATATATATATATATAAAAATAATAAATAAAATTGGACTACCACCCTCGCTTAATGGTTAAGGGGCCATGGGCCATGGTGGGCACCTCACCCCCGCCTAGTGGCTAAGGGGTTGTGCATTGGGGCAAGCACCCCCACCTAGTGGCCAACAACCTTGCCCAACCCACGACTCCTTGGCAGTTGGGCAAGGGGCGTGCACCTTGGCCCACGACGCCCTTGGCAGTATTGGAAATGTAACTAGTTTGGGTCTTCATAATTGTTGTTGTACTCATTTCAATATGTATATCTTATGTAACAAACAAAAGAAGAAAGAAAAGTTATTATTTTAAAACATGGGTTTCATACTTGTCATTGATGGTCTTCTAGGTAAAAACATGTTCTTTATGCTTCTAGGGTTTGTTAGGTCTAAGATTTATTATCATGAGTCAAGAGAGTCAACATCATATTTATAACACCCTTATGGGAAAGATGTAACTTGTAAAAGGCTTTATTTTGAGTCTAGAAGGTCCTGGAAACCTCCAAAGTACATGTTAGTCCTGACAGCGTCAAGTCGCCCTAAGAGAGGGAATTTGAGTTGCCCTAAGAGGGGGAATTTGAGCCCTTGGAAATGTTATAAATACAGAAAGATTCGACCTCATTTGACACATTCACTCGCACAAGTTTGATCTGAAGTTGGGAGAGGCAAGAAAAGTAGAGCGAAGGTCTCGAAGATAAGGAGAATCCAAGGAGGAGAAAAGATTTTTTTTTGTGCCCTATCTCTTTGACACATATAAAATCTAGGGTTTCTGCAATTTCCATGAAGGTTGAAATTGCAGCTCCGAATTGCAGGATCAAGTCACTGGAAGATCAAAATACCTTGTTTTGATTTGGTTATCCTTGGGAAAGATTGTTTGCTCAAAGGAGGATTTCTTGAAGCATTGTCTTAAGGTTTCTGCAGCAACTATAAGATCGAAGTTGCAAGGTCGTATGTTATGAATAAAATATTCATAACTCTATATATATTAAATTAATTTAAAAAATGATAAATACATATTAATAATTAATAAATTAATTAAATTTCCCAATTAATTATGAAAGGGCACTTATGTCAGAAGACATGTCTTTAACCCTTGTGGCTAGTCAGATCCTATAAAGGAGAACCGCCCAAGGTCTTGTAATACATCATCTGAATTTGAAAAAGAAAATATACAAATGTGTCATCCATTGGAAAATTACTGTGAAAAGCATTTTCCCCGTATCAGTCGTAATAGTGGTATCAGAGCATGTTCGATCTTCTCACCGGCTACATAATCACTCAATCACTCACTGTTGATGTTCACCAATCGCTCTTGCCACTATGATTCCCACCACGTTCATCATATGTCCGCTCATTCTCCTTTATTAGCCCTTGTTCCCTTCGTTGCCCAAAGTACGTCAAGCATGACTCATAGTTTTCACCACTTCTTACCAATTCATCAATTGTGTCGCCAACTGTTTACGTTGTTCCATACCAGTTCGTCGACTGTCTCTGTTGAACCCTGACTCACGTATCGGCACACCTCCGTAGTAGCCAAACCATCGTCCTCCGTCCACTGACTCGCCGTCATCCCTGTCGCAAATTCCCATTGGCCAACCACCGCCAGCATTCCTTCTCCATTCCGAAGGTCCCATCAACCTTATCCGTTAGGTCAACGCAACATCCATTCGGCCACGTCCCTTCATTGGGTTATGTTATTTCATTGCGTTGGATTTATAAAAAAAATAATTATACAACTACACTTATATATATATATATATATATATATATATATATATATATTATTTAAAAAAGTCCTACGAATATCGAATAAACAGTTACAAGGAAGTCAATATTATACAAAATTCCCCGAAAGTGACTACCACAAAATTAAATGAGAATTACCCAAGTACGATGGTAAGGATCATAAAGGCGGCACTGTGTAGGTAAATAAAATGGACGACATCTTTGGATCAAACCCACCAATAGGTGAATGGGAGAAGGTCATGACCACATCCAATAACCTGGAAGCGGAAGCATATGGTTGGTTCCTATGGTGGTCCAACATATGTGAAGCTCGTTCGTTCAATTGAAAAAAAATTGTAAATGCTTTGCTCAAAAAGTTCTGTTGTCGCACAAAGTGCCTAGGCACCGCGACAATGCTCAGAGTAAGGGTTGTCACTCTAATCCTTACTCACTCCGTTTAAACTCTCTTCTAGACAAGTCAAGGGGGGTAGTTCCTAAGGTGAATACATGAGAATAGCCTGCAAAACACAGGCTCTAGGACACTTGAAGATGGAAAACCTTATGAATTTAGGACAAATCTTGGTTGTGAGATGAATAGATTAAATACAAGACACATCAACAGGATAGAAATGATTAATGATTATAGACCAGTGTCTTCATATTCGATTAACCATAGATTAAGTAAAAACAAGTTATCCAAAACAATTTACAAATGTGACGAATAATGACAATCATGAATGATAAATGTAAATGCCCAAAATTTTATCATTCAAGAGATCATAGATTTAAAATGATTTTCATTAATGACCCAGATCTAGAATTTAATTAACTTTCTCCTATAGCCAATATAAATTTTAAAACATTAATCGCACTTGACAATAGGGAAATATTACCACAGAGTAACACCAAGGAAATTTATGTAATTAATTCAATTGTTCCTTAGGAAATTAATTTAATGTGATAAATGAAGAAATTAAATTTTTAATATGACAAAGGTAAATTAAAGGGTTATTAAATCGAAATTTTAAGGGGCCATGGACCACATTAAAATTTTAGTGTGAAAGAGCAAATCCTCTTTTAATTTAATTCCTTAGTCACCAGATTTTTTTTTTTTTTGAAATGTTTTAGATTTTAAGAAATTTTAATTTTTTTTAAATGTTTTAGATTTTTTTTTTGTAATGTTTTGGATTTCTAAAATTTTTAGATTTTTTTTTTTTTTTTTTTTTATGATTTTTCAAATTTTTACTTTTTCATGTTTTTAAATTTTTAGATTTTTTTTTTAAGTTTTTAAGTTTTTTAGGTTTTTAATTTTTTTTTTAAATAGAATTTTTAGAAAATTTTAAAGTTTTTTTTAATGAAAATAAAAAATTTAATCAAAACCATAAATCAAATTAGAAAATAAAATGAAAAAGGGAAATCGAAAATTAATAAACAAAAATTTAAAACTTAAAATTGAATAGGGCTAAATTAAAGCAAAGAATAAAAATCAAACTTTAAACTAACCTAACTCATAAATGAAAATAAAAAAAGAAATGCTGCTAACCCTTACAAACTAACCTAAAACACGCTTAAAAAAAATGGAATGTTTGCTTCATGTGTTTTGTGTGTATGCAGGTCGACGAAGATGAGGGCAACGACAGGAGGTGGAATGTTCATTTGCTCATGTTTGCAGAGGATGAGGTGTGGAGTTGCAGATTGCAGTGTAGGAGATGCAGCAAGGAAGAAGAGTCACGAAGGGCTAGCAGTTTGGATGATGAAGGATGGGCAGAGAGGGACGAGGGATGAATTTGCATGTCCGAAGGTATGATGGCAGTAGAAGGGTTTGCAGGAGAGAGGTGCGCGAGACAACGAGGAGAGGATGTGGGTTGCAGGTTTGGATTGATGAAGAAGCAATAGATGAGGGCAGCGATTTAGGAATGATGCAGCAGTAAGTGAAGGAAGCAAAGATGGTTGTGGAAATGTTTACCAGCGATGGTTTGAAGGAGGAAAACACAGGTTTGTGGGTTGGCAGAGGGAGAATAAAAAAACAATCTTGAATTTTCCAGAGAGGGAAAATTGTAGCAGAAAGGAGAGGATCAACAAGGCATAAGACAGGAGAAAATGGTAGCCTAAGAAATCCCAAGAAATAAACCCAGAAAATTATATATTAATTAAAATGATCTGCTTCAAATTTATCAGTGGAATGCTTTAAAGAAAAAAATCCAGATTTAAAAAATTTCAAACCCTTTCTGCAAAAATAATTCCCTTGCAAAAATTGGTTTTGAGGCTAGATCTTACCCTCCAGGGTTTACATCTAGCTTCAAATCAAACTTCACCTTCAGATCTACAACTTGTACCTGAAAATAAAAACACCCAGAATCTAGATATATAAAAAATAAATAAAACCCCAGAAACCCAAGTCAGAAAACCCAAAAACCTTACAGATCTATACACAAGAATGACAGATCTATCATATCTTGGGAGTGTGCGTCCAACTCCGCTCTTAGATTTGATAATCTAAGACTCTTAACAACCAGATTCATCAATTTCGCACATAAAAAATTAAATTTTTAAATTTTAAAGGAGGTGCTTAGCTCAAAACCCTTCATTCATCACCAATAAAAAATCTTATGATAAGCCCGGGATCCAATTAAGTTAGGCTCTTCAGAAAACAAGGATCGGGAGTTGGCTGGTCCCACTGGAAACTTCCCTTAATGCCCAATGATCTAAAAATCAAGACTTTCCTACAAAACTCAATCCAACTATTAAAATAGAGTGAGAAAATGATAATAACATTCAGATAAATAGAGATACATGTTATTACATTCAAAATTTAGATTATCACTTAAACCCCAACGGCTAAGCAAGATAACTGTACGCAAATCACTCTTCAGAAGCTATCATCAATGGCTAAAAAAAAATTATGCATGAAAACAACACATTTTACAATATTCCATGAAGAGTAACACCGGTGAAAATTAACCCCAAAGTCTTTCTTTATTATTCAAAAAAATATTACACAAAAGCTTTTCACTTAGCACATGACTCAAAGGTTGAATGAATTGACTGACGAATGACTTTCTATTTAAAAATAAATCCTCCAACATCTAGTTCGAGTGATTATCGTCAAAGCAATCTCGACCGTTGATGAAGATTAAAATTCTTTTTAATCTCATCTATCGAAATATTTAAATATTTGGGGAATTTCGAAATTTTCAATTAAATGCATTTTAATTAATTCAAAAATTAAAATTTTGAATTAATTTCCTCAAAATTTTGACTTTGACCTAACCCCATGGATCAAAAGCTTAAAATTTATCAAAATAAATAATTTACCTTAGTCTTTGGACATCTTAAATTTTATTTTAAGGACCGACGAATTTTGCCTTTCGAGAATTTAAATTTACCTATGACCTAGATTTAATTAAATTTCTAGAATTAATTTTTGACAAGAAAATTTAATTAATTAACCTATGAGAGGATAAATTATTTTGTTAACCCTTAAGACACTTTACATCATTATTTTCATATTTTTTACATCTCAAGGGGGAAATCCCATTTGTAAAAGACCCTTACAATCTACCCATTTTTGCGACACAAATATAATCCAGCATACCAAACAATCTGTAATAAAATAACCTAAAAAAATAGCTAGGATTATTCCCAAATCACTTCTACATAGACTTGATCTAGAACACTAGGACTCACCTATGATCCTAGTGACAAAATCCATTCCGGCTTTGGGGTAAGATTGAAGGAAAATTCTGTTGACCATCTGAGAATGGATCGGTGAGACAAAAACCTCCTAAAATATAGATCGTCACCAGAAAAGTAGGTTTACCTAGGCAATTACATAGATGACATGGATCTGTTGAGATTATTTATATTATATGCATGCAGAATGGTTTACATTATAATATGATGATTAGGCTGGTGATGATAGCTGAACGGCACAGACACGTCGATTATGCACTATCCCTTTTGTGGAAAAAGCAGGGTGTACTACTGTGGGTCATTGACACGTAGTGGTCAATAGGTTCCATGACAAAGAAGAAGACAATGCTTACGAAAAATTTGTTCACCTTAAACAAAAATGATTTGTAAGAAAATACACCCACGAGTGGGAAGTATTAGCTATAAGACAAAAAGGGTTCTTTGACGAAGTGCTGCTAAAAATGTATAGATGTGGGCTTAAAGAGTATATTCGGGAAGAATTAAAACTATATAAACCCAAAACCATTGAAGAAGTTAGACATGCAACATTAATTATTGAGGAAAAATATAAGCTTCGTAAAACACCATATGCCAGTAATGAAATATCAAACAAATACTCAAAAGGTCTTGATAGTGCTGGACCCACCAACATTCAGGGAATCTCCCCGATATGAAGTTCCAACTAGACCTCACACCGTTTGGAGTAGGAGCCCCAATAGTTGGTGGTAGTGTAATGCCTTGACCGTAGTAGGGTGTAGAGGAAGGTATGATAACTTTGGGTGAGAGCAAGTGTGTGACCTTGCAGAGACTCAAGTGTGATGCATGAAGGTTCTAACACAAGAAGGGGAAAATGAAGTGTGCCCCTTAGAAGCCTGTAATAGTACACAACTTGATAGGAACACACGAGCAAAATCGCATCACAAGCTAAAATGCAGAATAGTCCACAAATTAAAGTGATGAGTTAATCCAACAAAACACGTTCAACAAGATTCGTACAAATGCATACAAAGTAATTCATAAGCATGTGCGTAAATTAAATAACATACATTTCCAACACAACCAGAATAGTCCAACTACATTAACAACATATGCATGAAAGCGTGTTTGCTTTGATATTATTATTATAAGTGAAAGTTCCATCCATACATACACCATTGACGACCACTAGTCCCAATGGTTGAACATTACAATCAAGAACACATGCTCCTCCAAAGAAGTATACTCGCTCTACGCTATGGAGAAGCCAAGGTTGTTCAAAATACTCCCAAGCCTTTTCTAAGCATAAGCCTAGCCAAAAGTTTGGCTCCCAAAAGGTTGTTCTATGAGTTATGAGGTTCTATTTATAACAAATGGCGGGGTGACCCTTGACACTCCCCTTTGTGACTCTTTGCATCACGACTCTTTAACTTATTCACTAAATGACACATTACATTACATGATGACTTTTCATATTCCAATATTGACACTTGGAATTTCACTTACAACATATTTACAAATAATATTACATTTTCCACATGTACCCATATAAGACAAAATAGACTAGAGACAGCATAACAAGACACAACACTATGATTCTAGAATTTGGGGAATGTCCAGCTTGGTACTGTGTGATGGTGTCCGCAAATTGTTTGATAGTGTCTTTCTGAAAGTAGACTCTTGCCTCCATGGCATTTGAGTATATGGTCTTGGAACCTGTATCCAACTCGTTTTGATGCATGAGCAACATGGTGTTGACCTTGACAGGGCCACTGATGTACCTTCTGCAAATTGTGGGTGTTCAACACCAAGTCTTCGTTGGTGGTCTCTTGTCTTAGCTACTCCACGTACTTATCGATCTCTAGCTGGACTTGATTCTTGGGTTTAGCATTGGTGAGGGAACCGATTGATAGGATCTTGTGCTTTCTCACCATGACATCCAAGCTATTGTACAATCGTGCATATGAGGCTTGTATGATGTTGATGAATTGGGCGAGTTGCTTGTAGTTCTAGATCAACATTCATACCTTTGTTTTCTCCAGCTCTACCTGTGGCTTCATCTTCTTTGATAAGTCAAGCGGGGCCCCTTTGTACCACATTGTCCACCCTTGTACATGGGCGATGACAGCATGTATGTTCTTGAGAGTTTGAACAAACTCCTTGCTCCGCTGCTGCAGACCATGCACACAGACAACTGCTTTATGCACGATGACAAATCCGTCATAGAGCTTCCACATGGTACCATCAAATGTTGATACTTTAGTAGGTATCGATGTCATCATCTCCCCCAATGCAGAAATTGCATTATGCGCTGATGCTTAGAGCTGCTCTGCCTCTTTCCTGGTAGCTTGCAAGTTCTTTGCCAATTGTTCATTCTCGGTCATCAGGTATTTAACATTTGAGCTTGTTGCTCCTGCATAGGCCAAGCTGGCTTCGGTAAGCGCTATTGGATGCTTCCTAGTGTTTGACACTATCACCCTTTCCTTGATGAATGCAGGTGATGCGTCATCATCTAGAAAGTGCTTCCTCCGTGCATGTACACTCTTCTTCTGCAACTTGTTAAATGATAGATTGCACACATCCATGACCAGATCACCATCAAGGAGAACAACATCTCCTTGCTCGCTCGAGTTTGGTTTTGACACTGGAGGTGGTGGAGACTGAGAGATGACTTGTGGTGCTCTCGACATCATGTCAATGTTGTAGCTCCTATTCCAACTCCATATATGTCACTTCAATCAATTGTTCAATCTACTGAGCAAGTTCCCGATCCTGCATTTGTTCACCCTCCTCCTCAACTTCTGGTTGTTCTGGCTCATCAACCTGTATTGGCATTGTTTCCTTTGTCATCGTGCATTGTCTTTGTTCTTCTTCCCACTTCTGCTTGTCTTCTCTTTCTCTCCTCCCCAACTCTTGTTCCTCCTTCAACTTCTTCTCTGTCTCCTGCAGCTTCAGTTCTACTTCCTATAGCCTCTGCTTTTCTCTCTTCCTTCGCTTTGTTCCCTTCATCTATTGCTTCCTCTTTGCTTCCGTTGCTAAAGATGCCTTATCTAGGATAGGATCTGCCTTCATTTTACAGGTTTTCTCTCCCTTTGGGTTCTCAACAACCTTCCTCTTTCCCTTCTCCTTTGATGGATTGCTGCCTTATGCTGTTGTTGTTGTTGCTTCCGAAGCTACTGTTGTCTGTAGAGAAACCTTCCAAGCTTTTACTATACCGATCAGCTCATTGAGTTTTGAGGCATTGTAGCAGTACCTCCAAGGGTCCTCCTCTGACTAATGAAATGTCTCGTGGATCCATGAAAAGTAAACTCTCGCACAGTGGTCCTTGAGAATACCATGGGGATCATACAGATTAAAGTCATTAGTGCCGAACTTGAATTTCACTGTCCTTAGCCTCGACATATACATCTTTCAAGCTCTTAATCTCATATAACTCAATCCGTAAAGGAAGAGTGGGCCATGGCACTTTCTTCTTCTTATGAATACCTACTGACAACCTTGTTGCGAGGTGGCATGAGACCTCTTGTATGATCAACTTGTCAGTGCCATACCTTGGTAGAACATGTAGAGGCTTATCTCTGCCAAACACTCTGATGAAGGTGTTACCTGGTGAGGCATACCAATCCGTAATGTTTACTATCACCTCAATTGCGTCTCGGGCCATGCAAGGTGGATCATGTTCAAAGAAAAGCTTGTACAATGAGATAATAAAATGGTCAGTTAGCCTTGCCATCACTCCTTGATAGCTGCAGTCAGAAAGAAACTTGTAATAGATGTTGATGACAATCTCTTTTGGTGTTTGTGTCCAACTCATGCCAAGGAACTGTTATTGGGCACAGATTGCATCAAATAAGTATGCAGACATGGAAAACCTTTCTTGCTTATTCTTGGGAATATTCCGAGCCTTAGCCACATGGACCTTCAACTAGTGAGCCAATAAATCCAACCAGTTGAATGGCCTCCCATCATTCACCAATTGGTCCAATAACACTACCTACCCTTCAGGAAAGGTTTATGTTTTCTCTTGACCATATATTTTGCAGAAAAAGATGATCAAGAACTAGTAAGCCAAGGAAAAAGATGATCCAGAACATGGGTAGGTGTCCGTCTAAACTTTGACGGCTCTTTCACCTAGGCTTAACAATATCTCTCATGTTCACGTAGCTATGGGTGGCATAGAAGAGTGAGTCCATGCACTTCACCGACTCGAGCAAGTGTTACATTTGCTGAAAGTTATTTGCCCTGAAGGTGGAAAGATCTCTCCCGCTGTCATTGCTAAATGTCATAGTCTGTTCATCCGTGTGTGAGACAATCCGGCTGATGATATCCGCACATGGGAAGGTGGGGTATCTGCATGCAACCTTGTATAACCCTAACCGCTGGATGCTAAGATAACCTTGTCGATCCTCTATGTCTTCCTTGAAGTCCTTTGCAAAAGTGTCTTTGATCTACTTCCATGTCAATGTTGTACCCTTCTCAATGAACAATTGAGTATCTGCATATACTAGCAAATCCACTAATATTTTCTCAACTGCTTCCCTAATACTGCTCTCGGTGGTTTCCTTTGATGCAACTCTCTTGGATGCCATGTTAACTGTAACTGCTAGAGAGATGTTCAACAATTGTTGTACATGTGGGACAAAGAGGACACTCATGGCAAGAAAATGTCTGCTTAAAAATCCAAAGCAACTTCAAGGCAAGATCAAGAAGCAAGTCGGGCTCATGATGGGAAGGATTGCATAGTTTTGGCTGACAGAGGTGACTAGTTGACTATGGGAACTGCGCATTGCGCAGTCCTAACAGTCAGTCGGGAAGCTTGATGACTGAAACTGCGGAATGCGCAGTTCAGTCTGGGCCAAGGCCAGGAGAGATTTCGCATTGCACAATCTCAGTGGCCAAGCTGGGAGGCTGGCTCCTGGAAACACAAAGTGCACAATTGGAGCCAACCCAGACCAAGCTTTGCACAATTCCAGAAGCGAAGGAAGAGACCTTGAGCTCCCAAATTGTGCAGTGCAAGCAGTGAAGTGTGAGATCTAGGAAAGAGGACCAAGGTCATCCCATGGGGAGTGTGAAAAACAAGAGGATATGAAGGATAGTGTGATGCTGAGTGTAGATCTGACTAAGTGTTGATGCATGCATATGAAACAAGTGCAGAAATTGATTAAATTGAAGGAAAACGAAGCATGTGAAGAGAGTCATCGCATGGGCAACCTTCGGTGCAAAAACAGGAAACTCATGCGAGACTTGGGAAAGGCAATCTACAACTTGAAACAACACTTGTACAAGCTAAAGCAAGTTAAAACATCAGTGACCGTTCAAAGAAACAAGTGAAACAACATTCTCACAAGATAAACAACAAAAAAGTGATAAAAGACTAGAAAAGAAATACTCACTTGGAAAAGCAACAACGATCACACCAAAGGCTCCTTGATCTCCTCGGGAATGCTAGAGATCCAAGATTTAGTGTGCATATGAGCTCTAATAGCATCGATTAAATAGATTTGGTCAAGTTAGGGTTTATGACGCGCATGCCTAAAATCAAGGAAAAAAGACACTTGGCGACAATTTCTAAAAATAATGCAAGTGCCTCCTTCGAGTTACTAAAAATAAGCCCCTACTTTTTAGGTATTCTTTTTGCTTATTCTTTTTTCAAGAAAACTATCATGCACTTCCCAGAAAAATTACGTAGTTCTGGGAAGGATTGGGCAACTCTCCGGCTCATGCACTGTGCAATTTCTGAGCACGGTGAGGTCTGCGTAACTTCTGGGCTCAGTGGCTCTGGGTTGCCTCTCTTGTTTGCACAATTTCCCAACTCAATGTTGGTCGTCATTCAGTACTGCGCATTTTTTGAGCTCAAGGCTCACTGGCAGTCAGGACTACACAATTCTCGAGAGCAAGGCCAGTTGCCCTCAAGAATTGCGTAGTTCTTTGAGGCAAGCCCGAAACTATCACAGGACCAAGTCAAGACATCGACTTGTGGGTTAGAAAATGAACTAAGTGAGCAAACAAAAACCAAGATGAAAAGAATAAGCTCAGTCAAAGCACAAGTACCTGGATTAGTGCAAGATGAGTTGTCGTGGTTTAAAAGGAAGGCTCCAAAATTGAAGCATAGGCAAAATTTTGGAGGGTGGTTGTAGTCGCTACAACTTTGGTGAGACATTGGTAGAACTCCAGTTATCTGTATGGACCTTGTCTCGTGCAAAGCGAGTCTAACTCTTCCACAAGTATTGTTCAGTTCATCGATTATCATAACTTCTTCACTTGCTTGATTTAAAGATGTAGCCCCTACCATTCTCTTTATTGACAACACACATACCAAGCCAAGTCAAACTAAGTTGTTTCGATTGGGGATGAGGGGCATATAGATGCACAAGTAAAATAGGCTGTCAGAGTTTTAGTTTCATCTTTGGTGTTGCTCCGCTGCCAGTATGCCTGGACAGTACCCCGGTGGAGTCACTTCAGGAACAAAACCATTTCTCTGCTGCTAGTGAGCCTGGACAATACCCCGACAAAGTTACTTGTCACACCTCTCTATGCATAAAGCCTTTCTCTTCTTTCACCCTTTTTTTTTTTTTCAGTTTTCAAGGAACTGTGCATAGGCACTTATTTATTTCATGAAGCGGAAGTGGGATCTCGACTTATTGAGAGCAGAAGAGGTTGTCTCTTCAGAGAAGGATATTTATATATACCTTTGACATATTTGTTAAGGTTTTTCCCCTCTCCTTACTCTACTTGACTGATTTGACAATGGTTAACCGAAAATAGAAAACCGATTAGCATAGGCAGTGCTAGTTAATAGTGCAAGCATTGTGATTTCATCATGACTCTCTTCGAAAGGAACATATTTTTCATTAGGGTATCATTGACTAGAAGAAATGTAAGACTCACAAAGAGAGGGAATATACAGATAACCAAGTGGTTATAGATGTACAAGTTCCTCTTAGATTTCGCCTTCCTTGTCTAAGAAGCCAAACACGGTTTCATGCGAAAACTAACCTATAGGTGTGAAAGATAACAAAGGAAAGAAGCAAGACAAAGTAAACAAAGTATGAAAATCGGGAAACAAACAAGAAAAACAAACACTACTCCTACTCCTAACCTAAGTAGAACATAGGATAACTCACGTGAAGTGATACTTCCAATGCAACCATCAGCGCATTGGTTGGCCCATGTAGGCGAGAGCATGGTCGACAAGAAAGATATGCAAGCAAACCAACCAACAAGAAAGATGAAACAATGGAAACCAATACGTTCAAAGCTTGAATGTATCCGCAACAAAGTAAAAATAGAAAGCACATGCAAGGCATTCTCCGGATGTCCTATCACATTGCAAGTAGAAGACAAGCATGTAAACACCTTCGAACTTGAAAAACAAGAAAACATAAAGAAAGAAGAAAACTTGTGTTTCGCAGCAGTGCTTTCTATGTACAACTCCTCCAATGCTTGAACAATATGATCATGTGATTCTAGTGGAGGATGCGAAAGCTGTAACGTAGATTGATTTTTAATGTGAACAACAGAGTGATAAGGAGTCTGGAAAGATTCAATAGATTTCTGATCCGAAGTGGAACTAACCTCAAGGCTATGAAAACCTGACATAACCATCAACTTGTGTTGAAGCGCCTTGACAACTTGAGGAGTTTCCAATTCATCAAAAGATGGATCATCAAAGACTGGTGGCCTAGGGAGATCAATAATGGAAAAATCAGAATCATAATCGAATGAATGAATGAAAAGATCATGACAACCATGATTAGAAAGTTCAAGATGATGGACAAAGGCATCCTCATGATCTGACGAATCATACAAAGGGGATGATGAAAATCGAGAAATTTCACCCTCTATGTTTCTGGAAAGGTAAGACGAGAGATTGGGCAAATTAGGGAAGATAGATTTTTCCTCTCCGCAATCAAATGAAAATCTGGCATTCCATGTGTTCTACTAATGATCGAAAATAGAAACATCTAGGAATGAATTTTCACAAGATGGAACAAAACTGACAGAATTGTGGAAGTTGTCAGGATAAAGCAAACGAGGTGTGGATAGAAGGAGGTCATCCTTCACTGCAGATCCTTGTTCAGATTCCCACACATACTTATAAAAATGATATCGCAGGGTGGTTGTTCATCACCAACCCTGCCTAGAATTTGATCCTCGTGAACATCACATGTGAGATCCGATATGGATGAACACAACACACCAAACTCTGGAGGATCAAAGGGACCAAAGGACAGATGGTGAGGAGATAAGACCACATGACGACCATCAAGGTTACAGTGCAAATCTACGCAAAATTCCTGAGCATGTGGGGTAGGAGGAGACAAAGATAGATAAACAGGTGGATTCTCAACTTCTCCCACCTCAACCTGCGAAGCTAAAGTTGGTTGATGGGAAGGGGACAGAGGGTCACTTGGGACAATAACCTCGTTCGTCTTAGATTTAGAAGATCTAACACCGAGGTATGTTGGGAGAGGTTCAAAAGATTCTAACTCATGTGGATTCTCATAAATGTGAACAAGATATTGAAATATTTCATCCAAGAATTCCTAGTCAACTTCATCTTCAGGAAATTCAAAACAGTAGTGAAGAAAATGATCGTGAAAATCTTGAAGAGATTCATCAGGTGATTTTCGCAATTTTAAGATTTTTCTGTTAAGGGTTTTATGGTCATAAAGAAAGAAAGCATGACATGATTCTATAAAAAAATGACCAAAGGAGTGTAAGGTTGCGGGCAATGTGTGACACCATTGCTTTTGGAGCCCTTCGAACATGAAAGCGAACAACCCACATGGAATATCATCAAGCGAGACATCATGCCTGTCACAGAAACCAACAAAAGCAATTGTGTGCTTGAACAAGGTTGTTCCACCCTCGCCATTAAACTTATATTTGGACAAGTCATCTAAAATGTTTGTTGACACCTCAAAATGAGCAGAGTTAGAAAAACATGTCGAAGATTAGATTTCGACAGAAATGAATTATATGCAGAAATTCAAAACAAACTTCAAGGGCACAAGTCATCTGGCCCTCCTTCTAGCGTCAGAAACATTGACGGTGTTGGGCCCACCAACATTCAAAGGATCTCCCCGATATGAAGTCCCAACTAGACCTCACATCGTTTTTAGTAGGAGTCCCAATAGTATGATAACTTTGGATGAGAGAGTGTGTGACCATGCGGAGAGTCAAGTGTGATGCATGAAGGTTCTAACACATGGAGGGGAAAAGGAAGTGTGCCCCTTAGAATCCTGTAATAGTATGCAACTTGAAAGGAACACACGAGTGAAATGAAATCACAAGCTAAAATGCATAATAGTCCACAAATTAAAGTGATGAGTTAATCCAACAACACACATTCAACATGATTCGTACAAATGTATACAAAGTAGTTCATAAGCATATGCGTAAGTTAAATAACATACATTGCTAACGCAACCAGAATAGTCCAACTACATTAACAACATATATATGAAAGTGTGTTGGCTCTGATATTATTATTATAAGTGAAAGTTCCATCCATACATACACCATTGATTACCACTAGCCCCAATAGTCGAACATTATAGTCAAGAACACCTGCTCCTCCAAAAAAGTATACTCACTTTATGCTATGGAGAAGCCAAGGCTCTTTACAATACTCCCAAGCATTTTCTAAGCCTAAGCTTAGCCAAAAGCTTGGCTCCCAAAATCCTGTTCTATGAGTTATGAGGTTTTATTTATAACAAATGGTGGGGTGACCCTTGACATTCCCCTTTGTGACTCTTTGACTTCCCTCATGACTCTTCAACTTCTTCACTAAATGACACATTACATTACATGATGACCTTAGGGTTCTGCAACAGCTACATGATCAAAGTTGCAGGGTTGAAGTTGGGGATCGAAGTTACAACTAGAATTTGGTTGATGCGAGATTGAGCCTTAGCGATCTGATCATATTGGAAGGGTTTATTGAAGGTCTAACTTGGTACTTGAAGGAGGACTTGATCTAGGGTTTGGGTCTTGATTGTCTCATTTGAAGCAGATATTATAAGAAAATAAGAGATTTTATGGGTTTTCCCCTTGGAGGGGTTTTGCCCTGGCTTGGAGCCTAACTTTTGTGTCATTTGTCTATTTTGATTTTGATAATTGTTTGACAAAGAACTAATAAAGAAAACACAAGAATATAAAGAAAGTTCACAAGTGATTATTAAGGTTAAGGAAAATCATAATTAATAGTTGCCATATTGCATTTTCCAACAGGCAACTGGGTGTCGGTGGTAGGTTGATTCTCACCTTGGCCCGCAACCCCTTAATAGTGGGGCGAGGGTGGTATGGCCGATTTATTTATTATTTTTTAATGCGTTTATATATATATACACACACTCTTTTCTTATTTTTTATGTTTGAATTTTAATTGTTTTATAGGTTATTTTTTGTTTTTTTTTTTGGTATTTTTTTATACAAATTTTTTACATTTGATTTTTTTTTTTTTTTGTCATTTTTAATTTCAAATTTCAAAATTTTCAATGTTTTAACTTTTTTTTTTTTGGTTTATGATTTATTTATTTATAGTTGTAAGGGTTGTGTCGATGTTTGACTAGCAACTTGACCCAATATGTGTCAATTTGATAGTTGATTTTTCAATTTTCGTTACAATGAGTCAAGTTCACCTCCATTATGTGTTAATTTGATGGTTGATGTTTAAGTTTCAATTGCAATGAGTCAAGCATGCCCCCACTTTGTGTCAATTTAATGGTTGTTTTTTAAGTTTTCGTTACAATGTGCCAAGTTGTCTAGGCTAAGATTTTAAAAGAACTATATTTTTAACATTTGGTATGTTGACTTTTTGATTTAGATATTTATTTTTAAGGTTTAATTTAGTCACAATATTTTGATCTCGAAATATGTTGAAAATCTAAGGTTTGTTATAGTCATGATATTTGTTTTTAATTCCATGGCTGAAAAATGTTGAAATTTTAAGGTTTTTTTTGGAGTCGTGATATTCTATCTTTAACGCCATAGTTGAACAATGTCAAAATTATAATGTTTTTCAGAGTCATAACGCCATGGTTGGAAATTGTTATAAATTTTAGGTTTTTTAGAGTCGTGATATTTTATCTTCAACGCATTGTTGAAAACTGTTGGAATTTTAATGATTTTTAGAGTCATGGTATTTTATTTTTAATGTCATTACTAAAAAAGGTTTGAATTTTAGCCAAAGAAAAGTTTGATGCTAACATCAACTCTTTTTGTTTTCTTAGTGTTTTTGCATAAAAAAAAATTGTTTTTATTGTCATTTTTAAAAAATGTTGAAATTTACCAAAAAAAATCCATTCCAGCATAAACAATTTTTGTTTTTGGGTTGTTTGTTCATGTTTGTTTGGGGGGTTTTCAGCTAGAGTTCTCATTTTGAGGTTACAATTCTCGTTTTATTGGTAGCTTTGTTAAGAGCACTGACATAACCTAATAAGATTTCAATGACCACTAGAGGGTGATGAGTGTCACCACAACTAGGTCACCATCATAATGTTAATGTCCATTCTTTGAGGCCATAGTCCAGCCACTAGAGGTGTTGACAAATAATCGTTGAATATTTCAATAAGTAAACATTACATCCGATCATCCTCTTTAATATTCACTAAGGAAACATGTAAAAATGGATAAATAGACAATACATAACATCTTCCATTGATGTTTATTTGGGATAATAAACATTAGAACGACATCTTCCATCAATCTTTCTTTGGGATAGACTTGAATACATGACCAATAATAACAATATGTTGACCTTTAACAATGTGCAAACATGCTACAAATATAGAACCCTTCAAAACTTAACTTGCACGGAACTCCAAACTATCACATGGACCTATTTGTAATTAATGAAGCTAGCAAAGGCTTTTGCAAGTGAACTTATGCATGCACAATGAGAGTTATCAAATAGTAGTTTCCAAAAAAAAAGACATTGACAATGACAAATAACATGTTGAGAGTGATTTAATAAAGATGCTACTAAGGTGAGGGTGTCAAAGATCAATAAGAGTGCACTCTAAGCAAACATTCCATGAGATTTGACCAAGTGCTTTTTAAGTAAGAGGGTTGAAGGCCCAACAAGTTCTCCAAACATCACATTCAACAAGATGTTCTTCCCTCACCAATGTGTTGTTCAACATGCACATGTGAAAAAAAATAATTAATAAAGATAATCTATCATTTGTAGCCAAGGAGAGAATATTGCTATGGTGAATCAATCATCTCATAAAAAATTAACCTATCTCGAGGACGAAAAGATGGTGTAGTTAAGGGAACTTGACAATTTGATGTCGTCAAAGAACTCAAATTTGGAAATGACCAATCATCAATCCAACCATAGTCTTGATAGTGGGAATTTATCTAAAAATTTTCAATCTATATTTCTTCACCATTGCACTTTAAGAAGTGTCATCATACCAATAAGTGTGGCACCTAGATTGATAACAAGAATGCCTCCTATCATTGTGATGAGAATGCCAATATGATTAAGATGTGGATGGTGAATGTTTTAGTTCAAGCAAACCTACAGTAGTTGAAGAATTAGTTCATGCAAATCTACAATAATAGAAGAATTAGATTGTAAAGGATTTAGTTCTTGTGGATCAATAGTGATAGAGGAATTATGTGGCATAGGATTGTGTTCATGTAGATGAGTAGTAAAAAATTCAAGGTAGCTCTCATATGTCATTGCAGTCTCATAGTGATGCCTACTCTCATTGTTCACGTCTTAGGCTCAATAGGAGTGATAATACCTTATTTATGTTTACCCAGTCTACCACTTATGTAACTCATTTTCCTAAGTAATTTGGAACCTTTTCACTTAGATTTCTCATATGAGTTGCCAATAGGGAATGTGAAGATGCATTAGAAGAAAATGACTTCTATGTCAAAGTAATAATAGTATCTTGCAATTTGTTGAGTAATTCTTCATCCTTGAGCTTTTGAAAATAGAAAATATTGACATCTTTCATTTGTTTAATATGAAGTGTCCAACTATAAACTTTTTCATCATACCTAAGCATACGATCCAAAAGGTTATAATTTACCAATACAATCCTCTAGTTTCACTTAGTCATCTTTTAATTCTCTTACTTACACTCACTTACCTTTGGCACTTCTTAATTCACTTATTTTGCAAGATTTTTAGGGAGGTGACATATATGTTGAATGGACTTGTCCTACTTATCCAATCTATGAATAAGGGACTATAATAATTTTTCAATGCTTGATAACATTATCATTTTAAAGCAAAGGAACCTTCTCATAATTCTTAGCATTAGTTTCATCTGATGAAGCAACCTCTTCATGAAGCTTCTCATTAAAATTTTGCAACGAAGTAACTTGATGAAGTTTGGCATTAGTATTTTGCAATAAAATATCTTCGTACAACATTGTTGGAAGAGAAAGTATGTTTGATAGCAAACATAGATCACAAAAAATATGATCCAAAAACTGCTATCAAATAAATGCAAACAAATCTTAACTAATGCCACCAAATATTTAAGTAGATTACTTAGAGTGCAAAAGCCATTGAAAGGGAGTGTAAAAGGTATATTACTTAGTGTTGAAAAAGGTAATGCACAAATATATATAGTGACATTTTGTGTAAAGTTTTGTTTTGTTGGAAAAATAATTTCATTTTAAGGGATTAAGTTCCTTTTCAAAAATATGCCCCAACAACCATTGTTACACCCTTCCTAGCCCCTCCAAGGCGTTCGAGTGCCATCTCCGAGTGGTAATTTTGAAAAATAACCCTTAAAAAGGTGTGAATTTTTAAAATCATGTATCATAAATGTCAAAAGAAAGGTCAGATTTTCATTAACCAATCAATGCCCCCACTTCAATGCTTGGTTGGTCAATGGATAATGGTTCATCACACAATATTTTCATTTAGCATTTAAAGGCATAATTCATCTCTATTTTAGTTGGATTTTATATATTCCTTAATATAGTGTACCCTTACTCGATGTGCCCTTCTAGACAATTAAATCCATCACATAACTCACAACTAGATAAATATATTACCACCATCTTGGTGTATGAAGTATTTTATGTGTCATTTAATGTAAACTTTCCATAGAAGCTTATATATCTTTGTGAATCCCCACTTGATTCACATGTTATAAGAATTGTTGATTCTTGTCACTTTGGAAATTGACATCACATTTAGTTTACATACTTCATGATTTTTAATGTAACACGTGTCATAATTCCATTTCCTTTGTTCTCTTTTCCTCCACTCTTGGCTCTGTGAAAAGCCAAAATGATTTGAAAGAGGTTGTGGATGTAAGTTACAATGATATTGAGCTTGGTAATAATATTAGCTATAAATGAATTGTTGAATGCTAATTTTGAATAGAAAACAATAAACTTTGAGAAACCAGGTCATCTAATTTTTCTTTAATGTTCACATATTTCATATGACTAATAGTATCTACCATTGATATTTATGGTTGTTTATTGCATTCATAATGCCTTGTGTGTTTTTGTAAAAATTTATGACATGGTTATAGCTTTGGTATCTAATGTGATTGTTATTTAAGCACATTGAAATGCTATCAACCATGTAGTATGTAATTCATGGTAGTCCTCCCCAATACAATAGTAATGGGAACAAAACACATAACTAAGAACTGAATGTAATTCTCTAAACAATCTCCAATGTTGTACAAGTTTTTTCAAGTTCCTTATAAACATAACGCATTGCTTTTATTTGTTTCATATAAAACTATTTATAACTCTCTTAAGCTTAGTAAGATCTTCTAACTTTTATTTTCTTGATTAATGATTGAACTTTCACAAAATGAACCTTGTCAACATCATCAAATTTAAAATTGGGATTACAACAATGAGAATTGTGCCTCAATTCATTCAATTATTCAGTTTTTAGCATGACCAAATATTGATTTCTTTGTTCTCCAAAATAATCATTCCCCTTTTCTTGATTCCATGCATATTTATTTATCATATTGTTTCAACTTCTTGTTGTTTTTAGCGACATTGACTTCATTGTGACAATACTTTGCATATGTTTTGATATTGTTCTATTGTTATTTTTCTCCTGAGGCTTATTCTAAGCCCAAGATCAATGAAATGCATTCTTTGTAGGAATAATTCTCTCAACATTTATGAAGTTGGGTGGGTTCTTAAGAAAACTAAGGAGAATGTAACATCATTTTTATTATTATCAATCTTACACATTAGGGTTATGCTCTATCATACCACTTTTCGTGCTTCTTTGCGTGGTATGACCGATGAGAGATAAACTGAAAAATCAATATCCTCAATAAATACAACACACTTGGTTGACTTGATGAGTAATTTCACGCAATGGAGGGTCTTGGCTTTAAATACAACCTAGGAGCCATTGCATGGGGGGCATGATCTTTGACCTTGCCCCATAGCTTAGAAATTAAATTAAATAAATTTATACAATAATTATATACATAAAAAAATTTCATGGTATGATAGATAAAGCAAACAATTAATACCCTCAATAAAATAACATATGTGGTCAAATTAATTTCCTTTAGTTCCATGTTTCTATGGATGTTGAAAAGCTCTAATCATCAACATCTTAACCTAAATAATAAGTAATGAATGTAGTTAGGCGAAATTGTCATGTTCCTAGAAACCTATAACGCAAGTAGGGTCTCTTCATTACTTTTATAATATTTTGATATGATTATTTCCGTTCAACAAAGGCCTCAAGGTCTATTATAATTTCTTATTTTTGAAAGAGATATAGAATGAACATGGCTCCCATTGTTAATTATGATTGAGTTATGCTCAAAATATAAATATGTGATGCAATGTGCATTCATCATTTGGGTACATAGTTTACATCGTCTCTAATCTGGGTATCACAAAAATTTCCAATTTTGTGATTGTCTAAAGTTTTATTTCATCATTTTAACACTTTTGTAGTTCCTTCTAAAAAAACATGGGTCAATGGTTATGAAGTTATATTATTATTAATGTATATATAACTTGTAAAAAGGCTATATTCAAAATGACAAAGTATGTTTATTATTACTTTTATTAAAATTTCGAGTTATCTATTTGATTGTTCATTAATTTTTAAAATTTTAAATAATGGAAGAACAATATTTTATTTAGAATGCATTTTTAAACTATATATTTAGTTTAGTCTTGTTAATTATATAATTCTTGGATTTTTGGTCGAATACATGGGGAATACATGGGGTGCAGAGATTTAGAACTTGAAGGTTCTATCATAATTCGATAAAAATGAAATAACATATATGGTAGGACTAATAAAGTTATTGTGTGATGTTTCCACAATGTCGCATAAATTGGAGAATGGTACATGGAAAAAATGACTATTAATTGATTGTAATCATGAAAGGGTCGAATGAATATATACCCTTCAACTTGAAATTGAGAGTAAACCTTCAAATTTGATCATTGATTTCAACATTGTTTTTCTTTGAAAAATCAAAAGATGAGGAGCTCTGAAATTAAACTTCTTGCCCCAATTTAGGATTCTTATTCAAATCCCCTCTTGCTTAGTGGAATTTCTTTTTAATATTATGATTCAGTGCCCAACCAACTGTTGAAATTCAAGTGCAATCTAGAAGTTCTAATCAAGATAATTACTTGTGACTTATTTATATGTTTCCTTACAACATTTACTTCACTCAATTATGTCATCAATCAATTATACATTCAAATGTGCAAGAAAGTAGAGATCACAGTACACAAGGAACAAGAGACACAAGAAATTAGGTCAGCAACCAAGGCAAACCCCATAAGGGGAAAACCCATTAATCCTTGAATCCTTATAGAACCAATTCAACAAGAGACATCTAAGTTAGACAAATTGACTAGTATAATAAACCTCCAAGTGCCAAGTCAACTCTCCAAAGTTTCGAAGACAAGATGCCTCAAATCTATTCGCAAATAGGTCTACAATAATGTCTGCTTTAAGTCTCGAAGAGGGTCAAATTATGACCTCCATCTCAACCACAGAATACATATGTCATCATAGAATATAATTCTTTAGAACTTATCTTTGAATTTACATATTTTTGCTTTAAAACTTTGTATTAGGATCAAATGTTTGTGCCTCAAAACTTCACATTATGATCAAATATTTGTGCCTCAAAACTTCACATTGGGATCAGATATTTTTGCCTTAAAACTTCACCTTTCATAGCCTCATATAGGCCTCACATTTCATAGATGTCTATGCATATTCGAAGTTCCAGATTGGTAGGATATGCCTAGGCTATTTATAGCCTTCTTGGTCATGTGAATGGGTTCCAAATGAAGTTGAGATGACCTTACACTTGAAGAATTGAATTGGAAATTTGGAGGTCTATAAAATTCATTTTTCCTTTTCTTTAAATGTCTAAATAGAACATGAAAAATATAACTTTTATTTTACATAATTTTTTCTTTTTGACTCGTTACAAAATCATGATTATGAAGGCTGAAGCTAGTTACAACTTCAACACCAAAAACAAAATAATTCAAACAAGTTATTTCACAGAAAAATAATAAATCAAGTTTGATACATTCAAAAACTTGGATGCATATTTTCCTCCATATATATGTTTAAGCATTGAAGTAATTTGGGAATGGTTGTTGCGGATCATGGATGCATGGACCAAGATCAATTTGCAAGATTTAGGGTTGCATGGGTAGCAAAGGGTAGTGAAGATGGACTGCATGTAGTGGATTGCAGAGGCACCAAAAAGGAAATGAAGGGTGAGGATTAGCTTATGAGGTCTAATTGTGTGAGTAGCAAACTATTACCAGGAATTTTGAGAAGCCAGAAGGGGAAATACATTACATGATATTTAGAAAAGATACCTGTGTGGTGTAGCTACTACAACAACATCCTAAAATTTAGCCTACCACTCAAATTTTGATTATCCCACTGCTTTTCAAGGCTCCGATGGTTGTCTATAACAATGTAAACTTTGAAACAGGGTTTGTATTGAGTACCCATTTTTTTGAGGTAGCAAACAATCATCCGATTTTGAAAAATGTTGTTTCAAAATACACTTTTATTTTAGCATATTTTTGTCACTTTAAATTTTCTTATGTATCAAATATGAACAATTGTTCTAAAATGTTGGTGATTTTCATACTGATTTTGAAAAGTGTTGATGCAACATCAACCACTTCTTTTATAGGGCTTATTTTTTGCACTTTGTATTTTTTAATGTATTAATTGTGGATATTTTTTTAAATATTGGTGATTTTCATGGGGATTTTGAAAAGTGTCAACAAATTTAAGGCATGCTTTTGACATTTTATTTTTTCTTATATCTTAATTATGCAAAATTTTCGTTTTAAATGTTGATTATTTAACCATTTTTTAAGTTGACTTATTCTTCTTCTTGTTTTTTCTCCTAACATGTTTGTTTTTCAGGTTTTTTAAACATGTGATTTTTGTTTTTCTTTGCAATGTTTTTTATAATGAAAATTTTAATTTTTTTTGCACAAAAAAATAATTACATTTATATTTTGGGATTATGATTTTTTATATATTTATATATCATTAATTAATACTTCAATACACATAAAATAATTGTCAATAAAAAATAATAATTTTAAACACTGGACAAAAAATATACATTTTGCGTATAGACATAATTAAAAAAATGCGCATTTCAAGATCTTTTCATTAAAAATGACATGTCAATTAAAATAAAATTATGAAAACATTGAATAAAAAAATTGGACAAGTAGGAAAATTTATGATATTTTTATGAATATTATATCAAAAAGTGATAACATTTGAAGTATTAAAAAAAAAATTCAAATAAAATTTAAGTAAAAATAAAAAATAAAATGTTAAAATAAAAAATAAAACATACAATTTGAAAAAGAAAAAACCTTAAAAAATGCAATTAAATTTAAAAAGAAAAAGAAAAAATATTAAAAATTAAAAATAATAAAAACATTAGAAAAAATCATAAATAGAAGAACATTTAAACTATTTTCCTTTTAAAAGAAAAAAAAAAAAACAAATGAAAAAAATTAATGCGAGTAAAGAAACATTAAAATAAAAATAAAATAACATTAAAAAACACACATTAAAATCAATAAAAAAATTAATCAAAAATTAAATTTAAAAAACACACATTTATTAAAAAAAACTTTAAATAAAAATAAAAATTACTCTCTCTCTCTCTCTCTCTATATATATATATATAAGTAAAAATAAATTAAAAATTATGGCCAAATGGGCCCACGGTAGGGGTGGGCCGATTCTGAGAATCGATCCTTCCCCACCCTGGGCCCATCTGGCCACTAGGGTGGATGGGGGTTGCACCACGCAGCCTTGCCCCCCCACACCTTGGTGCAACCTCGCCCCCTGCCCACCCCTATAGCTAGATAGATGGGTGGACAGGTCTCGTTTAGCTGTGAGGGTGGGCGCTTGATGGGGTTGCGACCACGTAGCTCCGCGCCCCTCCTCACCCTGACGGCTAAACGGGCCTAGCGCAAGGAAGGTAGATTCTCATAATCGGCCCTCCCCGCCCTCGGCCCATTTGACTGTAGAGGTGGGCAGGGCTATAGAACCTCCCCACCCTAGCTCCATAGGGCCATAATTTATTTATTTATTTTAATGTTTTATATTTTTTTACTTTATTAATTTATTTTAATTATTTATTTTAATTGGTGTTTTTTTTAAATGTTTATATATTTTTTTAATTTAATTTACTTTTATTGTTTTTTTATTAATTTTATGTGCTTTTAAATGGTTTTTTTTAATCCTTAAGGTTTAAAATCCTTTTATATTTAAATTTGAATGTTTTGTATTTTAATTTAATCGTATTTTCTATTGTTTGTTTTTTCTTCTCTTTTCTCTCTCTTTTTTTTTTCCTTAAATTTTAATGCTTTCTAATTTTATTTTTTAAGTAACTTTTTATTATTTTTATATGTTTTTAATCTTATTATAATGTATTATTTGTTTATTTATTTTTTATTCTTTAAAATATCTTTTGTTATCTTTTATAAACAAAAAAATTTTCATCTTTTAAATTGATTTCTTTTCTTAAATTAATTTTTTTTATTAGTTTTTCTTTTTCTTTCTTTTCTTTTAATTTTTTATGGGTTAATTTTGTTTTTAATTTTACATTTTATGTTTGATTTTTTTGTTTCTTTTTTAATATTTTTTTTTTTATTTTGCTATATTTTTTTTTAAATAATTTTTTTAATTTAGTTGTTATTATTTCTAGTTATTTTTGTGCTTTAATATATTTTTTTATTTACCTCTTATTTTATTTTATTTTATTGTTTTATTTTTTGTGTTTTTGTTTTTTTCAATATTTAAATTTTTGTTTTCTTTTGTATTTTTCATTTTTATTTATCTATATATTTATTTATTATTTCGTTTTATTTCATTTTTTCTGTAAGGTCCATGTCAATCCTCGACTAACAATTGAGTTCCATTATGTGTCAATTTGATAGTTGAAAATTTGAAGTTTTTTGTAGTCATTTGATTTTAATTCAATAGTTGAAAATTTGTCGAAAGTTTAAGGTTTTTGTGAGTCTTGATATTTTATCTTTAATGCTATGGTTGAAAATAGTTATAAATATTTTATCTTTAACACCATGGTTAACAATTGTTGGATTTTTAAGGCTTTTCAGAGATATTTTAACTTAATGTCATACCTAAAAATTGTTGGAATTTTAAGGTTTTCTAGAGCCATGATATTTTATCCTTATTGTGATTGCTAAAAAATTTTGAGAATCTACCTCAAAAAAAATGATGTTATTTCAACATTAACACTTTTTGTTTTCAAGGTGTTTTTCGCACCAAAAAAATTGGTTTTTATTGGTTCTTATTGCCATGTTTAAACAATGTTGGAAAATTACTTTGGAAAAGAAAAGGAAAAAATGTTATTCCAACATTGATACTTTTGTTTTTGTGTTGTTTTTCATGGCTTTTTACAGTTTTTTGCCTAGAGTTCTAGTTTTGAGTTTAACACTTTTTGTTTTCAAGGTGTTTTCGCACCAAAAGAATTGGCTTTTATTGGTTCTTATTGCCATGTTTAAACAATGTTGAAAAATTACCTTGGAAAAGAAAAGGAAAAAATGTTATTCCAACATTGACACTTTCCTTTTTGTGTTGTTTTTCATGGTTTTTTTAGAGTTTTTTGCCTAGAGTTCTAGTTTTGCGTTTACATTTCTCTTCAAAGTTTACATGTTCTATGTTCTAGATTGATCAGATCTTTCAATGACATAGCCACCATCAAATCCTATGGTTTCTTGTGGGTGTGCATTCAGTTTTTACTGTTAGTCATATTCTTTTCTTGGTCAACCTGCTGACAACTCTAACTGCATGTGAAATGTCAGGTCTTGTAGATACCATTGCATACATTAAGTTTCCTACAACATTTGCATATGGTACATGAGACATATACTGCTTTTCTTCACCAGTTCTAGGACTCAAAAATGAAGAAAACTTAAAATGGGAAGCTAATGGAACATTAACAAGTTTCACATTGTTCATACATAACTTTTCAAGTACTTTCTCCACATACTTCTGTTGTGATAACCAATTCTTATCATTTTTCCTGTCTCTGTGTATCTCCATGCCTAAGATATGTTTTGCTGCTCCAAGATCCTTCATATCAAACATCCTAGAAAGCTGAGCCTTTAACTTGTTGATCTCTTCCATGCTTTTGCTTGCAATAAGCATATCGTCAACATACAAAACTAAGATAATGAATATACCATTGAAAATTTTGAAGTATACACAATGATCATTCTCACTTCTTATAAAGTTCTGGCTCGCCATGAAGGAATCAAACTTCTTGTACCATTGTTTGGGAGACTACCTCAGACCATACAATGATTTCTTGAGCTTGCAAAGTAATCTTCTGCGGCGACCTTGTACAAAACCTTCTGGTTGTTCCATATATATCTCTTCATTCAAATCACATGTATAAAATCTGTTTTAACATTTAACTGTTCTAACTCAAGGTTAAGTAATGCAGTTAGTGTGAACATAGTACGAATAGAAACAAGTTTTACAAGTGGAGAAAAAATCTGATGAAAGTTTATACCTTCAACCTGATAATACCCTTTTGATACCAGTCTTGCCTTATACCTTTCGATACTTCCATGAACTTTCCGTTTTAGTTTGAAGACCCACTTGCATCCAACAACACTTCTCCCTTCAAGAAGTTCTACAAGATCCCAAGTATTGTTCTTGGCTAAGGAATCTATTTCTTCTTTCATAGTCGTTTTCCATTTTTCGCTATCTGTATCATCTACTGCTTCCTGATAACAAGAAGGTTCCCCATATTCAGTAATCAAAGCAAAAGATGAAGCAGAATCTTCATAACTTTTGGGAGTTTTTCTTTCCCTTGTAGACCTTCTTAGAGTGACTGGTTGCTAAACTGGTTCAGAAACTTCAACAACTTCCTTTGTATCTTCAACACCTTTTTCTCCAGAAGTCTCTCCTTCCTTTTGATTGTCACTGAAAGGTCTAGCCTCCAACTGAACTTATTGATTTGGCGATACCTGTTCAACATTTGATTTTAAAAGAGAAGTTTCATCAAATGTTACATCTCTACTAATGACTATCTTCCGCAATGTAGGATCCCACAACTTGTATCCTTTCATTGCATGGTCATACCCAACAAAGACATAGCATTTCGATTTTGGATCTAATTTTGAACGCTGATTTTTAGGAATAAGAGAATAAGCATCACAACCAAATATCCTCAAATGTGAATAATCACAAGACTGACCTGTCCAAACTTCTTTAGGAATTTTACAATTAATTGCTACTAAAGGTGATCTGTTAACTAAGTAACAAGCAGTGGATATTGCTCTGCCCACAACTCCTTTTGCAAGTTAGCATTGCTGATCATGCTTCTGGCTCTTTCCATAAGAGTCTGATTCATATGTTCAACAACACCATTTTACTGAGGAGTATAAACAACAATTTTGTGTCTAATGATTCCTTCATCCTTACAGTATTGTTCAAATTCTATTGAAGTGAATTCACCACCATTGTCAGTTCTTAAACATTTAATTGATTTCCCTGTTATTTTCTCTACCATTGCTTTAAATTGTTTAAAGACATTAAATACATCAGCTTTCCTTTTTAGCATATGGATCCAAACTTTACAGGAGAAATCATCAATAAAAGTTAAAAAAATATAGAGCACCTCCATATGGTATAACAGGAGATGGTCTGCACAGATCATAATGAATATAGTCTAAAATATCTTTACTATTATGATTTCTAGTTTTAAATCTCTGTTTACACTGTTTTCCATACACACAATGTTTACAAAAATCTAACTTCAAAGATTTCAAGTTGGGAAGAGATTCACGTTTCATCAGTATCTGAAGACCTTTCTCGCTCATGTGACCCAATCGCTGATGCCATAGACGAGTACCTGCTTCTTCCTTTTCTAATGCAACTGCTGCTTCACTGACCTGAGTACTTCCTTTTAACCTGTAAAGATTTCCGACCTTTTTTGCTTTCATAACAACTAGGGTGCCTTTAAAAACTTTTAGCACACCATTCTGACCTGTAAACTTATAACCATCTGAATCCAAAACTCCCAAAGAATTCAAATTTTTCTTCAAATCAAGTACATTTCTAACACTAGTTAATGTTCTAACTGTGTTATCATACATTTTAATCCTGATATTTCCTATCCAAACAGTCTGACATGATATATTATTACCCATAAACGCAAAACTACCATTTACATTTTCATACGAAGTAAACAATTTTCTATGTGGACACATGTGATGAGAAGCACCAGAGTGTAACACCCAGCTTTCTTAACCCTGAGAGACATTACATTCAAGTGAAGTTTCATCTATCATACATAATTCTTCAGTAGATAAAACTTCGTCTATCATACCTGAATCGACCTGCTTTGCTTCCTTCTTCAGGTTATCAGATTCTTTTCGTTTCCAACAATCTTTCTTCAGGTGTCCAATTTTATTGTAGTGCCAACATTTTACCTTACACTTCTTTCCCTTTTGAACCCTCTTTCATTCGAAGACTGTACAATTGTCTTTTGAGATAAATTCTATTGGTTAATGACTTTGTCATATAGAGTTTTTCCAAATTTTCCCATAAACCTGAAGCTATACTCTCTTCAACAATGTTGAAGAGAACCTCATCCGCCAGGCATAACCTAATGGTACTGAGAGCTTGGGCATCCAAGTCGTCCCAGTCTGAATCAGTCATAGTTGCAGGTTTCTTAGTTGTCCCATCCAATGCCTTGTGCAACCCTTGTTGCACAAGCAGATCCCTAACTTTCAGTTTCCAAACAACAAAATTGCTCTTGCCGGTGAATTTCTCCACCTCAAATTTTGCATTCAACATCTTGGGCATTTTTTTTTAGGGTTTCAGTCTTCAGTATTTCAACTAGGGTTTATATTTTTAAAAATAATTCCCCCAAAACAACCCTTGTACAGATTTTTATTTTCAAATCCTTTGTTTTCCTTTTTTCTTCAAATTAAATGAAATATTTCCTTCAAAAAAAAAACTTTGATTTTTTTTTCCTTCCTTCAATTTAAACAAATCCACCCCTTTTTTTTCCAAACAATTTCTGAAAAAAAAATTGGAAAAATTTCTGGGGAAAAAAAAATTCTCTCAAAATAAAAAATTACCCGGATCCACAAGCCAGGCCTCTAGCAGCATGCAGGCTCTGCTCTAGCAGCTGGAAGCACTTCTGGGAGCACGCAGACTCCTCTACCGAATCAGTGTTTCCCTTCACGGAAGGGCAACCTTCATATGCTCCTTCACACGCAGGTCCTTCACGTAGGCACTATCTCCTTAAAACAAAAATGGCAGACACCCAACATGCAAACCTCTGGACAACAGCACGCAGAGGGTTTGGCCACTGCAACTACTCCACGCTTCTCACCCAACAACCATGCAGAGGTAACTTTGGACAATACGCAGAGGGTTTGGACGGCTCCATGCTTCTACTCCACGCTGCTCACCCAACCAACACATGGAGGGGACTCCAGATAGCACCCAGAGGGTTTGGCATGCCTTCACGTAGAGACGCACAACCTTCACGCTGAGAGCTTTCTCAACTTCCTCCCTTTCACACAGTAATTGCTCTGTCCCTTTTTTTAATATGCAGCGCTCATCAACATTTGTCTTCCAGCACTCCACGACGGCTCCGCTTCAGTGTTGGAGAGGCCTTTATGCAGCACTCCTGGGCTCCAGACTCAACTCACTTGCTCTGATACCATTTATAGTTTGAATAGGTGAATAATTAAAGAAAGAAGGTTATACAGATATACATTGACCAAGAAAAGAATATAACTAACAGTAAAAACTGAATGCACACCCACAAGAAACAACACAAGATTTACGTGGTAAAACCTTGACAGGGTGTCAAGGAAACATCCACGGGGCAAGGGATTGGAATCTCTATTCAATCAATAATGATTCTCCATACAATAGTTCAGGCATTCATTTGGTTTTACATGTGCCTCCTCAGTTACATAACTGATGATTCGGTATAAAACGAACTTGTTACATTTTACCCAAATTTACATAATTAGTTGTCAAACTTCCAACAAACTCCACCTTGACAACAATTTTCCCAATCCCTTGCCCCGTGGATGTTTCCTTGATTGTATGGAGAATCATTAGACACAAAATTGTTGTTTATACTCTCAGCAAAATGGTGTTGTTGAACGTATGAATTAGACTCTTATGGAAAGAGCCAAAAGCATGATTAGCAATGCTAACTTGCAAAAGGAGTTGTGGGCAGAAGCAGTATCCACTGCTTGTTACTTAGTTAACAAATCATCTTCAGTAGCAATTAATTGTAAAATTCCTAAATAAGTTTGGACAGGTCAGTCTTGTGATTATTCACATTTGAGGATATTTGGTTGTGATGCTTATTCTCTTATTCCTAAAAATCAGCGTTTAAAATTAGATCCAAAATCAAAATGTTATGTCTTTGTTGGGTATGACTATGCAGTGAAAGGATACAGGTTGTGGGATCCTACATTGCGAAAGATAGTCATTAGTAGAGTTGTAACATTTGATGAAACTTCTCTTTTAAAATCAAATGTTGAAAGAATTGAACAGGAACAAGTATCGCCAAATCAACAAGTTCAATTGGAGGCTAGACCTTTCGGTGACAATCAAAAGGAAGGAGAGACTTTTGGAGAAAAAGGTGTTGAAGATACAAAGGAAGTTGTTGAAGTTTCTAAACCAATTCAAGTTTCTGAACCAGTTCAGCAACCAGTCACTCTAAGAAGGTCTACAAGGGAAAGAAAAACTCCCAAAAGGTATGAAGATTCTGCTTCATATTTTGCTTTGATTATTGAAGATGGGGAACCTTCTTGTTATCAGGAAGCAATAGATGATACAGTTAACGAAAAATGGAAAATTACTATGAAAGAAGAAATGGATTCCTTAGCCAAGAACAATCCCTGGGATCTTATAGAACTTCCTGAAGGGAAAAGTGTTGTTGGATGCAAGTGGGTCTTCAAACTGAAATGGAAAGTTGATGGAAGTATCGAAAGGTATAAGGCGAGACTGGTAGCAAAAGGGTATTATCAGGTTGAAGGTATAGACTTTCATGAGATTTTTTCTCCAGTTGTAAAACTTGTTTCTATTCGTACTGTGTTGGCACTAACTGCATTACTTAACCTTGAGTTAGAACAGTTAAATGTTAAAACAACTTTTCTACATGGTGATTTGAAATAAGAGATATATATGGAACAACCGGAAGGTTTTGTACAAGATTACAGTAGAAGATTAGTTTGCAAGCTCAGAAAATCATTGTATGGTCTGAGGCAGTCTCCTAGACAATGGTACAAGAAGTTTGATTCCTTCATGGTGAGCCAGAACTTTATAAGAAGTGAGTATGATCACTGTGTATACTTCAAAAGTTTCAACGGTATATTCATTATCTTAGCTTTGTATGTTGACGATATGCTTATTGCAAGAAAAAGCATGGAAGAGATCAACAGGTTAAAGGCTCACCTTTCTAGGACGATTGACATGAAGGATCTTGGAGCAACAAAACATATCTTGGGCATGGAGATACACAGAGACAGGAAACATGGTAAGCTTTGGTTATCACAGTAGAAGTATGTGGAGAAAGTACTTGAAAAGTTCTGTATGAACAATGTGAAACTTGTTAATGTTGCATTAGCTCCCCATTTTAAGCTTTCTTCGGTTTTGAGTCCTAGAACTGATGAAGAAAAGCAGTATATGTCTAATGTACCATATGAAAATGTTGTAGGCAACTTAATGTATGCGATGGTATCTACAAGACTTGACATTTCACATGCAGTTGGAGTTGTCCGCAGGCTCATGGCAAATCTAGGAGAAAATTTTGAATGTCGAATTTTAGGGATAAGAGAATAAGCATCACAGCCAAATATCCTTAAATGTGAATAATCACAAGACTGACCTTTCCAAACTTCTTGAGAATTTTACAATTAATTTCCATTGAAGGTGAACAACAAATTAAATAACAAGTAGTGGATATTGATTCTGCCCACAACTCCTTTTTCAAGTTAGCATTGTTGATCATGCTTCTAGCTCTTTCCATAAGAGTCCAATTCATACGTTCAACAACACCATTTTGCTGAGGAGTATAAACAACAGTCTTTTGTCTAATAATTCCTTCATCCTTCGAGTATTTTTCAATTTCTATTGAAGTGAATTCACCACCATTGTGAGTTCTTAAACATTTAATTGATTTGTCTGTTCTTTTCTCTACCATTCCTTTAAATTGTTTAAAGATATTGAATACATTAGCTTTCTTTTTTAGCATAAAGACCCAAACTTTGTGAGAAAAATCATCAATAAACATTAAAAAATATAGAGCACCTCATATGATACAACAAGAGATGGTTCCCACGGATCAGAATGAATATAGTCTAAGATATCTTTACTATTATGATTTCCAGTTTTAAATCTTTGTTTACACTGTTTTCCATACACACAATGTTTATAGAAATCTAACTTCAAAGATTTCAGATTGGGAAGAGATTACGTTTCATCATTATCTGAAGACATTTCTTGCTCATGTGACCCAGTCGCTGATGCCATAGATGAGTACTTGCTTCTTCCTTTTCTGACACAACCGCTGCTTCACTGACCTAATTACTTCCTTTTGACCTTTAAAGATTTCCGACCTTTTCTGCTTTCATAACAACTAGGGCGCCTTTAAAAACTTTCAACACACCATTCTGACCTGTAAACTTATAACCATCCAAATCCAACACTCCCAAAGAAATCAAAATTTTCTTCAAATCAGGTACATGTCTAACACTAGTTAATGTTTTAACTATGTTATCATACATCTTAATCCTGATATTTCCCATCCCAATAGTCTGACATGATTCATTATTACCCATAAACACAGAACTACCATTTACATTTTCATACGAAGTAAACCAATTTATGTGTGAACACATGTGATGAGAAGCACCAGAGTCTAACAGCCAGCTTTCTAAACCCTGAGAGACATTACATTCAGGTGAAGTTTCATCTATCATACATAATTCTTCAGTAGATAAAACTTCGTCTATCATACCTGAATCGACCTGATTTGCTTCCTTCTTCAGGTTATCAGATTCTTTTCGTTTCCAACAATCTTTCTTCAGGTGTCCAATTTTATTGCAGTGCCAACATTTTTCCTTACACTTCTTTCCCTTTGATTTATATATGGAAGACCCCCTTGTCTTTTCTCCTCTTTCCTTTGACCATCCTCTAGCTATCATGGCTTCTGATGCAGTTGTTTCAGTACTGGATTTCCTTCGTACTTCTTCAGACAAGAGAGCTCCCACGACTGATTCAAACTTCAAAGAATCAGCAATGCTCAAGCTGATTGAAGTTACGAAGTGATCCCATGATTCGAGCAGAGAACACAACAAGGTTATGGCTTTATCTTCTTCTTGAATTTTAACTTCCATATTTGTTAATTGGCATATAAGCGTATTAAAAACATTCAAATGTTTTGCAACTTTTGAACCCTCTTTCATTCGAAGACTGTATAGTTGTCTTTTCAGATAAATTCTATTGGTTAACGACTTTGTCATATAGAGTTTTTCCAGTTTTTGCCATAAACCTGAAGCTGTACTCTCTTCAACAATGTTGAAGAGAACCTCATCCGCCAGGCATAACCTGATGGTACTGAGGGCTCAGGCATCTAGGTCCTCACAGTCTGAAGTCAGTGATAGTTGCAGGTTTCTTAGTTTCCTATCCAATGCCTTGTGCAACCCTTGTTGCACTAGCAGATCCCTAACTTTCAGTTTCCAAATAGCAAAATTGCTCTTGCCGGTGAATTTCTCCACCTCGAATTTTGCATTCGACATCTTGGCCATTTTTCTTTTAGGGTTTCAGTCTTCATTCTTTCAACTAGGGTTTATATTTTTCCTTTCTTCAAAAACTTTTTATGAAAAAAAAATAGTTTCCCCAAAACGACCCATGTACAAATTTTTATTTTCAAATCCTTTGTTTTCCTTTTTTCTTCAAATTAAATGAAAATTTTCCTTCAATTTAAACAAATCCACACCTTTGTATTTTAAAAAAAAAAATCTGAAAATTTTTTTGGGAAAATTTCTCGGGAAAAAAATATCTCTCAAAATGAAAAATTTACCCAGATCGACAAGCCAGGCCTCTGGCAGCACGCAAGCTTTGCTCTGGCAGCTAGCAGCACTTATGGAAGCACGCAAAAGTAGAGCCGTCGTGGAGTGCTGAAAGACAAATGTTGATGAGTGCTGCATATTAAAAAAAGGGACGAGCCATTGCTACGTGAAAGGAAGTCGAGAAAGCTCTTAGCGTGAAAGCTGCGTGTCTCTGTGTGCTGTCCAAAGTCCCCTCTACATGTTGGTTGGGTGAGAAGCGTGGACAGGTCAGTCTTGTGATTATTCACATTTGAGGATATTTGGTTGTGATGCTTATTCTCTTATTCTTAAAAATCAGCGTTTAAAATTAGATCCAAAATCAAAATGTTATGTCTTTGTTGGGTATGACTATGCAATGAAAGGATATAGGTTGTGGGATCCTACATTGTGGAAGATAGTCATTAGTAGAGATGTAACATTTGATGAAACTTCTCTTTTAAAATCAAATGTTGAAAGAATTGAACAGGAACAGGTATCGCCAAATCAACAAGTTCAGTTGGAGGCTAGACCTTTCGGTGACAGTCAAAAGGAAGGAGAGACTTTTGGAGAAAAAGGTGTTGAAGATACAAAGGAAGCTGTTGAAGTTTTTGAACCAGTTCAAGTTTCTGAACCAGTTCAGCAACCAGTCACTCTAAGAAGGTCTACAAGGGAAAGAAAAACTCCCAAAAGGTATGAAGATTCTGCTTCATCTTTTGCTTTGATTACTGAATATGGGGAACCTTCTTGTTATCAGGAAGCAGTAGATGATACAGATAGCGAAAAATGGAAAACAGATATGAAAGAAGAAATGGATTCCTTAGCCAAGAACAATACCTGGGATCTTGTAGAACTTCCTGAAGGGAGAAGTGTTGTTGGATGCAAGTGGGTCTTCAAACTGAAACGAAAAGTTGATGGAAGTATCGAAAGATATAAGGCAAGACTGGTAGCAAAAGGGTATTCTCAGGTTGAAGGTATAGACTTTCATGAGATTTTTTCTCTAATTGTAAAACTTGTTTCTATTTGTACTGTGTTGGCACTAACTACATTACTTAACCTTGAGTTAGAATAGTTAGATGTTAAAACAACTTTTCTACATGGTGATTTGAATGAAGAGATATATATGGAACAACCATAAGGTTTTGTACAAGGTCGCAACAGGAGATTAGTTTGCAAGCTCAGGAAATCATTGTATGGTCTAAGGCAGTCTCCCAGACAATGGTACAAGAAGTTTTATTCCTTCATGGTGAGCCAGAACTTTATAAGAAGTGAGTATGATCATTGTTATACTTCAAAAGTTTCAATGGTATATTCATTATATTAGCTTTGTATGTTGACAATATGCTTATTGCAACCAAAAGCATGGAAGAGATCAACAGTTTAAAGGCTCAACTTTCTAGGATGTTTGATATGAAGGATCTTGGAGCAACAAAACATATCTTGGGCATGGAGATACAAAGAGATAGGAAAAATGGTAAGCTTTGGTTATCACAGCAGAAGTATGTGGAGAAAGTACTTGAAAAGTTCTGTATGAACAATGTGAAACCTGTTAATGTTCCATTAGCTTCCCATTTTAAGCTTTCTTCGGTTTTGAGTCCTAAAACTGATAAAGAAAAGCAATATATGTCTCATGTACCATATGAAAATGTTGTAGGAAACTTAATGTATGCGATGGTATCTACAAAACCTGACATTTCACATGTAGTTGGAGTTGTCAGCAGGTTCATGGCAAATCCAGGAGAAGAACATTGGCGAGCAGTGAAATGGGGGCTTCGATATCTAAGAGGCACAAGTGACCATTACATCATCTTAAGTGGTAGTGAAGGATCAGTTTGTGGATATGTGGATGCTGATTATGTAGGTGATTTGGATAAAATAAGATCTACTACAAGTTATGTCTTTACTCTTGCAGGTGGAGCAATTAGTTGGATGTCAAAGCTTCAAGAAACAGTTGCATTGTCCACTACCGAAGCTGAATATATAACTTCTTCAGATGCCAGTAAAGAAGAAATCTGGTTAAAGGGTCTGCTTGATGAGATTGGAAGGACGCAGGAGAAAGTGAATGTACTTTGTGACAGTCAAAGTGCTATTCATTTGGCCACAAATCCTGCTTATCACATCAGAACCAAGCACATTGATGTAAGGTATCATTTTCATAGACATGTGATCGATGGCGGAAATGTAGCTCTTCAAAAGGTCCATACGCAAGAGAATTGTGTAGATATATTCACAAAGCTAGTTATAATAGAGAAGCTGCAATGGTGTTTGGCTTCTCTTGGCTTGCAGAAAGGATGATGAATGGGCATGGGCAAGGGATTAAGAAAATTGTTGTCAAGGTGGATTTTGTTAGAAGTTTGACAACTAATTATGTAAATTTGGGTAAAATGTAACAAGTTAGCTTTATACCGAATCATCGGTTATGTAACTGAGGAGGCACATATAAAACCAAATGAATGCCCAAACTATTGTATGGAGAATCATTATTGATTGAATAGAGATTCCAATCCCTTGCCCCGTGGATGTTTCCTTGACACCATGTCAAGGTTTTAACACGTAAATCCTGTGTTGTTTCTTGTGGGTGTGCATTCAATTTCTACTGTTAGTTATATACTTTTCTTGGTCAATGTTTTTCTTTCCCTTGTAGACCTTCTTAGAGTCACTGCTTGCTGAACTGGTTTAGAAACTTCAACAGTTTCCTTTGTATCTTCAACAACTTTTTCTCCAGAAGTCTCTCCTTCCTTTTGACTGCCACCGAAAGGTCTAGCCTCCAGCTGAACTTGTTGATTTGGCGATACCTGTTCCTGTTCAATTCTTTCAACATTTGATTTTAAAAGAGAAGACTCATCAAATGTTACATCTCTACTAATGACTATCTTCCGCAATGTAGGATCCCACAACCTGTATCCTTTCACTGCATAGTCATACCCAACAAAGACTAAATATAATAATCAAGAAACACACATTCAAACCATGTACACCATGATTGCCTGGAAAACCCCAATTGGGGAAACAACCAACCAAAAATAGATCTATTATTGTCCAACCAAGCCGGCCAACAACCTTAGCTTTCACCGCTCAACCATGGCTCACTACAATGGAGAATACACAAGCCTTTTAAGGGCTTTAACTACATGTAATACCATGATCTCAATACCATGAGTCACCAATACTAGGTGCCCAAAACCACAACTGTTAACCATAACTGTTGACATAACCTCAACTCCACCATACGGTCAAGTTTATCTAACAATCCCCCCTTTAAACTTGACTTTAGGTTTTCCTTATCCAAATCTAGCCAAATCTACCAAGTGAGCCAGCCACCACTCACCTCTAGGCCCTACCAAGCCAATGTCAAGGTGTTTAAGAATTTCACATGTTGTCCTAGCTCAACATGCTTCCACATGCTCCCCTATATCACCTAGGTCTATATCCAAACTTTACCAGTGATTATTTACTGGGGTACACATGCCATATCAGGTCTTACAGTCATATGCCCATTTACATTTGAAAAAAATTAATAGTCATACCCAACAAAGACATAACATTTCGATTTTGGATCTAATTTTGAACGCTGATTTTTAGGAATAAGAGTATAAGCATCACAGTGAAATATCCTCAAATGTGAATAATCACAACACTGACCTGTCCAAACTTCTTCAGGAGTTTTACAATTAATTGCTACTGAAGGTGATTTGTTAACTAAGTAACAAGCAGTGGATATTGCTTCTACCCACAACTCCTTTTGCAAGTTAGCATCGCTGATCATGCTTCTGGCTCTTCCATAAGAGTCCGATTCATATGTTCAGCAACACCATTTTTCTAAGGAGTATAAACAACAACTTTGTGTCTAATGATTCCTACATCCTTACAGTATTGTTCAAATTCTATTGAAGTGAATTCACCACCATTGTCAGTTCTTAAACATTTAATTGATTTGCATGTTCTTTTCTCTACCATTGCTTTAAATTGTTTAAAGACATTGAATACATCAGCTTTCCTTTTTAGCATATAGATCCAAAATCAATATGTTATGTCTTTGTTGGGTATAACTATGCAGTGAAAGGATACAGGTTGTGGGATCCTACATTGCGGAAGATAGTCATTAGTAAAGATGTAACATTTGATGAAACTTCTCTTTTAAAATCAAATGTTGAAAGAATTGAACAGGAATAGGTATCGCCAAATCAACAAGTTCAGTTGGAGGCTAGACCTTTCGATGACAGTTAAAAGGAAGGAGAGACTTTTGGAGAAAAAGATGTTGAAGATACAAAGGAAGTTGTTGAAGTTTCTGAACCAATTCAGCAACCAGTCACTCTAAGAAGGTCTATAAGGTAAAGAAAAACTCCCAGAAGGTATGAAGATTCTGCTTCATCTTTTGCTTTGATTACTGAAGATGGGGAACCTTCTTGTTATCAGGAAGTAGTAGATGATACAGATAGCGAAAAATGGAAAACGGCTATGAAAGGAGAAATGGATTCCTTAGCCAAGAACAATACCTTGGATCTTGTAGAACTTCCTGAAGGGAGAAGTGTTGTTGGATGCAATTGGGTCTTCAAACTGAAATGGAAAGTTGATGGAAGTATCGAAAGGTATAAGGAGAGACTGGTAGCAAAAGGGTATTCTCAGGTTGAAGGTATAGACTTTCATGAGATTTTTTCTCCAGTTATAAAACTTGTTTCTATTCATACTGTGTTGGCACTAACTGCATTACTTAACCTTGACTTAGAACAGTTAGATGTTAAAACAACTTTCTACATGGTGATTTGAATGAAGAGATATATATGGAATAGCCAGAAGGTTTTGTACAAGGTCACATCAGAAGATTAATTTGCAAGCTCAGGAAATCATTGTATGGTCTAAGGCAGTCTCCCAAACAATGGTACAAGAAGTTTGATTCCTTCATGGTGAGCCATAACTTTAAGTGAGTATGATCATTGTGTATACTTCAAAAGTTTCAATGGTATATTCATTATCTTAGCTTTGTATGTTGATGATATACTTATTGCAAACAAAAGAATGGAAGAGATCAATAGGTTAAAGGATCAGCTTTCTAGGACGTTTGATATGAAGGATCTTGGAGCAACAAAACATATCTTGGGCATGGAGATACACGGAGACAGGAAAAATGGTAAGCTTTGGTTATCACAGCAGAAGTATGTGGAGAAAGTACTTGAAAAGTTCTGTATGAACAATGTGAAACATGTTAATGTTCCATTAGCTTCCCATTTTAAGCTTTCTTCGGTTTTGAGTCCTAGAACTATTGAAAAAAATCAGTATATGTCTCATGTACCATATGCAAATGTTGTATGCAACTTAATGTATGTGATGGTATCTACAAGACCTGACATTTGACATGCAGTTGGAGTTGTCAGTAGGTTCATGGAAAATCTGGGAGAAGAACATTGGCGAGCAATGAAATGGGTGCTTCGATATCTAAGAGGCACAAGTGACCATTGCATCATCTTTAATGGTAGTGAAGGATCAATCTGCGGATATGTAGATGTTGATTATGCAGGTGATTTGGACAAAAGAAGATCTACTACAGGTTATGTCTTTACTCTTGCAGGTGGAGCAATTAGTTGGATGTCAAAGCTTCAAGAAACAGTTGCATTGTCCACTACCGAAGCTGAATATATAGCTACTTCAGATGCCAGTAAAGAAGCAATCTGGTTAAAGGGTTTGCTTGATGAGATTGGAAGGACACGGGAGAAAGTGATTTTACTTTGTGACAGTCAAAGTGCTATTCATTTGGCCACAAATCCTGCTTATCACAGCACAACCAAGCACATTGATGTAAGGTATCATTTTCTGAGACATGTGATCGATGGTGGAAAAGTAGCTCTTCAAAAGGTCCATACATGAGAGAATTGTGCAGAAATATTCACAAAGCTAGTAGTAGAGAAGCTGCGATGGTGTTTGGCTTCTCTTGGCTTGCATAAAAGATGATGAATGGGCATAGGCAAGGGATTAGGAAAATTGTTGTCAAGGTGGAGTTTGTTGGAAGTTTGACAACTAATTATGTAAATTTGGGTAAAATGTAACAAGTTAGTTTTATACCGAATCATCGGTTATGTAATTGAGGAGGCACATATAAAACCAAATGAATGCTTGAACTATTGTATGGAGAATCATTCTTGATTGAATAGAGATTCGAATCCCTTGCCTAGTGGATGTTTCCTTGACACCCTGTCAAGGTTTTACCATGTAAATCCTGTGTTGTTTCTTGTGGGTGTGCATTTAGTTTTTACTGTTAGTTCTATTCTTTTCTTGGTCAATGTATATCTATATAACCTTCTTTCTTTACTTATTCACCTATTCAAACTACAAAACCAATACATAATGTTGTAATATCACAAGCTGTGTTGAACTATTACATTGTGTTCTAGAGAGATAATACAATGCTAGTGTGTGGAATGAATATTACACAATAAGTTAAGGGATATGATTAAAATACAATGCATTGAAGTAAAATATATTAGCGCAATCAAAGGTATAATAAAACATTGTTAAAGGTGAAAAATAATGCTGGAAATGTTTATTAAATGTGTTGCAAAGATGACATGACAAGTACATTGTTAAATATAATAATACAAGTGTGTTGCTAAAGGTAAAAATACAAGTGCATTTAAAGGAAACAATAATGCTTTGAGAAGTAATAAAATGTTTCCTTGAAAACTATTCAAAGAATGTGTTGGGAGATAAAGCAAGGGATAATGTGTTACAATAAAATATCAAATTGTGCCTTGAATATAAAATGGTTGAAGGGATGTACCAAGAGTGCGTTGAAATGGTATTGCATGGTTTGAATAGGTTTATAGCGGCATTGAAGGCAATGTAGAGGTGATGATAGAATATTAAAGCGATACAGGAGAATATATTACCAAGATGTGTTGCAAGGATTTATGTTATATGTATAAGGGAGATATTATCAAACAGGTAGTTTACAAAAGATAATATAATGCCATGAATATATTAAATAATGTTATCAAAGACTATATCAAATTATTCCTCTTCTTATGCTCAACACATTACATTTTAGGGTTTCTCATGCTAAAAGACAAAATAGCTAAGTTTTCCACTAAGTTATTGATCAAACTAATTTCATAATGATCTCATGGATGAGTATTGACAATAGTGAAGCAATTTTGAATATTGATCATGTTTCTACAATGTAAATGAATTTACTTTTATGATTCTTTACCTAATTCTTCTTGTTGTATTGTGAAGGATCCACATTTTGGAAGACATTTTGAGACCTATTAGATATATGGTGATTTTTCTCATTTACATTTTGTGCATGCTTATGCCTCTCCTATGTATATTGCATCTAAATGATTTCACTTCTTTATGGCACAATAGATTAGGCCACTAGACCTAGGTATACACACTCACAAGCAAGGAGAAACTTTGGAGGTGATGATTGTATTAGATTCCAAAATTTTCTTCACTATTTTACAAATGCATTAATTTGATATGATATTATTTAAAATATATGTTGAAAAATTTAGGGTCTCTTTCATTATTTCTCCCAGATACTAACCTATGATGCACTAGGGTTTCTATTCTAATTAGTGCCTTGAGTTCTCACACATGTTCTATACCATTTGTGAAAGAAAAAAAAGTGAAAAGGGATTAAAACATAATAGTGCAGGAAGCCTTGGCAAGTTTTTTTACCAAATGGATGAAAGGGTTATTCAACTTTGACCTCAAAATGGAGAATGAATTCGACATACCAAGGATGTAAATTATTTTTGAATTCCTTGTGCAAGCTATGTTTATTCTACAATTCAATATGTAAATAAAGCAATACACTTAGTCATTTTGTATATTGCAAACTAATATTTTGATTATGGTCACTTGCTTGTAGGAATGAAGCTAGATGGAGCTGGTTGGAGGAGTATTTTATTATATAAATTCATGGCATTGAATCCATTGTGCTTAAGTTCCCCTATTTTAGATACTATTTTGTTCTAATGGTTGATTTGAGTGTGAAGAATGTTATTAACCATAAGATCATAGGCATAGGAGTGTGTAAAGAAGTAATGAATTACTTTTATAAATCTAACACTCCTTTAAAAATGATTGAAGGATAGTAAGTCATTATAGAGTCTACACCTTAGCATGTGACAACAATCATTTTCATGTCCTATTTTTCTTTCGGGTTCTTAGATTTGGGTTTATTCATTTATGAAACAACAATATGAGTATATTTAAATATGAACTTATGCAGTAGTAAGATTATCTCTGATGAATAAACTAATAATATGTAATTTTTGCATGAATATTGCAAATAAATGCACATATGGCTCTGGTTCACATATTGAATTTGTTTCTCATATAATCTCTAATGTTACAAATATCTAGGAAACTAATAATATTTAATTGTTATGCAGGAATATTGCAAAGACATGTGCATATTTCTCTCGTTCACATACTAAAGTTGTTTCTCATATAATCTCTAATGTTACAAATCCCTAGAAAGCTGAACCAAGTACCATTTGGTAGGAAACATTGCTAGGATTATTGTCGGTCATAGTGATTTACATGTTGAGGCTTCAAAGCCTATTTAATCTCCTTTATTATATTGTAATTTTCATGTTAATAATAAATAATAATGGTCATCCAAGAGTTACTTGGAATGTAAGGAGTTGTAGAGTTTCATGGGCTATGAGGGGATTTGAAAGGTCATGGGAGAGGTGAACAATCACCCACCCACTTGTATAAATACCCCTCATGCCTCATTGGTAAGGGGATTGTGGCATTTGAATGTTGTAGCATAGTTGCAGAATTCTAGGGTTTAAGCGCGTATCCTCTTGTTAGTTGATAGGCTCACATATTGTGAGGTTAGGGCTTATGTTTTAGAGGCAATATGAATTACCCTCATTTGACTATTGGATTTTGAGAGGTTTGTAGTCCATGTGCTTGGATTTATCAACATTTAATGAGAACTTCTTGAGTTATTGCATTGATTACCATGCATGTTAATGGTACTTGTAATGGTTATGCATGCTTTCCTTGTTTTTGCATGCATATTTACATATTGGGTGTATGTTCATGAACTACTCTGTTGCATGCAACTTTTTTTTTCTTTGAATCTCTACTCTTCATTCATTGTTGATGCTAGTAATTAATTGCGAACTAATTTGCATTTGGTTCCTAACACTTTCTTGTGTATGTCTTAGTTAGTCTCAACTAACTGATTCTTTCTTAAGGCATGCACTTTCTCATTGTTTTATTGTTAGGTTTGTATATTACGTTTTGGGAGCTATCAATTAAGGGTTGATTTCATCCCCATTCTTTAGGAGTTTTACACTTGGTCTCACATTTACTTCTCTGCATTCGAAAGCCAAGAGTAACACACACACAAAACGTGGCATTCAGTCTCACAAACCATATGAGGCTCCTATCCCAAATGGTGTGAGGTCTAATTGGGACTTCACATTGGGGAGACCCCCTACTGTTGGAAGAACATCCAACACCGTAAACATATTTGGCACTAGAAGGAGGGCAGATGACAAGTTGAACTTATGGAGTTTGGTTTTAAGTCTTTGATCTTGAAATGGCTCATTCCCGAATTTTTATCTTGGTTTTTCTTTCTAAAAGACTATATCTTTCAATTCCCACATAAATAGTTCATCACTTGTCGTAAAATAAGTTTTATGGCAAGGGTGAAATATCTATATTATGACATATGTTTCAATTCTTTCAATTTTTTTAATTTTAATGAAATATATTGTAAAGATGTCAAAGATTGGTGCAACACCTTACCAATTGCTTCTATGCATTCTTTTCAGAAGCTTATTAAGGTTCTTCATCAAGCTTTTGACAAGCATGATTATCAAAGTTTGTTGAAAAAAATCAATGACCTTAGAATGAAACTAGATGAATCATTGGAAGATTTTGCTAACATATTTCTCCATCTTTGTTATGAATTTCCTAAAAGATATGTGGACTGGGATCATTTTCCTAAGAAATTTCGATGATTGGTTTATATTTCTATGAAACAACTTAAATTTGAACCGAATATTGACAATCAAACATAAAAAAATTATAGTATTCGATTCCCTAATTTTATTATGCATACTTTTGTTTTGGGTCAAAATCAAAGAAAACCTTATGTTTCAGAGGTGGAAATGGTTCTCCTTGATTTCCCTTTTCCACCTTCATCTTCCTTGTCAATTGAACTTGATTCTTGTATTAACATGCAAATCTTTGTTGATAATGAATCAGGTAATGAGGAAATGTTTCATGGAAAGGAGCAGAGTTGTCTCAATTCAGAAGTTCAAATAAACTCTGTTGAGGTGGAGCAAGCTCAAACTAAAAATCATATTGGTATACCATCCTTTGATTCTCATATTGATGAATTTTATGTTGATTTAGTTAACCCTCCATCTTCCCATGATGTACTCTTACCTTTTCCTGCCTTCCATGACCAAGGAATTGTTTTGGGTGACAATGGATGTTGAAATGATTCCTTAGAGTATAACATGCATGCTTATCCCTCGATTCCTTAGGATGATATTAATGTGTAGGATGTGAGTTTTTAATTAGATTTAGTTGGAATTGATTTTTCTTCACCTGACTCTTTTCATCTTCCTTCATCCTTAACATATTATTCATTGTACCCGGATTTATTTGATGAATCTGTTACACCAATGATGTCTTCAAATCATTTAGAGCTTTATGTTTCTAGTCTTCATTGCAATCAGTTACATGATGGTGTGGTTTCACAATTTGAATATAGAAAGAATGAATTCAATCCTTATGATCTATTTAATATGAAATCTTAAGCAGATGAAGAAGAAAATTCTATATCTATGAAAGCTCAAGAAATTCATTTGATTAATTCATCCTCATTCTTAATCCATGAAGAGTCTCATGTGTTAAATGTCAAATTTGATCAAATTGATAGCTTTAATAGTTGTCATCTTATTGATAATATCTTCATTGATACCTCTAATGATAGTTGTTCACATTCAATTCTTGATTTTGCTAAGCCACCAAAAATTGATGATCCATAATTTGAGAGTTTAGAGACTTGTCGGTAGGTTGAGGCACTTCAGTTTCCTCTGATGTTTATGTCGGGTTCTAACGATCTTGACAAAATCCCTTAACAAGATCATATTAGAATTTTTTCACAAGATTATTTCCATTATTTCACTAAATGAATCCTCATCTTTGAATGCTTTGTAGATTTTTCTGTTGGCATTATGATTCAAGTATTGTCCTTGATGGCAACTCACTCAGAGGTTGGTACAGTTGCTCAGAGGTTGGTACAGGTGATGGCACTTAATCAGAAGACAGATCTTAGTACAGCAGGCCAAGAAAGTTCATACACGCAGTTTCATTAAGCCCAAGTCGCGTGTACACGCAGGTTGGCTTCAGTAAAAGCGCGTGTATGTGAAAACGTACCTTTGGTCCATGGCGGTTAATCCTTGGAAGTTGTGCCTATGGTTTTGGACCATGGCGTCTCGACGGACGTGTTGATCCCTAGTTTTGAAGTTGATGGTATTGTGTTACTATGGTTTTGGACCGTGGTATTGTAAAGGGCCTAAGGCTATATAAGGAGAAGATCATTAGGCAAATGAATGTAAGCAAGGTGAAGGAGTGTAAGTGATGAAGATCTGAGAAAGGGTGTGATCCAAGTGCTGGTTATGGGTTGGTGATCTGAACCAAGGTTTCACCCATGTGGAGGATGATGAATGATGGAACGAGATCTCAAGGCTTGGAATGATTATCTTCATATGGTTTGACTCTGGATAGACTAGATCTACTGACGCATGTTTATTATTATGATCTGGGTATGTTTTGATGTCTGATATAGCTGCAGAGTTTTAAGGTTGAATTTATAGATCTGTACGCGAGTTAGTTTTGGTAAAAGAGCGTATACACGCAGGTTGGGTTCATCCAAGTAGCGTATACTATGTGAAGTATGATATTTGAATATGGAGCTGGATCTGGTTGTTGCTATGATTGTCTGGTTATTGTTGACAGGGTTACAGTGATTCAGAATTGGGTGTTTCAGTGATTGATGATGCAAGTTGTACTACAATGATGATTGTCTTATGGATCCAGTATGAAAATGTATGAAACGTGGTCCCGGGTAGATCGTAGGCCGGCACCTACGTACTGGTAAACATATCAGCCAGTACAAGAGCCAGGGGGTTGTAGCTCCCTTCCACTAGCAGCTGGAAAACGAGTAAAGAAGCATTCTGTAGGTAGGCACCTACGTACTAGTAAATGGATCGGCTAGTACAAGAGCTAAGAGGGTTGTAGCCCTCTGCAGGTTGTAGCCTGCGTGCTGGTAAAGGACTGCACCAGTACATTGTAAAAGAAGTTCTCATTAAAGAAGAAAGAGACAAATTGCAGCAGGTGGTTTTCACCCACATTGGGTTTCCACCTTATATCATGGTGTTCATGTGTGTGGCTTTTGTGTGATGATCTGTTCTGTTATACTGCACCTGTTTACTGTTAATATGCTTAATAATGTTCTGATGCATTTACTGAAGATAAGATTAACTGAATCATAAGATCTCTGGATATACGCTAGTTGCATTAGACACAGTCGCGTGTACACGCGGGTTCACTTAACTGAAGTCGCGTATATGTTTCTGAGTATGAAATTGAAAAGTTTTATCTGATCTGATAATACTGATTCACCCCCCCTCTCAGTATTATTTCCAACAATTGGTATCAGAGCAGGTCCTTCAGAGAAGCTTGATCGCTTGAAGGAGATTCGTAGAACAATGGGGAAGAAAGCACGTCAGAAGAAGAAGACAGCTCAAAAGAAAAATGACAACCTGTCGTTGAGTGGAAGCAAGTGTTCAGATCCTGAAGCATCTCAGATTGAAGATGGACAAGCAAATGAAGCATCAGATCAAATCATAGATCAACAAGATCTACCTAGCAAAAGGGAGAATGTCCTCAAGGAAGAAATCATCAGATTAGAAGATCAGTTAGAATGTGCCTCCAGAATTCGAGAAATGCTGCTAGCACTGAATAAAGAGCAAGAAAACGAGATCCTCAAACTAAGGCATCAGTTGGATGAAGGAAGGAAAGCTGAAGAGACCTTGGAGAAGCAATATCTTGAAAAGGAAGAACAACATCAAGTTGAGGTAAATATCTTGAAAGGTAAAATAGAAGAAAAGGATAAGCTTTTACGATTTCAAGATAGTACTAAAGTCTTGGATGATATTCTTAATAGTCAAAGATCTCCTGCTATCAAGACTGGTCTTGGTTTTCGTGGTTATGTTGAAGGTGAATCTAGTTCACAAGGTGAGGCAAGAAACTCTAATGAGAAATCTGAAATGCCCAACAAGGAACAACCAAGGAAAGAAATTCCTCAAGGAAGATTCTTTACTCCTAACTATGGACGTGATAGACGATTATTTCCTCCACTGAATAATATTGAATGTTATGTATGTCATAATCTTGGACATGTTGCAGCCATATGTAGAAGAAAAAGGTTTCAAGACCATCATGTAGAAAGATCATCACATTCAAGGTACTTTAATGGATATTGTTTTTCTTGCAATATGTTTGGCCACAAAGCTGCTGATTGCTACAGGAGGAATATGAAACATGTAAGATGCTATGCATGTAACAAGTTTGGACATAAAGCAAGAGATTGCAGGAACAAAGCTCATGATAAGAAGAAATCATCAACATGCTTGAAGATATGGAAGAAAAAGGAAGTTCAGTCAGAAAAATATGCCACAGCACAGGGTACTCAGCACAGCACAGACATAACAAACTCAGGGGGAGCTGAAGGTGTAAAACTTCAGTGTTCTAATTCTCATACGCAAGTTTCATGAAGGAAAGCCGCGTATATACGCGAGTTACAGGCTGCAAAGTCGCGTATATGGAGAAAGGGCAGCAGAACAGACCCAGGTTCAGTCATGGTTGGCTCAGGCTCAGGGGGAGCAGAACAGACTCAGGAAATGGTTCAAACATGGTTGGCTCACACTCAGGGGGAGCAGATTCTTCAAATAATTCATTGTTGGCATTATGGTTAGAAGTTGTTGATAAAGTCTATGAAGCTAAATGATACATCTTGCTGTTTAGGAATGGTATTGCAGGCTGATGCTTATGGTACAGATCATGATGCTGCTGGTGGCTTTCATAAGTCTTGGTCTAGATATCTCATCACTATGTCATGTATCTCTTTGTGATATCTCTTTTATGATGTCAAGGTCATGTAACGGCCTATGTTGGTTTCCCCACTATGCCTGGGATGAATGATGAAATGTTTATGTATTGTCATGAGTAAACTCTTAATGTATCTCCACATGGTTAGGTGGATGAGTCAATATTGGTATATCCCCACTAGGTTGGGTGATGAATGTATGTATTGAGTCTTTTGGTGATAGGAAGGTCTTCTATGATGTATAAGTCCTTGTTCTTCTTGAAGAACATCTTTTGCAGATCTTGCCTACAGACAAGGGGAGCATGAACAGCACAATTCAGCAAGAGCAGGATGGATAGATTGGTACACTTTGGCATACACAAATGGGGAGCACATTTGGAGATTGCAGCAGGTACTCAGGGGGAGTATGGACAGCAGAAGGTATACCAAAGAAGAGGATATCCTGGTATGCCCTTTGCCCTTGATGTCAAAGGGGGAGAGTGACTTGGTGTGGTGGTTGCCATCAAGTCCAAAGGGGGAGATTGTTGGCATTATGATTCAAGTATTGTCCTTGATGGCAACTCACTCAGAGGTTGGTACAGTTGCTCAGAGGTTGGTACAGGTGATGGCACTTAATCAGAAGACAGATCTTAGTACAGCAGGCCAAGAAAGTTCATACACGCAGTTTCATTAAGCCCAAGTCGCGTGTACACGCAGGTTGGCTTCAGTAAAAGCGCGTGTATGTGAAAACGTACCTTTGGTCCATGGCGGTTAATCCTTGGAAGTTGTGCCTATGGTTTTGGACCATGGCGTCTCGACGGACGTGTTGATCCCTAGTTTTGAAGTTGATGGTATTGTGTTACTATGGTTTTGGACCGTGGTATTGTAAAGGGCCTAAGGCTATATAAGGAGAAGATCATTAGGCAAATGAATGTAAGCAAGGTGAAGGAGTGTAAGTGATGAAGATCTGAGAAAGGGTGTGATCCAAGTGCTGGTTATGGGTTGGTGATCTGAACCAAGGTTTCACCCATGTGGAGGATGATGAATGATGGAACGAGATCTCAAGGCTTGGAATGATTATCTTCATATGGTTTGACTCTGGATAGACTAGATCTACTGACGCATGTTTATTATTATGATCTGGGTATGTTTTGATGTCTGATATAGCTGCAGAGTTTTAAGGTTGAATTTATAGATCTGTACGCGAGTTGGTTTTGGTAAAAGAGCGTATACACGCAGGTTGGGTTCATCCAAGTAGCGTATACTATGTGAAGTATGATATTTGAATATGGAGCTGGATCTGGTTGTTGCTATGATTGTCTGGTTATTGTTGACAGGGTTACAGTGATTCAGAATTGGGTGTTTCAGTGATTGATGATGCAAGTTGTACTACAATGATGATTGTCTTATGGATCCAGTATGAAAATGTATGAAACGTGGTCCCGGGTAGATCGTAGGCCGGCACCTACGTACTGGTAAACATATCAGCCAGTACAAGAGCCAGGGGGTTGTAGCTCCCTTCCACTAGCAGCTGGAAAACGAGTAAAGAAGCATTCTGTAGGTAGGCACCTACGTACTAGTAAATGGATCGGCTAGTACAAGAGCTAAGAGGGTTGTAGCCCTCTGCAGGTTGTAGCCTGCGTGCTGGTAAAGGACTGCACCAGTACATTGTAAAAGAAGTTCTCATTAAAGAAGAAAGAGACAAATTGCAGCAGGTGGTTTTCACCCACATTGGGTTTCCACCTTATATCATGGTGTTCATGTGTGTGGCTTTTGTGTGATGATCTGTTCTGTTATACTGCACCTGTTTACTGTTAATATGCTTAATAATGTTCTGATGCATTTACTGAAGATAAGATTAACTGAATCATAAGATCTCTGGATATACGCTAGTTGCATTAGACACAGTCGCGTGTACACGCGGGTTCACTTAACTGAAGTCGCGTATATGTTTCTGAGTATGAAATTGAAAAGTTTTATCTGATCTGATAATACTGATTCACCCCCCCTCTCAGTATTATTTCCAACAATTGGTATCAGAGCAGGTCCTTCAGAGAAGCTTGATCGCTTGAAGGAGATTCGTAGAACAATGGGGAAGAAAGCACGTCAGAAGAAGAAGACAGCTCAAAAGAAAAATGACAACCTGTCGTTGAGTGGAAGCAAGTGTTCAGATCCTGAAGCATCTCAGATTGAAGATGGACAAGCAAATGAAGCATCAGATCAAATCATAGATCAACAAGATCTACCTAGCAAAAGGGAGAATGTCCTCAAGGAAGAAATCATCAGATTAGAAGATCAGTTAGAATGTGCCTCCAGAATTCGAGAAATGCTGCTAGCACTGAATAAAGAGCAAGAAAACGAGATCCTCAAACTAAGGCATCAGTTGGATGAAGGAAGGAAAGCTGAAGAGACCTTGGAGAAGCAATATCTTGAAAAGGAAGAACAACATCAAGTTGAGGTAAATATCTTGAAAGGTAAAATAGAAGAAAAGGATAAGCTTTTACGATTTCAAGATAGTACTAAAGTCTTGGATGATATTCTTAATAGTCAAAGATCTCCTGCTATCAAGACTGGTCTTGGTTTTCGTGGTTATGTTGAAGGTGAATCTAGTTCACAAGGTGAGGCAAGAAACTCTAATGAGAAATCTGAAATGCCCAACAAGGAACAACCAAGGAAAGAAATTCCTCAAGGAAGATTCTTTACTCCTAACTATGGACGTGATAGACGATTATTTCCTCCACTGAATAATATTGAATGTTATGTATGTCATAATCTTGGACATGTTGCAGCCATATGTAGAAGAAAAAGGTTTCAAGACCATCATGTAGAAAGATCATCACATTCAAGGTACTTTAATGGATATTGTTTTTCTTGCAATATGTTTGGCCACAAAGCTGCTGATTGCTACAGGAGGAATATGAAACATGTAAGATGCTATGCATGTAACAAGTTTGGACATAAAGCAAGAGATTGCAGGAACAAAGCTCATGATAAGAAGAAATCATCAACATGCTTGAAGATATGGAAGAAAAAGGAAGTTCAGTCAGAAAAATATGGCACAGCACAGGGTACTCAGCACAGCACAGACATAACAAACTCAGGGGGAGCTGAAGGTGTAAAACTTCAGTGTTCTAATTCTCATACGCAAGTTTCATGAAGGAAAGCCGCGTATATACGCGAGTTACAGGCTGCAAAGTCGCGTATATGGAGAAAGGGCAGCAGAACAGACCCAGGTTCAGTCATGGTTGGCTCAGGCTCAGGGGGAGCAGAACAGACTCAGGAAATGGTTCAAACATGGTTGGCTCACACTCAGGGGGAGCAGATTCTTCAAATAATTCATTGTTGGCATTATGGTTAGAAGTTGTTGATAAAGTCTATGAAGCTAAATGATACATCTTGCTGTTTAGGAATGGTATTGCAGGCTGATGCTTATGGTACAGATCATGATGCTGCTGGTGGCTTTCATAAGTCTTGGTCTAGATATCTCATCACTATGTCATGTATGTCTTTGTGATATCTCTTTTATGATGTCAAGGTCATGTAACGGCCTATGTTGGTTTCCCCACTATGCCTGGGATGAATGATGAAATGTTTATGTATTGTCATGAGTAAACTCTTAATGTATCTCCACATGGTTAGGTGGATGAGTCAATATTGGTATATCCCCACTAGGTTGGGTGATGAATGTATGTATTGAGTCTTTTGGTGATAGGAAGGTCTTCTATGATGTATAAGTCCTTGTTCTTCTTGAAGAACATCTTTTGCAGATCTTGCCTACAGACAAGGGGAGCATGAACAGCACAATTCAGCAAGAGCAGGATGGATAGATTGGTACACTTTGGCATACACAAATGGGGAGCACATTTGGAGATTGCAGCAGGTACTCAGGGGGAGTATGGACAGCAGAAGGTATACCAAAGAAGAGGATATCCTGGTATGCCCTTTGCCCTTGATGTCAAAGGGGGAGAGTGACTTGGTGTGGTGGTTGCCATCAAGTCCAAAGGGGGAGATTGTTGGCATTATGATTCAAGTATTGTCCTTGATGGCAACTCACTCAGAGGTTGGTACAGTTGCTCAGAGGTTGGTACAGGTGATGGCACTTAATCAGAAGACAGATCTTAGTACAGCAGGCCAAGAAAGTTCATACACGCAGTTTCATTAAGCCCAAGTCGCGTGTACACGCAGGTTGGCTTCAGTAAAAGCGCGTGTATGTGAAAACGTACCTTTGGTCCATGGCGGTTAATCCTTGGAAGTTGTGCCTATGGTTTTGGACCATGGCGTCTCGACGGACGTGTTGATCCCTAGTTTTGAAGTTGATGGTATTGTGTTACTATGGTTTTGGACCGTGGTATTGTAAAGGGCCTAAGGCTATATAAGGAGAAGATCATTAGGCAAATGAATGTAAGCAAGGTGAAGGAGTGTAAGTGATGAAGATCTGAGAAAGGGTGTGATCCAAGTGCTGGTTATGGGTTGGTGATCTGAACCAAGGTTTCACCCATGTGGAGGATGATGAATGATGGAACGAGATCTCAAGGCTTGGAATGATTATCTTCATATGGTTTGACTCTGGATAGACTAGATCTACTGACGCATGTTTATTATTATGATCTGGGTATGTTTTGATGTCTGATATAGCTGCAGAGTTTTAAGGTTGAATTTATAGATCTGTACGCGAGTTGGTTTTGGTAAAAGAGCGTATACACGCAGGTTGGGTTCATCCAAGTAGCGTATACTATGTGAAGTATGATATTTGAATATGGAGCTGGATCTGGTTGTTGCTATGATTGTCTGGTTATTGTTGACAGGGTTACAGTGATTCAGAATTGGGTGTTTCAGTGATTGATGATGCAAGTTGTACTACAATGATGATTGTCTTATGGATCCAGTATGAAAATGTATGAAACGTGGTCCCGGGTAGATCGTAGGCCGGCACCTACGTACTGGTAAACATATCAGCCAGTACAAGAGCCAGGGGGTTGTAGCTCCCTTCCACTAGCAGCTGGAAAACGAGTAAAGAAGCATTCTGTAGGTAGGCACCTACGTACTAGTAAATGGATCGGCTAGTACAAGAGCTAAGAGGGTTGTAGCCCTCTGCAGGTTGTAGCCTGCGTGCTGGTAAAGGACTGCACCAGTACATTGTAAAAGAAGTTCTCATTAAAGAAGAAAGAGACAAATTGCAGCAGGTGGTTTTCACCCACATTGGGTTTCCACCTTATATCATGGTGTTCATGTGTGTGGCTTTTGTGTGATGATCTGTTCTGTTATACTGCACCTGTTTACTGTTAATATGCTTAATAATGTTCTGATGCATTTACTGAAGATAAGATTAACTGAATCATAAGATCTCTGGATATACGCTAGTTGCATTAGACACAGTCGCGTGTACACGCGGGTTCACTTAACTGAAGTCGCGTATATGTTTCTGAGTATGAAATTGAAAAGTTTTATCTGATCTGATAATACTGATTCACCCCCCCTCTCAGTATTATTTCCAACAATTGGTATCAGAGCAGGTCCTTCAGAGAAGCTTGATCGCTTGAAGGAGATTCGTAGAACAATGGGGAAGAAAGCACGTCAGAAGAAGAAGACAGCTCAAAAGAAAAATGACAACCTGTCGTTGAGTGGAAGCAAGTGTTCAGATCCTGAAGCATCTCAGATTGAAGATGGACAAGCAAATGAAGCATCAGATCAAATCATAGATCAACAAGATCTACCTAGCAAAAGGGAGAATGTCCTCAAGGAAGAAATCATCAGATTAGAAGATCAGTTAGAATGTGCCTCCAGAATTCGAGAAATGCTGCTAGCACTGAATAAAGAGCAAGAAAACGAGATCCTCAAACTAAGGCATCAGTTGGATGAAGGAAGGAAAGCTGAAGAGACCTTGGAGAAGCAATGTCTTGAAAAGGAAGAACAACATCAAGTTGAGGTAAATATCTTGAAAGGTAAAATAGAAGAAAAGGATAAGCTTTTACGATTTCAAGATAGTACTAAAGTCTTGGATGATATTCTTAATAGTCAAAGATCTCCTGCTATCAAGACTGGTCTTGGTTTTCGTGGTTATGTTGAAGGTGAATCTAGTTCACAAGGTGAGGCAAGAAACTCTAATGAGAAATCTGAAATGCCCAACAAGGAACAACCAAGGAAAGAAATTCCTCAAGGAAGATTCTTTACTCCTAACTATGGACGTGATAGACGATTATTTCCTCCACTGAATAATATTGAATGTTATGTATGTCATAATCTTGGACATGTTGCAGCCATATGTAGAAGAAAAAGGTTTCAAGACCATCATGTAGAAAGATCATCACATTCAAGGTACTTTAATGGATATTGTTTTTCTTGCAATATGTTTGGCCACAAAGCTGCTGATTGCTACAGGAGGAATATGAAACATGTAAGATGCTATGCATGTAACAAGTTTGGACATAAAGCAAGAGATTGCAGGAACAAAGCTCATGATAAGAAGAAATCATCAACATGCTTGAAGATATGGAAGAAAAAGGAAGTTCAGTCAGAAAAATATGGCACAGCACAGGGTACTCAGCACAGCACAGACATAACAAACTCAGGGGGAGCTGAAGGTGTAAAACTTCAGTGTTCTAATTCTCATACGCAAGTTTCATGAAGGAAAGCCGCGTATATACGCGAGTTACAGGCTGCAAAGTCGCGTATATGGAGAAAGGGCAGCAGAACAGACCCAGGTTCAGTCATGGTTGGCTCAGGCTCAGGGGGAGCAGAACAGACTCAGGAAATGGTTCAGACATGGTTGGCTCACACTCAGGGGGAGCAGATTCTTCAAATAATTCATTGTTGGCATTATGGTTAGAAGTTGTTGATAAAGTCTATGAAGCTAAATGATACATCTTGCTGTTTAGGAATGGTATTGCAGGCTGATGCTTATGGTACAGATCATGATGCTGCTGGTGGCTTTCATAAGTCTTGGTCTAGATATTTCACTATGTCATGTATCTCTTTGTGATATCTCTTTTATGATGTCAAGGTCATGTAACGGCCTATGTTGGTTTCCCCACTATGCCTGGGATGAATGATGAAATGTTTATGTATTGTCATGAGTAAACTCTTAATGTATCTCCACATGGTTAGGTGGATGAGTCAATATTGGTATATCCCCACTAGGTTGGGTGATGAATGTATGTATTGAGTCTTTTGGTGATAGGAAGGTCTTCTATGATGTATAAGTCCTTGTTCTTCTTGAAGAACATCTTTTGCAGATCTTGCCTACAGACAAGGGGAGCATGAACAGCACAATTCAGCAAGAGCAGGATGGATAGATTGGTACACTTTGGCATACACAAATGGGGAGCACATTTGGAGATTGCAGCAGGTACTCAGGGGGAGTATGGACAGCAGAAGGTATACCAAAGAAGAGGATATCCTGGTATGCCCTTTGCCCTTGATGTCAAAGGGGGAGAGTGACTTGGTGTGGTGGTTGCCATCAAGTCCAAAGGGGGAGATTGTTGGCATTATGATTCAAGTGTTGTCCTTGATGGCAACTCACTCAGAGGTTGGTACAGTTGCTCAGAGGTTGGTACAGGTGATGGCACTTAATCAGAAGACAGATCTTAGTACAGCAGGCCAAGAAAGTTCATACACGCAGTTTCATTAAGCCCAAGTCGCGTGTACACGCAGGTTGGCTTCAGTAAAAGCGCGTGTATGTGAAAACGTACCTTTGGTCCATGGCGGTTAATCCTTGGAAGTTGTGCCTATGGTTTTGGACCATGGCGTCTCGACGGACGTGTTGATCCCTAGTTTTGAAGTTGATGGTATTGTGTTACTATGGTTTTGGACCGTGGTATTGTAAAGGGCCTAAGGCTATATAAGGAGAAGATCATTAGGCAAATGAATGTAAGCAAGGTGAAGGAGTGTAAGTGATGAAGATCTGAGAAAGTGTGTGATCCAAGTGCTGGTTATGGGTTGGTGATCTGAACCAAGGTTTCACCCATGTGGAGGATGATGAATGATGGAACGAGATCTCAAGGCTTGGAATGATTATCTTCATATGGTTTGACTCTGGATAGACTAGATCTACTGACGCATGTTTATTATTATGATCTGGGTATGTTTTGATGTCTGATATAGCTGCAGAGTTTTAAGGTTGAATTTATAGATCTGTACGCGAGTTGGTTTTGGTAAAAGAGCGTATACACGCAGGTTGGGTTCATCCAAGTAGCGTATACAATGTGAAGTATGATATTTGAATATGGAGCTGGATCTGGTTGTTGCTATGATTGTCTGGTTATTGTTGACAGGGTTACAGTGATTCAGAATTGGGTGTTTCAGTGATTGATGATGCAGGTTGTACTACAATGATGATTGTCTTATGGATCCAGTATGAAAATGTATGAAACGTGGTCCCGGGTAGATCGTAGGCCGGCACCTACGTACTGGTAAACATATCAGCCAGTACAAGAGCCAGGGGGTTGTAGCTCCCTTCCACTAGCAGCTGGAAAACGAGTAAAGAAGCATTCTGTAGGTAGGCACCTACGTACTAGTAAATGGATCGGCTAGTACAAGAGCTAAGAGGGTTGTAGCCCTCTGCAGGTTGTAGCCTGCGTGCTGGTAAAGGACTGCACCAGTACATTGTAAAAGAAGTTCTCATTAAAGAAGAAAGAGACAAATTGCAGCAGGTGGTTTTCACCCACATTGGGTTTCCACCTTATATCATGGTGTTCATGTGTGTGGCTTTTGTGTGATGATCTGTTCTGTTATACTGCACCTGTTTACTGTTAATATGCTTAATAATGTTCTGATGCATTTACTGAAGATAAGATTAACTGAATCATAAGATCTCTGGATATACGCTAGTTGCATTAGACACAGTCGCGTGTACACGCGGGTTCACTTAACTGAAGTCGCGTATATGTTTCTGAGTATGAAATTGAAAAGTTTTATCTGATCTGATAATACTGATTCACCCCCCCTCTCAGTATTATTTCCAACAATTGGTATCAGAGCAGGTCCTTCAGAGAAGCTTGATCGCTTGAAGGAGATTCGTAGAACAATGGGGAAGAAAGCACGTCAGAAGAAGAAGACAGCTCAAAAGAAAAATGACAACCTGTCGTTGAGTGGAAGCAAGTGTTCAGATCCTGAAGCATCTCAGATTGAAGATGGACAAGCAAATGAAGCATCAGATCAAATCATAGATCAACAAGATCTACCTAGCAAAAGGGAGAATGCCCTCAAGGAAGAAATCATCAGATTAGAAGATCAGTTAGAATGTGCCTCCAGAATTCGAGAAATGCTGCTAGCACTGAATAAAGAGCAAGAAAACGAGATCCTCAAACTAAGGCATCAGTTGGATGAAGGAAGGAAAGCTGAAGAGACCTTGGAGAAGCAATGTCTTGAAAAGGAAGAACAACATCAAGTTGAGGTAAATATCTTGAAAGGTAAAATAGAAGAAAAGGATAAGCTTTTACGATTTCAAGATAGTACTAAAGTCTTGGATGATATTCTTAATAGTCAAAGATCTCCTGCTATCAAGACTGGTCTTGGTTTTCGTGGTTATGTTGAAGGTGAATCTAGTTCACAAGGTGAGGCAAGAAACTCTAATGAGAAATCTGAAATGCCCAACAAGGAACAACCAAGGAAAGAAATTCCTCAAGGAAGATTCTTTACTCCTAACTATGGACGTGATAGACGATTATTTCCTCCACTGAATAATGTTGAATGTTATGTATGTCATAATCTTGGACATGTTGCAGCCATATGTAGAAGAAAAAGGTTTCAAGACCATCATGCAGAAAGATCATCACATTCAAGGTACTTTAATGGATATTGTTTTTCTTGCAATATGTTTGGCCACAAAGCTGCTGATTGCTACAGGAGGAATATGAAACATGTAAGATGCTATGCATGTAACAAGTTTGGACATAAAGCAAGAGATTGCAGGAACAAAGCTCATGATAAGAAGAAATCATCAACATGCTTGAAGATATGGAAGAAAAAGGAAGTTCAGTCAGAAAAATATGGCACAGCACAGGGTACTCAGCACAGCACAGACATAACAAACTCAGGGGGAGCTGAAGGTGTAAAACTTCAGTGTTCTAATTCTCATACGCAAGTTTCATGAAGGAAAGCCGCGTATATACGCGAGTTACAGGCTGCAAAGTCGCGTATATGGAGAAAGGGCAGCAGAACAGACCCAGGTTCAGTCATGGTTGGCTCAGGCTCAGGGGGAGCAGAACAGACTCAGGAAATGGTTCAAACATGGTTGGCTCACACTCAGGGGGAGCAGATTCTTCAAATAATTCATTGTTGGCATTATGGTTAGAAGTTGTTGATAAAGTCTATGAAGCTAAATGATACATCTTGCTGTTTAGGAATGGTATTGCAGGCTGATGCTTATGGTACAGATCATGATGCTGCTGGTGGCTTTCATAAGTCTTGGTCTAGATATCTCATCACTATGTCATGTATCTCTTTGTGATATCTCTTTTATGATGTCAAGGTCATGTAACGGCCTATGTTGGTTTCCCCACTATGCCTGGGATGAATGATGAAATGTTTATGTATTGTCATGAGTAAACTCTTAATGTATCTCCACATGGTTAGGTGGATGAGTCAATATTGGTATATCCCCACTAGGTTGGGTGATGAATGTATGTATTGAGTCTTTTGGTGATAGGAAGGTCTTCTATGATGTATAAGTCCTTGTTCTTCTTGAAGAACATCTTTTGCAGATCTTGCCTACAGTCAAGGGGAGCATGAACAGCACAATTCAGCAAGAGCAGGATGGATAGATTGGTACACTTTGGCATACACAAAGGGGGAGCACATTTGGAGATTGCAGCAGGTACTCAGGGGGAGTATGGACAGCAGAAGGTATACCAAAGAAGAGGATATCCTGGTACGCCCTTTGCCCTTGATGTCAAAGGGGGAGAGTGACTTGGTGTGGTGGTTGCCATCAAGTCCAAAGGGGGAGATTGTTGGCATTATGATTCAAGTGTTGTCCTTGATGGCAACTCACTCAGAGGTTGGTACAGTTGCTCAGAGGTTGGTACAGGTGATGGCACTTAATCAGAAGACAGATCTTAGTACAGCAGGCCAAGAAAGTTCATACACGCAGGTTCATTAAGCCCAAGTCGCGTGTACACGCAGGTTGGCTTCAGTAAAAGCGCGTGTATGTGAAAACGTACCTTTGGTCCATGGCGGTTAGTCCTTGGAAGTTGTGCCTATGGTTTTGGACCATGGCGTCTCGACGGACGTGTTGATCCCTAGTTTTGAAGTTGATGGTATTGTGTTACTATGGTTTTGGACCGTGGTATTGTAAAGGGCCTAAGGCTATATAAGGAGAAGATCATTAGGCAAATGAATGTAAGCAAGGTGAAGGAGTGTAAGTGATGAAGATCTGAGAAAGTGTGTGATCCAAGTGCTGGTTATGGGTTGGTGATCTGAACCAAGGTTTCACCCATGTGGAGGATGATGAATGATGGAACGAGATCTCAAGGCTTGGAATGATTATCTTCATATGGTTTGACTCTGGATAGACTAGATCTACTGACGCATGTTTATTATTATGATCTGGGTATGTTTTGATGTCTGATATAGCTGCAGAGTTTTAAGGTTGAATTTATAGATCTGTACGCGAGTTGGTTTTGGTAAAAGAGCGTATACACGCAGGTTGGGTTCATCCAAGTAGCGTATACAATGTGAAGTATGATATTTGAATATGGAGCTGGATCTGGTTGTTGCTATGATTGTCTGGTTATTGTTGACAGGGTTACAGTGATTCAGAATTGGGTGTTTCAGTGATTGATGATGCAGGTTGTACTACAATGATGATTGTCTTATGGATCCAGTATGAAAATGTATGAAACGTGGTCCCGGGTAGATCGTAGGCCGGCACCTACGTACTGGTAAACATATCAGCCAGTACAAGAGCCAGGGGGTTGTAGCTCCCTTCCACTAGCAGCTGGAAAACGAGTAAAGAAGCATTCTGTAGGTAGGCACCTACGTACTAGTAAATGGATCGGCTAGTACAAGAGCTAAGAGGGTTGTAGCCCTCTGCAGGTTGTAGCCTGCGTGCTGGTAAAGGACTGCACCAGTACATTGTAAAAGAAGTTCTCATTAAAGAAGAAAGAGACAAATTGCAGCAGGTGGTTTTCACCCACATTGGGTTTCCACCTTATATCATGGTGTTCATGTGTGTGGCTTTTGTGTGATGATCTGTTCTGTTATACTGCACCTGTTTACTGTTAATATGCTTAATAATGTTCTGATGCATTTACTGAAGATAAGATTAACTGAATCATAAGATCTCTGGATATACGCTAGTTGCATTAGACACAGTCGCGTGTACACGCGGGTTCACTTAACTGAAGTCGCGTATATGTTTCTGAGTATGAAATTGAAAAGTTTTATCTGATCTGATAATACTGATTCACCCCCCCTCTCAGTATTATTTCCAACAATTGGTATCAGAGCAGGTCCTTCAGAGAAGCTTGATCGCTTGAAGGAGATTCGTAGAACAATGGGGAAGAAAGCACGTCAGAAGAAGAAGACAGCTCAAAAGAAAAATGACAACCTGTCGTTGAGTGGAAGCAAGTGTTCAGATCCTGAAGCATCTCAGATTGAAGATGGACAAGCAAATGAAGCATCAGATCAAATCATAGATCAACAAGATCTACCTAGCAAAAGGGAGAATGCCCTCAAGGAAGAAATCATCAGATTAGAAGATCAGTTAGAATGTGCCTCCAGAATTCGAGAAATGCTGCTAGCACTGAATAAAGAGCAAGAAAACGAGATCCTCAAACTAAGGCATCAGTTGGATGAAGGAAGGAAAGCTGAAGAGACCTTGGAGAAGCAATGTCTTGAAAAGGAAGAACAACATCAAGTTGAGGTAAATATCTTGAAAGGTAAAATAGAAGAAAAGGATAAGCTTTTACGATTTCAAGATAGTACTAAAGTCTTGGATGATATTCTTAATAGTCAAAGATCTCCTGCTATCAAGACTGGTCTTGGTTTTCGTGGATATGTTGAAGGTGAATCTAGTTCACAAGGTGAGGCAAGAAACTCTAATGAGAAATCTGAAATGCCCAACAAGGAACAACCAAGGAAAGAAATTCCTCAAGGAAGATTCTTTACTCCTAACTATGGACGTGATAGACGATTATTTCCTCCACTGAATAATGTTGAATGTTATGTATGTCATAATCTTGGACATGTTGCAGCCATATGTAGAAGAAGAAGGTTTCAAGACCATCATACAGAAAGATCATCACATTCAAGGTACTTTAATGGATATTGTTTTTCTTGCAATATGTTTGGCCACAAAGCTGCTGATTGCTACAGGAGGAATATGAAACATGTAAGATGCTATGCATGTAACAAGTTTGGACATAAAGCAAGAGATTGCAGGAACAAAGCTCATGATAAGAAGAAATCATCAACATGCTTGAAGATATGGAAGAAAAAGGAAGTTCAGTCAGAAAAATATGGCACAGCACAGGGTACTCAGCACAGCACAGACATAACAAACTCAGGGGGAGCTGAAGGTGTAAAACTTCAGTGTTCTAATTCTCATACGCAAGTTTCATGAAGGAAAGCCGCGTATATACGCGAGTTACAGGCTGCAAAGTCGCGTATATGGAGAAAGGGCAGCAGAACAGACCCAGGTTCAGTCATGGTTGGCTCAGGCTCAGGGGGAGCAGAACAGACTCAGGAAATGGTTCAAACATGGTTGGCTCACACTCAGGGGGAGCAGATTCTTCAAATAATTCATTGTTGGCATTATGGTTAGAAGTTGTTGATAAAGTCTATGAAGCTAAATGATACATCTTGCTGTTTAGGAATGGTATTGCAGGCTGATGCTTATGGTACAGATCATGATGCTGCTGGTGGCTTTCATAAGTCTTGGTCTAGATATTTCATCACTATGTCATGTATCTCTTTGTGATATCTCTTTTATGATGTCAAGGTCATGTAACGGCCTATGTTGGTTTCCCCACTATGCCTGGGATGAATGATGAAATGTTTATGTATTGTCATGAGTAAACTCTTAATGTATCTCCACATGGTTAGGTGGATGAGTCAATATTGGTATATCCCCACTAGGTTGGGTGATGAATGTATGTATTGAGTCTTTTGGTGATAGGAAGGTCTTCTATGATGTATAAGTCCTTGTTCTTCTTGAAGAACATCTTTTGCAGATCTTGCCTACAGTCAAGGGGAGCATGAACAGCACAATTCAGCAAGAGCAGGATGGATAGATTGGTACACTTTGGCATACACAAAGGGGGAGCACATTTGGAGATTGCAGCAGGTACTCAGGGGGAGTATGGACAGCAGAAGGTATACCAAAGAAGAGGATATCCTGGTATGCCCTTTGCCCTTGATGTCAAAGGGGGAGAGTGACTTGGTGTGGTGGTTGCCATCAAGTCCAAAGGGGGAGATTGTTGGCATTATGATTCAAGTGTTGTCCTTGATGGCAACTCACTCAGAGGTTGGTACAGTTGCTCAGAGGTTGGTACAGGTGATGGCACTTAATCAGAAGACAGATCTTAGTACAGCAGGCCAAGAAAGTTCATACACGCAGGTTCATTAAGCCCAAGTCGCGTGTACACGCAGGTTGGCTTCAGTAAAAGCGCGTGTATGTGAAAACGTACCTTTGGTCCATGGCGGTTAGTCCTTGGAAGTTGTGCCTATGGTTTTGGACCATGGCGTCTCGACGGACGTGTTGATCCCTAGTTTTGAAGTTGATGGTATTGTGTTACTATGGTTTTGGACCGTGGTATTGTAAAGGGCCTAAGGCTATATAAGGAGAAGATCATTAGGCAAATGAATGTAAGCAAGGTGAAGGAGTGTAAGTGATGAAGATCTGAGAAAGTGTGTGATCCAAGTGCTGGTTATGGGTTGGTGATCTGAACCAAGGTTTCACCCATGTGGAGGATGATGAATGATGGAACGAGATCTCAAGGCTTGGAATGATTATCTTCATATGGTTTGACTCTGGATAGACTAGATCTACTGACGCATGTTTATTATTATGATCTGGGTATGTTTTGATGTCTGATATAGCTGCAGAGTTTTAAGGTTGAATTTATAGATCTGTACGCGAGTTGGTTTTGGTAAAAGAGCGTATACACGCAGGTTGGGTTCATCCAAGTAGCGTATACAATGTGAAGTATGATATTTGAATATGGAGCTGGATCTGGTTGTTGCTATGATTGTCTGGTTATTGTTGACAGGGTTACAGTGATTCAGAATTGGGTGTTTCAGTGATTGATGATGCAGGTTGTACTACAATGATGATTGTCTTATGGATCCAGTATGAAAATGTATGAAACGTGGTCCCGGGTAGATCGTAGGCCGGCACCTACGTACTGGTAAACATATCAGCCAGTACAAGAGCCAGGGGGTTGTAGCTCCCTTCCACTAGCAGCTGGAAAACGAGTAAAGAAGCATTCTGTAGGTAGGCACCTACGTACTAGTAAATGGATCGGCTAGTACAAGAGCTAAGAGGGTTGTAGCCCTCTGCAGGTTGTAGCCTGCGTGCTGGTAAAGGACTGCACCAGTACATTGTAAAAGAAGTTCTCATTAAAGAAGAAAGAGACAAATTGCAGCAGGTGGTTTTCACCCACATTGGGTTTCCACCTTATATCATGGTGTTCATGTGTGTGGCTTTTGTGTGATGATCTGTTCTGTTATACTGCACCTGTTTACTGTTAATATGCTTAATAATGTTCTGATGCATTTACTGAAGATAAGATTAACTGAATCATAAGATCTCTGGATATACGCTAGTTGCATTAGACACAGTCGCGTGTACACGCGGGTTCACTTAACTGAAGTCGCGTATATGTTTCTGAGTATGAAATTGAAAAGTTTTATCTGATCTGATAATACTGATTCACCCCCCCTCTCAGTATTATTTCCAACAATTGGTATCAGAGCAGGTCCTTCAGAGAAGCTTGATCGCTTGAAGGAGATTCGTAGAACAATGGGGAAGAAAGCACGTCAGAAGAAGAAGACAGCTCAAAAGAAAAATGACAACCTGTCGTTGAGTGGAAGCAAGTGTTCAGATCCTGAAGCATCTCAGATTGAAGATGGACAAGCAAATGAAGCATCAGATCAAATCATAGATCAACAAGATCTACCTAGCAAAAGGGAGAATGCCCTCAAGGAAGAAATCATCAGATTAGAAGATCAGTTAGAATGTGCCTCCAGAATTCGAGAAATGCTGCTAGCACTGAATAAAGAGCAAGAAAACGAGATCCTCAAACTAAGGCATCAGTTGGATGAAGGAAGGAAAGCTGAAGAGACCTTGGAGAAGCAATGTCTTGAAAAGGAAGAACAACATCAAGTTGAGGTAAATATCTTGAAAGGTAAAATAGAAGAAAAGGATAAGCTTTTACGATTTCAAGATAGTACTAAAGTCTTGGATGATATTCTTAATAGTCAAAGATCTCCTGCTATCAAGACTGGTCTTGGTTTTCGTGGTTATGTTGAAGGTGAATCTAGTTCACAAGGTGAGGCAAGAAACTCTAATGAGAAATCTGAAATGCCCAACAAGGAACAACCAAGGAAAGAAATTCCTCAAGGAAGATTCTTTACTCCTAACTATGGACGTGATAGACGATTATTTCCTCCACTGAATAATATTGAATGTTATGTATGTCATAATCTTGGACATGTTGCAGCCATATGTAGAAGAAAAAGGTTTCAAGACCATCATGTAGAAAGATCATCACATTCAAGGTACTTTAATGGATATTGTTTTTCTTGCAATATGTTTGGCCACAAAGCTGCTGATTGCTACAGGAGGAATATGAAACATGTAAGATGCTATGCATGTAACAAGTTTGGACATAAAGCAAGAGATTGCAGGAACAAAGCTCATGATAAGAAGAAATCATCAACATGCTTGAAGATATGGAAGAAAAAGGAAGTTCAGTCAGAAAAATATGGCACAGCACAGGGTACTCAGCACAGCACAGACATAACAAACTCAGGGGGAGCTGAAGGTGTAAAACTTCAGTGTTCTAATTCTCATACGCAAGTTTCATGAAGGAAAGCCGCGTATATACGCGAGTTACAGGCTGCAAAGTCGCGTATATGGAGAAAGGGCAGCAGAACAGACCCAGGTTCAGTCATGGTTGGCTCAGGCTCAGGGGGAGCAGAACAGACTCAGGAAATGGTTCAAACATGGTTGGCTCACACTCAGGGGGAGCAGATTCTTCAAATAATTCATTGTTGGCATTATGGTTAGAAGTTGTTGATAAAGTCTATGAAGCTAAATGATACATCTTGCTGTTTAGGAATGGTATTGCAGGCTGATGCTTATGGTACAGATCATGATGCTGCTGGTGGCTTTCATAAGTCTTGGTCTAGATATCTCATCACTATGTCATGTATCTCTTTGTGATATCTCTTTTATGATGTCAAGGTCATGTAACGGCCTATGTTGGTTTCCCCACTATGCCTGGGATGAATGATGAAATGTTTATGTATTGTCATGAGTAAACTCTTAATGTATCTCCACATGGTTAGGTGGATGAGTCAATATTGGTATATCCCCACTAGGTTGGGTGATGAATGTATGTATTGAGTCTTTTGGTGATAGGAAGGTCTTCTATGATGTATAAGTCCTTGTTCTTCTTGAAGAACATCTTTTGCAGATCTTGCCTACAGTCAAGGGGAGCATGAACAGCACAATTCAGCAAGAGCAGGATGGATAGATTGGTACACTTTGGCATACACAAAGGGGGAGCACATTTGGAGATTGCAGCAGGTACTCAGGGGGAGTATGGACAGCAGAAGGTATACCAAAGAAGAGGATATCCTGGTATGCCCTTTGCCCTTGATGTCAAAGGGGAGAGTGACTTGGTGTGGTGGTTGCCATCAAGTCCAAAGGGGGAGATTGTTGGCATTATGATTCAAGTGTTGTCCTTGATGGCAACTCACTCAGAGGTTGGTACAGTTGCTCAGAGGTTGGTACAGGTGATGGCACTTAATCAGAAGACAGATCTTAGTACAGCAGGCCAAGAAAGTTCATACACGCAGTTTCATTAAGCCCAAGTCGCGTGTACACGCAGGTTGGCTTCAGTAAAAGCGCGTGTATGTGAAAACGTACCTTTGGTCCATGGCGGTTAATCCTTGGAAGTTGTGCCTATGGTTTTGGACCATGGCGTCTCGACGGACGTGTTGATCCCTAGTTTTGAAGTTGATGGTATTGTGTTACTATGGTTTTGGACCGTGGTATTGTAAAGGGCCTAAGGCTATATAAGGAGAAGATCATTAGGCAAATGAATGTAAGCAAGGTGAAGGAGTGTAAGTGATGAAGATCTGAGAAAGGGTGTGATCCAAGTGCTGGTTATGGGTTGGTGATCTGAACCAAGGTTTCACCCATGTGGAGGATGATGAATGATGGAACGAGATCTCAAGGCTTGGAATGATTATCTTCATATGGTTTGACTCTGGATAGACTAGATCTACTGACGCATGTTTATTATTATGATCTGGGTATGTTTTGATGTCTGATATAGCTGCAGAGTTTTAAGGTTGAATTTATAGATCTGTACGCGAGTTGGTTTTGGTAAAAGAGCGTATACACGCAGGTTGGGTTCATCCAAGTAGCGTATACAATGTGAAGTATGATATTTGAATATGGAGCTGGATCTGGTTGTTGCTATGATTGTCTGGTTATTGTTGACAGGGTTACAGTGATTCAGAATTGGGTGTTTCAGTGATTGATGATGCAGGTTGTACTACAATGATGATTGTCTTATGGATCCAGTATGAAAATGTATGAAACGTGGTCCCGGGTAGATCGTAGGCCGGCACCTACGTACTGGTAAACATATCAGCCAGTACAAGAGCCAGGGGGTTGTAGCTCCCTTCCACTAGCAGCTGGAAAACGAGTAAAGAAGCATTCTGTAGGTAGGCACCTACGTACTAGTAAATGGATCGGCTAGTACAAGAGCTAAGAGGGTTGTAGCCCTCTGCAGGTTGTAGCCTGCGTGCTGGTAAAGGACTGCACCAGTACATTGTAAAAGAAGTTCTCATTAAAGAAGAAAGAGACAAATTGCAGCAGGTGGTTTTCACCCACATTGGGTTTCCACCTTATATCATGGTGTTCATGTGTGTGGCTTTTGTGTGATGATCTGTTCTGTTATACTGCACCTGTTTACTGTTAATATGCTTAATAATGTTCTGATGCATTTACTGAAGATAAGATTAACTGAATCATAAGATCTCTGGATATACGCTAGTTGCATTAGACACAGTCGCGTGTACACGCGGGTTCACTTAACTGAAGTCGCGTATATGTTTCTGAGTATGAAATTGAAAAGTTTTATCTGATCTGATAATACTGATTCACCCCCCCTCTCAGTATTATTTCCAACAATTGGTATCAGAGCAGGTCCTTCAGAGAAGCTTGATCGCTTGAAGGAGATTCGTAGAACAATGGGGAAGAAAGCACGTCAGAAGAAGAAGACAGCTCAAAAGAAAAATGACAACCTGTCGTTGAGTGGAAGCAAGTGTTCAGATCCTGAAGCATCTCAGATTGAAGATGGACAAGCAAATGAAGCATCAGATCAAATCATAGATCAACAAGATCTACCTAGCAAAAGGGAGAATGCCCTCAAGGAAGAAATCATCAGATTAGAAGATCAGTTAGAATGTGCCTCCAGAATTCGAGAAATGCTGCTAGCACTGAATAAAGAGCAAGAAAACGAGATCCTCAAACTAAGGCATCAGTTGGATGAAGGAAGGAAAGCTGAAGAGACCTTGGAGAAGCAATGTCTTGAAAAGGAAGAACAACATCAAGTTGAGGTAAATATCTTGAAAGGTAAAATAGAAGAAAAGGATAAGCTTTTACGATTTCAAGATAGTACTAAAGTCTTGGATGATATTCTTAATAGTCAAAGATCTCCTGCTATCAAGACTGGTCTTGGTTTTCGTGGTTATGTTGAAGGTGAATCTAGTTCACAAGGTGAGGCAAGAAACTCTAATGAGAAATCTGAAATGCCCAACAAGGAACAACCAAGGAAAGAAATTCCTCAAGGAAGATTCTTTACTCCTAACTATGGACGTGATAGACGATTATTTCCTCCACTGAATAATATTGAATGTTATGTATGTCATAATCTTGGACATGTTGCAGCCATATGTAGAAGAAAAAGGTTTCAAGACCATCATGTAGAAAGATCATCACATTCAAGGTACTTTAATGGATATTGTTTTTCTTGCAATATGTTTGGCCACAAAGCTGCTGATTGCTACAGGAGGAATATGAAACATGTAAGATGCTATGCATGTAACAAGTTTGGACATAAAGCAAGAGATTGCAGGAACAAAGCTCATGATAAGAAGAAATCATCAACATGCTTGAAGATATGGAAGAAAAAGGAAGTTCAGTCAGAAAAATATGGCACAGCACAGGGTACTCAGCACAGCACAGACATAACAAACTCAGGGGGAGCTGAAGGTGTAAAACTTCAGTGTTCTAATTCTCATACGCAAGTTTCATGAAGGAAAGCCGCGTATATACGCGAGTTACAGGCTGCAAAGTCGCGTATATGGAGAAAGGGCAGCAGAACAGACCCAGGTTCAGTCATGGTTGGCTCAGGCTCAGGGGGAGCAGAACAGACTCAGGAAATGGTTCAAACATGGTTGGCTCACACTCAGGGGGAGCAGATTCTTCAAATAATTCATTGTTGGCATTATGGTTAGAAGTTGTTGATAAAGTCTATGAAGCTAAATGATACATCTTGCTGTTTAGGAATGGTATTGCAGGCTGATGCTTATGGTACAGATCATGATGCTGCTGGTGGCTTTCATAAGTCTTGGTCTAGATATCTCATCACTATGTCATGTATCTCTTTGTGATATCTCTTTTATGATGTCAAGGTCATGTAACGGCCTATGTTGGTTTCCCCACTATGCCTGGGATGAATGATGAAATGTTTATGTATTGTCATGAGTAAACTCTTAATGTATCTCCACATGGTTAGGTGGATGAGTCAATATTGGTATATCCCCACTAGGTTGGGTGATGAATGTATGTATTGAGTCTTTTGGTGATAGGAAGGTCTTCTATGATGTATAAGTCCTTGTTCTTCTTGAAGAACATCTTTTGCAGATCTTGCCTACAGACAAGGGGAGCATGAACAGCACAATTCAGCAAGAGCAGGATGGATAGATTGGTACACTTTGGCATACACAAATGGGAGCACATTTGGAGATTGCAGCAGGTACTCAGGGGGAGTATGGACAGCAGAAGGTATACCAAAGAAGAGGATATCCTGGTATGCCCTTTGCCCTTGATGTCAAAGGGGGAGAGTGACTTGGTGTGGTGGTTGCCATCAAGTCCAAAGGGGGAGATTGTTGGCATTATGATTCAAGTGTTGTCCTTGATGGCAACTCACTCAGAGGTTGGTACAGTTGCTCAGAGGTTGGTACAGGTGATGGCACTTAATCAGAAGACAGATCTTAGTACAGCAGGCCAAGAAAGTTCATACACGCAGTTTCATTAAGCCCAAGTCGCGTGTACACGCAGGTTGGCTTCAGTAAAAGCGCGTGTATGTGAAAACGTACCTTTGGTCCATGGCGGTTAATCCTTGGAAGTTGTGCCTATGGTTTTGGACCATGGCGTCTCGACGGACGTGTTGATCCCTAGTTTTGAAGTTGATGGTATTGTGTTACTATGGTTTTGGACCGTGGTATTGTAAAGGGCCTAAGGCTATATAAGGAGAAGATCATTAGGCAAATGAATGTAAGCAAGGTGAAGGAGTGTAAGTGATGAAGATCTGAGAAAGGGTGTGATCCAAGTGCTGGTTATGGGTTGGTGATCTGAACCAAGGTTTCACCCATGTGGAGGATGATGAATGATGGAACGAGATCTCAAGGCTTGGAATGATTATCTTCATATGGTTTGACTCTGGATAGACTAGATCTACTGACGCATGTTTATTATTATGATCTGGGTATGTTTTGATGTCTGATATAGCTGCAGAGTTTTAAGGTTGAATTTATAGATCTGTACGCGAGTTGGTTTTGGTAAAAGAGCGTATACACGCAGGTTGGGTTCATCCAAGTAGCGTATACAATGTGAAGTATGATATTTGAATATGGAGCTGGATCTGGTTGTTGCTATGATTGTCTGGTTATTGTTGACAGGGTTACAGTGATTCAGAATTGGGTGTTTCAGTGATTGATGATGCAAGTTGTACTACAATGATGATTGTCTTATGGATCCAGTATGAAAATGTATGAAACGTGGTCCCGGGTAGATCGTAGGCCGGCACCTACGTACTGGTAAACATATCAGCCAGTACAAGAGCCAGGGGGTTGTAGCTCCCTTCCACTAGCAGCTGGAAAACGAGTAAAGAAGCATTCTGTAGGTAGGCACCTACGTACTAGTAAATGGATCGGCTAGTACAAGAGCTAAGAGGGTTGTAGCCCTCTGCAGGTTGTAGCCTGCGTGCTGGTAAAGGACTGCACCAGTACATTGTAAAAGAAGTTCTCATTAAAGAAGAAAGAGACAAATTGCAGCAGGTGGTTTTCACCCACATTGGGTTTCCACCTTATATCATGGTGTTCATGTGTGTGGCTTTTGTGTGATGATCTGTTCTGTTATACTGCACCTGTTTACTGTTAATATGCTTAATAATGTTCTGATGCATTTACTGAAGATAAGATTAACTGAATCATAAGATCTCTGGATATACGCTAGTTGCATTAGACACAGTCGCGTGTACACGCGGGTTCACTTAACTGAAGTCGCGTATATGTTTCTGAGTATGAAATTGAAAAGTTTTATCTGATCTGATAATACTGATTCACCCCCCCTCTCAGTATTATTTCCAACAATTGGTATCAGAGCAGGTCCTTCAGAGAAGCTTGATCGCTTGAAGGAGATTCGTAGAACAATGGGGAAGAAAGCACGTCAGAAGAAGAAGACAGCTCAAAAGAAAAATGACAACCTGTCGTTGAGTGGAAGCAAGTGTTCAGATCCTGAAGCATCTCAGATTGAAGATGGACAAGCAAATGAAGCATCAGATCAAATCATAGATCAACAAGATCTACCTAGCAAAAGGGAGAATGTCCTCAAGGAAGAAATCATCAGATTAGAAGATCAGTTAGAATGTGCCTCCAGAATTCGAGAAATGCTGCTAGCACTGAATAAAGAGCAAGAAAACGAGATCCTCAAACTAAGGCATCAGTTGGATGAAGGAAGGAAAGCTGAAGAGACCTTGGAGAAGCAATATCTTGAAAAGGAAGAACAACATCAAGTTGAGGTAAATATCTTGAAAGGTAAAATAGAAGAAAAGGATAAGCTTTTACGATTTCAAGATAGTACTAAAGTCTTGGATGATATTCTTAATAGTCAAAGATCTCCTGCTATCAAGACTGGTCTTGGTTTTCGTGGTTATGTTGAAGGTGAATCTAGTTCACAAGGTGAGGCAAGAAACTCTAATGAGAAATCTGAAATGCCCAACAAGGAACAACCAAGGAAAGAAATTCCTCAAGGAAGATTCTTTACTCCTAACTATGGACGTGATAGACGATTATTTCCTCCACTGAATAATATTGAATGTTATGTATGTCATAATCTTGGACATGTTGCAGCCATATGTAGAAGAAAAAGGTTTCAAGACCATCATGTAGAAAGATCATCACATTCAAGGTACTTTAATGGATATTGTTTTTCTTGCAATATGTTTGGCCACAAAGCTGCTGATTGCTACAGGAGGAATATGAAACATGTAAGATGCTATGCATGTAACAAGTTTGGACATAAAGCAAGAGATTGCAGGAACAAAGCTCATGATAAGAAGAAATCATCAACATGCTTGAAGATATGGAAGAAAAAGGAAGTTCAGTCAGAAAAATATGGCACAGCACAGGGTACTCAGCACAGCACAGACATAACAAACTCAGGGGGAGCTGAAGGTGTAAAACTTCAGTGTTCTAATTCTCATACGCAAGTTTCATGAAGGAAAGCCGCGTATATACGCGAGTTACAGGCTGCAAAGTCGCGTATATGGAGAAAGGGCAGCAGAACAGACCCAGGTTCAGTCATGGTTGGCTCAGGCTCAGGGGGAGCAGAACAGACTCAGGAAATGGTTCAAACATGGTTGGCTCACACTCAGGGGGAGCAGATTCTTCAAATAATTCATTGTTGGCATTATGGTTAGAAGTTGTTGATAAAGTCTATGAAGCTAAATGATACATCTTGCTGTTTAGGAATGGTATTGCAGGCTGATGCTTATGGTACAGATCATGATGCTGCTGGTGGCTTTCATAAGTCTTGGTCTAGATATCTCATCACTATGTCATGTATCTCTTTGTGATATCTCTTTTATGATGTCAAGGTCATGTAACGGCCTATGTTGGTTTCCCCACTATGCCTGGGATGAATGATGAAATGTTTATGTATTGTCATGAGTAAACTCTTAATGTATCTCCACATGGTTAGGTGGATGAGTCAATATTGGTATATCCCCACTAGGTTGGGTGATGAATGTATGTATTGAGTCTTTTGGTGATAGGAAGGTCTTCTATGATGTATAAGTCCTTGTTCTTCTTGAAGAACATCTTTTGCAGATCTTGCCTACAGACAAGGGGAGCATGAACAGCACAATTCAGCAAGAGCAGGATGGATAGATTGGTACACTTTGGCATACACAAATGGGGAGCACATTTGGAGATTGCAGCAGGTACTCAGGGGGAGTATGGACAGCAGAAGGTATACCAAAGAAGAGGATATCCTGGTATGCCCTTTGCCCTTGATGTCAAAGGGGGAGAGTGACTTGGTGTGGTGGTTGCCATCAAGTCCAAAGGGGGAGATTGTTGGCATTATGATTCAAGTATTGTCCTTGATGGCAACTCACTCAGAGGTTGGTACAGTTGCTCAGAGGTTGGTACAGGTGATGGCACTTAATCAGAAGACAGATCTTAGTACAGCAGGCCAAGAAAGTTCATACACGCAGTTTCATTAAGCCCAAGTCGCGTGTACACGCAGGTTGGCTTCAGTAAAAGCGCGTGTATGTGAAAACGTACCTTTGGTCCATGGCGGTTAATCCTTGGAAGTTGTGCCTATGGTTTTGGACCATGGCGTCTCGACGGACGTGTTGATCCCTAGTTTTGAAGTTGATGGTATTGTGTTACTATGGTTTTGGACCGTGGTATTGTAAAGGGCCTAAGGCTATATAAGGAGAAGATCATTAGGCAAATGAATGTAAGCAAGGTGAAGGAGTGTAAGTGATGAAGATCTGAGAAAGGGTGTGATCCAAGTGCTGGTTATGGGTTGGTGATCTGAACCAAGGTTTCACCCATGTGGAGGATGATGAATGATGGAACGAGATCTCAAGGCTTGGAATGATTATCTTCATATGGTTTGACTCTGGATAGACTAGATCTACTGACGCATGTTTATTATTATGATCTGGGTATGTTTTGATGTCTGATATAGCTGCAGAGTTTTAAGGTTGAATTTATAGATCTGTACGCGAGTTGGTTTTGGTAAAAGAGCGTATACACGCAGGTTGGGTTCATCCAAGTAGCGTATACTATGTGAAGTATGATATTTGAATATGGAGCTGGATCTGGTTGTTGCTATGATTGTCTGGTTATTGTTGACAGGGTTACAGTGATTCAGAATTGGGTGTTTCAGTGATTGATGATGCAAGTTGTACTACAATGATGATTGTCTTATGGATCCAGTATGAAAATGTATGAAACGTGGTCCCGGGTAGATCGTAGGCCGGCACCTACGTACTGGTAAACATATCAGCCAGTACAAGAGCCAGGGGGTTGTAGCTCCCTTCCACTAGCAGCTGGAAAACGAGTAAAGAAGCATTCTGTAGGTAGGCACCTACGTACTAGTAAATGGATCGGCTAGTACAAGAGCTAAGAGGGTTGTAGCCCTCTGCAGGTTGTAGCCTGCGTGCTGGTAAAGGACTGCACCAGTACATTGTAAAAGAAGTTCTCATTAAAGAAGAAAGAGACAAATTGCAGCAGGTGGTTTTCACCCACATTGGGTTTCCACCTTATATCATGGTGTTCATGTGTGTGGCTTTTGTGTGATGATCTGTTCTGTTATACTGCACCTGTTTACTGTTAATATGCTTAATAATGTTCTGATGCATTTACTGAAGATAAGATTAACTGAATCATAAGATCTCTGGATATACGCTAGTTGCATTAGACACAGTCGCGTGTACACGCGGGTTCACTTAACTGAAGTCGCGTATATGTTTCTGAGTATGAAATTGAAAAGTTTTATCTGATCTGATAATACTGATTCACCCCCCCTCTCAGTATTATTTCCAACAATTGGTATCAGAGCAGGTCCTTCAGAGAAGCTTGATCGCTTGAAGGAGATTCGTAGAACAATGGGGAAGAAAGCACGTCAGAAGAAGAAGACAGCTCAAAAGAAAAATGACAACCTGTCGTTGAGTGGAAGCAAGTGTTCAGATCCTGAAGCATCTCAGATTGAAGATGGACAAGCAAATGAAGCATCAGATCAAATCATAGATCAACAAGATCTACCTAGCAAAAGGGAGAATGTCCTCAAGGAAGAAATCATCAGATTAGAAGATCAGTTAGAATGTGCCTCCAGAATTCGAGAAATGCTGCTAGCACTGAATAAAGAGCAAGAAAACGAGATCCTCAAACTAAGGCATCAGTTGGATGAAGGAAGGAAAGCTGAAGAGACCTTGGAGAAGCAATATCTTGAAAAGGAAGAACAACATCAAGTTGAGGTAAATATCTTGAAAGGTAAAATAGAAGAAAAGGATAAGCTTTTACGATTTCAAGATAGTACTAAAGTCTTGGATGATATTCTTAATAGTCAAAGATCTCCTGCTATCAAGACTGGTCTTGGTTTTCGTGGTTATGTTGAAGGTGAATCTAGTTCACAAGGTGAGGCAAGAAACTCTAATGAGAAATCTGAAATGCCCAACAAGGAACAACCAAGGAAAGAAATTCCTCAAGGAAGATTCTTTACTCCTAACTATGGACGTGATAGACGATTATTTCCTCCACTGAATAATATTGAATGTTATGTATGTCATAATCTTGGACATGTTGCAGCCATATGTAGAAGAAAAAGGTTTCAAGACCATCATGTAGAAAGATCATCACATTCAAGGTACTTTAATGGATATTGTTTTTCTTGCAATATGTTTGGCCACAAAGCTGCTGATTGCTACAGGAGGAATATGAAACATGTAAGATGCTATGCATGTAACAAGTTTGGACATAAAGCAAGAGATTGCAGGAACAAAGCTCATGATAAGAAGAAATCATCAACATGCTTGAAGATATGGAAGAAAAAGGAAGTTCAGTCAGAAAAATATGGCACAGCACAGGGTACTCAGCACAGCACAGACATAACAAACTCAGGGGGAGCTGAAGGTGTAAAACTTCAGTGTTCTAATTCTCATACGCAAGTTTCATGAAGGAAAGCCGCGTATATACGCGAGTTACAGGCTGCAAAGTCGCGTATATGGAGAAAGGGCAGCAGAACAGACCCAGGTTCAGTCATGGTTGGCTCAGGCTCAGGGGGAGCAGAACAGACTCAGGAAATGGTTCAAACATGGTTGGCTCACACTCAGGGGGAGCAGATTCTTCAAATAATTCATTGTTGGCATTATGGTTAGAAGTTGTTGATAAAGTCTATGAAGCTAAATGATACATCTTGCTGTTTAGGAATGGTATTGCAGGCTGATGCTTATGGTACAGATCATGATGCTGCTGGTGGCTTTCATAAGTCTTGGTCTAGATATCTCATCACTATGTCATGTATCTCTTTGTGATATCTCTTTTATGATGTCAAGGTCATGTAACGGCCTATGTTGGTTTCCCCACTATGCCTGGGATGAATGATGAAATGTTTATGTATTGTCATGAGTAAACTCTTAATGTATCTCCACATGGTTAGGTGGATGAGTCAATATTGGTATATCCCCACTAGGTTGGGTGATGAATGTATGTATTGAGTCTTTTGGTGATAGGAAGGTCTTCTATGATGTATAAGTCCTTGTTCTTCTTGAAGAACATCTTTTGCAGATCTTGCCTACAGACAAGGGGAGCATGAACAGCACAATTCAGCAAGAGCAGGATGGATAGATTGGTACACTTTGGCATACACAAATGGGGAGCACATTTGGAGATTGCAGCAGGTACTCAGGGGGAGTATGGACAGCAGAAGGTATACCAAAGAAGAGGATATCCTGGTATGCCCTTTGCCCTTGATGTCAAAGGGGGAGAGTGACTTGGTGTGGTGGTTGCCATCAAGTCCAAAGGGGGAGATTGTTGGCATTATGATTCAAGTATTGTCCTTGATGGCAACTCACTCAGAGGTTGGTACAGTTGCTCAGAGGTTGGTACAGGTGATGGCACTTAATCAGAAGACAGATCTTAGTACAGCAGGCCAAGAAAGTTCATACACGCAGTTTCATTAAGCCCAAGTCGCATGTACACGCAGGTTGGCTTCAGTAAAAGCGCGTGTATGTGAAAACGTACCTTTGGTCCATGGCGGTTAATCCTTGGAAGTTGTGCCTATGGTTTTGGACCATGGCGTCTCGACGGACGTGTTGATCCCTAGTTTTGAAGTTGATGGTATTGTGTTACTATGGTTTTGGACCGTGGTATTGTAAAGGGCCTAAGGCTATATAAGGAGAAGATCATTAGGCAAATGAATGTAAGCAAGGTGAAGGAGTGTAAGTGATGAAGATCTGAGAAAGGGTGTGATCCAAGTGCTGGTTATGGGTTGGTGATCTGAACCAAGGTTTCACCCATGTGGAGGATGATGAATGATGGAACGAGATCTCAAGGCTTGGAATGATTATCTTCATATGGTTTGACTCTGGATAGACTAGATCTACTGACGCATGTTTATTATTATGATCTGGGTATGTTTTGATGTCTGATATAGCTGCAGAGTTTTAAGGTTGAATTTATAGATCTGTACGCGAGTTGGTTTTGGTAAAAGAGCGTATACACGCAGGTTGGGTTCATCCAAGTAGCGTATACTATGTGAAGTATGATATTTGAATATGGAGCTGGATCTGGTTGTTGCTATGATTGTCTGGTTATTGTTGACAGGGTTACAGTGATTCAGAATTGGGTGTTTCAGTGATTGATGATGCAAGTTGTACTACAATGATGATTGTCTTATGGATCCAGTATGAAAATGTATGAAACGTGGTCCCGGGTAGATCGTAGGCCGGCACCTACGTACTGGTAAACATATCAGCCAGTACAAGAGCCAGGGGGTTGTAGCTCCCTTCCACTAGCAGCTGGAAAACGAGTAAAGAAGCATTCTGTAGGTAGGCACCTACGTACTAGTAAATGGATCGGCTAGTACAAGAGCTAAGAGGGTTGTAGCCCTCTGCAGGTTGTAGCCTGCGTGCTGGTAAAGGACTGCACCAGTACATTGTAAAAGAAGTTCTCATTAAAGAAGAAAGAGACAAATTGCAGCAGGTGGTTTTCACCCACATTGGGTTTCCACCTTATATCATGGTGTTCATGTGTGTGGCTTTTGTGTGATGATCTGTTCTGTTATACTGCACCTGTTTACTGTTAATATGCTTAATAATGTTCTGATGCATTTACTGAAGATAAGATTAACTGAATCATAAGATCTCTGGATATACGCTAGTTGCATTAGACACAGTCGTGTGTACACGCGGGTTCACTTAACTGAAGTCGCGTATATGTTTCTGAGTATGAAATTGAAAAGTTTTATCTGATCTGATAATACTGATTCACCCCCCCTCTCAGTATTATTTCCAACAATTGGTATCAGAGCAGGTCCTTCAGAGAAGCTTGATCGCTTGAAGGAGATTCGTAGAACAATGGGGAAGAAAGCACGTCAGAAGAAGAAGACAGCTCAAAAGAAAAATGACAACCTGTCGTTGAGTGGAAGCAAGTGTTCAGATCCTGAAGCATCTCAGATTGAAGATGGACAAGCAAATGAAGCATCAGATCAAATCATAGATCAACAAGATCTACCTAGCAAAAGGGAGAATGTCCTCAAGGAAGAAATCATCAGATTAGAAGATCAGTTAGAATGTGCCTCCAGAATTCGAGAAATGCTGCTAGCACTGAATAAAGAGCAAGAAAACGAGATCCTCAAACTAAGGCATCAGTTGGATGAAGGAAGGAAAGCTGAAGAGACCTTGGAGAAGCAATATCTTGAAAAGGAAGAACAACATCAAGTTGAGGTAAATATCTTGAAAGGTAAAATAGAAGAAAAGGATAAGCTTTTACGATTTCAAGATAGTACTAAAGTCTTGGATGATATTCTTAATAGTCAAAGATCTCCTGCTATCAAGACTGGTCTTGGTTTTCGTGGTTATGTTGAAGGTGAATCTAGTTCACAAGGTGAGGCAAGAAACTCTAATGAGAAATCTGAAATGCCCAACAAGGAACAACCAAGGAAAGAAATTCCTCAAGGAAGATTCTTTACTCCTAACTATGGACGTGATAGACGATTATTTCCTCCACTGAATAATATTGAATGTTATGTATGTCATAATCTTGGACATGTTGCAGCCATATGTAGAAGAAAAAGGTTTCAAGACCATCATGTAGAAAGATCATCACATTCAAGGTACTTTAATGGATATTGTTTTTCTTGCAATATGTTTGGCCACAAAGCTGCTGATTGCTACAGGAGGAATATGAAACATGTAAGATGCTATGCATGTAACAAGTTTGGACATAAAGCAAGAGATTGCAGGAACAAAGCTCATGATAAGAAGAAATCATCAACATGCTTGAAGATATGGAAGAAAAAGGAAGTTCAGTCAGAAAAATATGGCACAGCACAGGGTACTCAGCACAGCACAGACATAACAAACTCAGGGGGAGCTGAAGGTGTAAAACTTCAGTGTTCTAATTCTCATACGCAAGTTTCATGAAGGAAAGCCGCGTATATACGCGAGTTACAGGCTGCAAAGTCGCGTATATGGAGAAAGGGCAGCAGAACAGACCCAGGTTCAGTCATGGTTGGCTCAGGCTCAGGGGGAGCAGAACAGACTCAGGAAATGGTTCAAACATGGTTGGCTCACACTCAGGGGGAGCAGATTCTTCAAATAATTCATTGTTGGCATTATGGTTAGAAGTTGTTGATAAAGTCTATGAAGCTAAATGATACATCTTGCTGTTTAGGAATGGTATTGCAGGCTGATGCTTATGGTACAGATCATGATGCTGCTGGTGGCTTTCATAAGTCTTGGTCTAGATATCTCATCACTATGTCATGTATCTCTTTGTGATATCTCTTTTATGATGTCAAGGTCATGTAACGGCCTATGTTGGTTTCCCCACTATGCCTGGGATGAATGATGAAATGTTTATGTATTGTCATGAGTAAACTCTTAATGTATCTCCACATGGTTAGGTGGATGAGTCAATATTGGTATATCCCCACTAGGTTGGGTGATGAATGTATGTATTGAGTCTTTTGGTGATAGGAAGGTCTTCTATGATGTATAAGTCCTTGTTCTTCTTGAAGAACATCTTTTGCAGATCTTGCCTACAGACAAGGGGAGCATGAACAGCACAATTCAGCAAGAGCAGGATGGATAGATTGGTACACTTTGGCATACACAAATGGGGAGCACATTTGGAGATTGCAGCAGGTACTCAGGGGGAGTATGGACAGCAGAAGGTATACCAAAGAAGAGGATATCCTGGTATGCCCTTTGCCCTTGATGTCAAAGGGGGAGAGTGACTTGGTGTGGTGGTTGCCATCAAGTCCAAAGGGGGAGATTGTTGGCATTATGATTCAAGTATTGTCCTTGATGGCAACTCACTCAGAGGTTGGTACAGTTGCTCAGAGGTTGGTACAGGTGATGGCACTTAATCAGAAGACAGATCTTAGTACAGCAGGCCAAGAAAGTTCATACACGCAGTTTCATTAAGCCCAAGTCGCGTGTACACGCAGGTTGGCTTCAGTAAAAGCGCGTGTATGTGAAAACGTACCTTTGGTCCATGGCGGTTAATCCTTGGAAGTTGTGCCTATGGTTTTGGACCATGGCGTCTCGACGGACGTGTTGATCCCTAGTTTTGAAGTTGATGGTATTGTGTTACTATGGTTTTGGACCGTGGTATTGTAAAGGGCCTAAGGCTATATAAGGAGAAGATCATTAGGCAAATGAATGTAAGCAAGGTGAAGGAGTGTAAGTGATGAAGATCTGAGAAAGGGTGTGATCCAAGTGCTGGTTATGGGTTGGTGATCTGAACCAAGGTTTCACCCATGTGGAGGATGATGAATGATGGAACGAGATCTCAAGGCTTGGAATGATTATCTTCATATGGTTTGACTCTGGATAGACTAGATCTACTGACGCATGTTTATTATTATGATCTGGGTATGTTTTGATGTCTGATATAGCTGCAGAGTTTTAAGGTTGAATTTATAGATCTGTACGCGAGTTGGTTTTGGTAAAAGAGCGTATACACGCAGGTTGGGTTCATCCAAGTAGCGTATACTATGTGAAGTATGATATTTGAATATGGAGCTGGATCTGGTTGTTGCTATGATTGTCTGGTTATTGTTGACAGGGTTACAGTGATTCAGAATTGGGTGTTTCAGTGATTGATGATGCAAGTTGTACTACAATGATGATTGTCTTATGGATCCAGTATGAAAATGTATGAAACGTGGTCCCGGGTAGATCGTAGGCCGGCACCTACGTACTGGTAAACATATCAGCCAGTACAAGAGCCAGGGGGTTGTAGCTCCCTTCCACTAGCAGCTGGAAAACGAGTAAAGAAGCATTCTGTAGGTAGGCACCTACGTACTAGTAAATGGATCGGCTAGTACAAGAGCTAAGAGGGTTGTAGCCCTCTGCAGGTTGTAGCCTGCGTGCTGGTAAAGGACTGCACCAGTACATTGTAAAAGAAGTTCTCATTAAAGAAGAAAGAGACAAATTGCAGCAGGTGGTTTTCACCCACATTGGGTTTCCACCTTATATCATGGTGTTCATGTGTGTGGCTTTTGTGTGATGATCTGTTCTGTTATACTGCACCTGTTTACTGTTAATATGCTTAATAATGTTCTGATGCATTTACTGAAGATAAGATTAACTGAATCATAAGATCTCTGGATATACGCTAGTTGCATTAGACACAGTCGCGTGTACACGCGGGTTCACTTAACTGAAGTCGCGTATATGTTTCTGAGTATGAAATTGAAAAGTTTTATCTGATCTGATAATACTGATTCACCCCCCCTCTCAGTATTATTTCCAACATTTTCAGCTTGATCATTTTGAATTTTGGAGGTGATCCCGAGGAGGAACACATAGCTATGACCATTTAACTCTTTTGTTTTCGAATTAAAGTCAATGACAGGGTTTTTGGTATATGGTTTTAATGTGTTTTATGGTGTTCTACTCGCCCTTTGTACTGGGCTCGGGTTTGCAACCACGAGCTATCACACTTGCCGAGGGTATTTGGAATTCATTCCTTCTTTGCTATGGTTTGGTTTGGCTCTATGGGTGCTCGGTGCTTTCGCCTAGTTGTTATGATGGTTGGTAAGTGTTGTGCCTTGCTTGTCCCATATGGTGGTTTGTCGTGCTTTGCTTGTTCCCTGTGGTGCTTTGTTGGTGCCGTGCCTCTGCTTGCTCTCTGTGGTGATTCACTTCTCTAGTTTTTGGATGGTTTCAGGTTGCTTTCCCACCTGTAAGTCTATTTGTCTCTGTCATTTGGCTCATACTTTGTTTCTGCTCTGTCTTGTGTTGATTTTTGTGTTTGATGTTGGGTCTGGTGATGATTTGGCTCTGCAAACATAGGTTCTCGCCTTGCTGTTGCACAAGACGGCTCAACATACTCGCTCTCAGGTAATCCTCTTGTTCTAGTTATAATTTCACCTTTCGTTTTTTAGGTTCTAACGTTTTGGCTCCTTGGTGAGCAGGCAAAATACTTTCATGGAATTTCTATTGGGAGAAATCGTCTATTGTGGGTCTCGACTCTCTTCCTTCGTTGCAGAATCGGACCTCCTCCAGGTAAATCCTCACTAACTGCTGCCCTGTTCTGTGGTGGCGTGCAAGTCCTTCTAGGGGAATGCTGCTCCATGGATTCGTCCTTGGGACTGTTCGCGGGCTTAGGGAAAACCTAGCTAGGGTCTTTCCGTGGCTGTAACTTTCTCTTGCTTGCTCTGTTGCTTGTTCTATCTATAATCGAGTATAACCCTTGGAGTTTCAATTCCTCCGTGCATGTGTGTGGTTTCAGAGGTGTTCATGCCCTCGTTGTTTGATTAGTGTTTAGCCTATGAACTGTAATGTTTTTGGTTTGCATAGGTTTTGGAACCCTCCATGATTCCAGGGTTACAGATTTTGTAAAGTGAACTGTTAAATGGGAAATGAAAATGAAATGTACAAGAATGCTTGAATGCTGAATATAAAAGTACCTGGCTATTTTTTTGTTGAGGAAAAGGAAAAATGTATTGTATAAGCTAGTTTACCTTCGTCTGGTTCCCAGTTTGAGATGTTTTCTATTACAAGATTCTTGTTGATGCTATTTGGATACTTAATGAGTTGTTTCACTGTCTTGCTTTCATTGTGATGCTTGAAACATTTATGCACAAGGGAAATTTTTTTTATCTTGCTTCCTTAATGACGGGTTCTAGAATTGTTTGCTTTTATAGAGGTTCAAAACAATTATAAATTAAAAATTCTGAGCTCTCTCTTGTCTCTAGATGGCAGCCCCTCCATGAGATCTGGTTTTTATTTTTCAATGCATTATTAGCAGTTTCTTTACAGTTGAGGAGCTATTCCTCAGTTACTTTTCAGTTGCCTAATAGTTTCTTTAAACAAGTCCCTAACTAATCCTATCTTGATCTACTTGCCTAATTTTAAAGAACAATGGTCGAGTTAGCCTTAATTTTAAATGACACAAAATAAAACAGAAACTCAAAATTTTTTTCTCTCTATCTAGCAAAATAAAATAAAACAAAAAACATTTCCCAGTTGTCGCCTTTTCACCCAGATGCCCCTGCATTAGGCTCCCGGGGTAAATTTGTTAAGTTATGGTATGTTCTATGCTTATAAAAATTTACTTCTTTTTCTTATTATATTCCACCGATTAGCAATCACATGTACATAAAGTAAAGTGCAGATAGAACATTAAACGATCGACAGAAAACAAGCCAAGATAAGAGACACAAGATGTGGCGGCTAGCCAGGGACAAACCCCACAATGTGTGGGGAAACCCTTTGATCAAATCTTCTTTTATCTTCAATAATTCAGCAGAGAGAAATAGTACAATAAATCTGATTCATATCAGCAGTAGCAAACCCTAGATCAGTAGCATCAGCATTAGCAGCTTCATTATCAAACTAGGGCAGACCATATCTCACAAACCGACCGTCGGATTGACTTCATTCCACCACCAAAGTTTCGGCTTCCAGAGGAGGTTCAGATGAACCTACAGTTCAGTTCAGATGAGGACATCTTCTAGGCCACGAAAGTCAATCTTTACTTCTTCAGTTGCAGCTTTAGTTTCAGCAGTTTCCGGCTTCAAACTAGGGCAGTTGATATCTTGCAAACCGTTCGTCGGATTGACTTCATTCCACCACCAAAAGTTGCGGCTTTCAAAGGAGGTTCAGATGAACCTACAACACAGTTCCAAAGAGGAGATATTTTAGGCCACACAAGTCAATCTTTACTTCTGCAGTTGCAGCTTCAAATTCAACAGCTTCCGGCTTCACTTGTGTGAGAGAGAGAGACCCATTTCAGCGCAGTAGAGAAGAGACTCATATCTGCGTAGTAGAGAGAGAGAGATGTGATGAGATGAGTGAGTCTAAATGAGGAAAAGTCCTCTTATATTTATACACAACATTGGTGGGTGAATAGATGCGACTGTTGGGCTTTTAAGCCTACATGAGTTGTAGGTTGGCTTGATAATAATTCCATAATCAAAATAAATTCATATCTCCATGAATACTTATCGGAATTGGATGATATTTATATCAATCCTACACCTCTCGACGAGAGGAATCTAATAAAAATATTATTAGCCATGAATAAGATGACACACATGAAGTTTTGCCCTGGTTGCCAATTTTAACACTCCCTCTCAACCATGGAGAACTTCATCTGCAATCTGTCTATCGGTCGTTACTATTCATCCATCAAATGCACTGCCTTGTACAGCCTGACCCTTGCCCTGCTCTGCTCTATTTTGCCTGTTCTGTTTTGTCTTGTTCTGCCCTGCACTGATCTGTACCTTTTTGTTCTGTTCTGCTCTGCTCTTGCATTTTTCTGTTCTACTCTACTTTTGTCCGAATTATGAAGAAGAAGAAATGAGCGAGGATGTATCATACTGACTCAAAGTCAGTCTCAGAGTATCTACCACTGGTCCCAGACCAGTCTCAACCAACCCAAAGTCAGCATCATAGTGAGTACAACTCCAATGGTCCTAGACCAATATCATCCTCCACTAACTCAAAGTCAGTCTCAGAGTATGTACCACTGATCCCAGACCAGTCTCAACTGACCCAAAGTCAGCGCCATAGTATGGTACAACTCCTACCACTAGTCCCGGACCAGTATCATTGATCCCAGATCAATGGAGGTCATCCTAGCGTAAGGAGTACGGTAGTTACAACGATGCGTCCATCGGTACTACTATGGTCCCTAACTTCATTTCCCTGCTCATTGATTAGATGAGAGGTACTTCCCATGAGTCCCAGACTGCATGGGTAGGATGCCTCGATAGGAGAACTAATCAATCCCGTCCTCACAGGAGAACACATCAATCTTGCTACAATTTCCATGGAGAACACATCAATCCAAGCCTCACGGGAGAACACATCAATCCTGCTACAATTTCCATGGAGAACACATCAATCCAGGCCGCCATGGAGAACACATCAATCCAGGCCTCATAGGAGAACACATCAATCCTGCTACAATCGCCATGGAGAACACATCAATCCAGGCCTCACAAGAGAACTAATCATCCTGCTACACAGGAGAGCGAATCATCTTGTTCCACAAGAGAGCGAATCATCTTGTCCCACAAGAGAGCGAATCATCTTCTTCCAGTGCACCACCAGGGGAGGGTGAGTCACCCTGTGGTCGTATGTTGCTCCAGTAATAACCGCAAGCCCTCAGAGCTCCCAGAGCTCAATGTATGCAACATGCAGGACCCTTGTACAAGGGTTTCTTACCGACTCCAAGTCGTTTGGGAAAATCATAGATTAGATCTTTCCTTGGGGCTTTGACAAGGTGTATCAACCTGTACATCATCTTAATGCGATGGAGCCTCCTTTCTCATCAACTTACCATATTCAAGATAATGTCTATCTGCTGGAGCAATCGACGAATACGGGATTCCTCAATAATCGAATCCCATCTCTGGTTGTTATAGAGTGGTATCCAATGTAAATCCAAACAGCTCACTGAAGAGCTTTCGCAACCAGACTACCTCACACGAGGTTATGCTAGCAACAATATATCCTGCTTCGGCGGTGCTCAAAGCCACCGACTTCTGCTTCCTGCTCATCCAGGATATCGAAGCAGATCCCAAGGTGAAACAGCACCCTGAAGTGCTCTTATAGTCCACCACACTGCCTGCCTAATCAACATCAGTATATCCAAGTAGTCTCATATCTCCGGCAGTGTATCTTAATCCATGAGAGATTGTGTCCTGAAGACATCTCAGAAGATTCCTAGCATCAATCCAGTGAGGCTCAACCAAATATGAGCTCACAATGCTAACTGCAAAAAATATGTTCGGACGGAGGTTCACCAAGAACATCAATGCGAATGAGTTTATGAAACTCAGAGGCATTTCCCAAATCTGGTCCGACATCACTACCATATAACTTCTAAAAGTTAAGATCCTCGAGGTAGTCACAGGCTTGCAGTCCATCATACCAAATCTTTCCAATATCTTTACCACATATTTCCCTTGAGATAGGAAAATTTCCCTTGGCTTCTGCCATACTTCAAGTCCCATGAAGTAGTGCATCAGTCCTAGGTCTTTCATTTCAAATTCAGAGGCCATCTCCCTCTTACATTTGTGAATGAGAGGGTCTGCACCTGTTAGAAAGAGGTCATCCACATACAATACCAGTATGAGAGGCTTGTCATCTTCAACCTTAAAGTAAAGGTTAGGATCGGCTTCACTCCTAGTGAATCCCAGCTTCATCAAGTAGCTATCGATCCTCTCATACCATCCTCGAGGTGCTTGCTTCAACCCATAGAGAGCTTTCTTCAACCTGCATACATGAGATTTTCGATCATAAATCTCAAATCCTTCGGGTTGCTCCACGTAGACCTCTTCTTTGATCGAGCCATGCAAGAACGCAGTCTTGACATCCATCTGATGTAGGTTCCATCCTTATGAAGCGGCAAGGGCTATGATCGACTGGATGGTCGTATATCTGGCAACAGGTGCAAATATCTCATCATAGTCTATACCTTCCTTTTGGGAGAAATCTCGAGCAACAAAACGAGCCTTATACTTTTCCGTGCTTCCATCTGCTGCATGCTTTATCTTGTAAAGCCATTTTGAAGTAACAATTGTCTTGTCCAGGGTCTGGGAACTACTTCCCAGACATCATTCTCCATAATAGACTCATATTCTACGGTCATAGCATCCTTCCATACTTGATGCTTGACGACATCTGAGAATGACGAAGGCTCATTTTGTATGATCGTGCTCATGATGGTCAGGTATCCTTGATACCTATTAAGTTTCTTACTTTGACGGAAGGTTCCCCAGGGTGCAGCATGTCCTTTAGCATCATCAAGTATCCCCCTAAGCCATGAAGGCCTCTTCCTAGAAGAGGAAGGCTCATGTGGATGAGAATCTATCAGATCCATGGGTTCTTCTACATCAGGCATTGATTCATCATCCTTTTCTTTCGGTTCCCTGGAGTTGGCTTCTTGAGAGCTCCTCAAAGTCGAAATATTGTTCACCTTGCAGTGAACTTTTCTTTAGGAGTCTTGGAACCCAATGCTTGATGAGGGCATCGATTTTGTACATATACGGCAGTGATTGTAGTTTTAGCCCATAGAAACTTTGGAGGTATTTGATCATGTAGCATGGTCCGGACAGCTTCCATCATCATGTGGTTCTTCCTTCCCACCACACCATTCTGCTCAGGAGTATGTGGTGTAGTAGTCTCCCTCTTAATGCCAACCTCAGGTATGCCTGAGTGAACCAATTGTAATATATCAGAGGTCTTGCTTTGGCTTGAGGGGAATGGTCCCCTTTTGAGCTTTCCTTCAGCACATCCTGGACATACACCTTCATTCTCTATTCAAAATTCGGGCATCCCTATCACCATTTGTCTTACACAGAGTATAGCTTTATAATGAAGGGGGGAAAACCTCTAATGCTAAAGTTCGGACTGAAGAGATGTGTCATAAGACATGACACCTAGCAGACTTCCATCGACCTGATATAATGAATCAACACTAAACCCAAGAGTAAAGGCATCTTTAACATTATTTTTCCATATACATACCTTGCCATCGCTGAAGGTTACCTTGTAGCCTTTGTCTTTCGTTCCCGAGATGGACACTAGGTTCTTTTTGAGGTCAGGTGCATTTAATACATCCTGGAATTTCTAGCCTTCTTGAATGCTTGTCCTCTTCCTTGTTTCCTAGCTCTCCTCTTACCTTTGTTGTTGAATTTGTCATTCCTTTGATTGCCATCAGAAGGATTTTGATCATCGTCCTAGAGTGAGTCCTTTCTATCAGGGCACTCCCTTGCATAGTGACTTGCTTTATCGCAAATGTAACATCGTCATTTTCTTCTAGCCTTAGGTCTAGCCTTTCCTTTTGATTTAGTCCCGGAATTATTTCTTTTCTTTGCATGAAAAGAAAAGGCAGCAGGAGGACCTTTAGGCATGGGACTTTCTTACACTTCTTCCCTTGTTTCTTCTTGAATGCATCTAGCCATTAATTCCTCGAAACCAGGAATTACATTATAGTTCAGAAGAGTAGTCCTGAACACATACCATTCAGATGGTAATCCTTCAAGATTTGTGAGTGCCATTTCTCTGTCAGTAATAGTTTCCCCAATAGATAGGAGATCATTCTTGATCTCGGTGATTCTTAAGAAGTATGCTTGCATACTTTCATCTTTACCCTTCTTGATTTCCCTTAGCTTATTTCTAAGAAACAAAACTTGATTTGCATCATTAACTTTAAATAAACTCACCAGTCTGTCATAGATTTCCTTGGAGGTGTCTAGATCAGAGATGTAGGCCACCAAGCGCTTGTCGATAGAGTCTCGGATGATCTTCTTTGTTTTGACTTCTCCATTTTTCCATTTGTTCCAGGCAGCAGCAGATGCATTTGATGAAGGCTCAACAATATTGCCTCTTACATGGTCCAGCACTCCTTGATCTTCAAGGGTTAGATAGATAGACATCTTTCATCCGTGATAGTCAGCTTTCTCATGGAGCTTGTCTTCGGCAGGAAAGAGTGTTGAGGACCCCATAGTTCTTTTAGGATAGCCTTGCCAATCTTCTCTTCAATGATTGCTCTAGCTATTTCTCGAGCTTGTCTTCACCTCAGCTCCGATACCATGTTAAGTTATGGTATGTTCTATGCTTATAACAGTTTACTTCTTTTTCTTATTATATTCCACTAATTAGCAATCACATGTACATAAAGTAAAGTGCAGATAGAACATTAAATGATCGACAGAAAACAAGCCAAGAAAAGAGACACAAGATGTGGCGGCTAGCCAGGGACAAACCCCACAATGTGTGGGGAAACCCTTTGATCAAATCTTCTTTTATCTTCAATAATTCAGCAGAGAGAAATAGTACAATAAATCTAATTCATATCAGCAGTAGCAAACCCTAGATCAGTAGCATCAGCATTAGCGGCTTCATTATCAAACTAGGGCAGACCATATCTCACAAACCGACCGTCGGATTGACTTCATTCCACCACCAAAAGTTTCGGATTCCATAGGAGGTTCAGTTGAACCTACAGCACAGTTCAGATGAGGATATATTCTAGGCCGCGCAAGTCAATCTTTACTTTTGCAGTTGCAGCTTCAGTTTCAGCAGTTTCCGGCTTCAAACTAGGGCAGTCGATATCTTGCAAACCGTTCGTGGGATTGACTTCATTCCACCACCAAAAGTTGCGGCTTTCAAAGGAGGTTCAGATGAACCTACAGCGCAGTTCCAAAGAGGAGATATTCTAGGCCACGCAAGTCAATCTTTACTTCTGCAGTTGCAGCTTCAAATTCAACAGCTTCCGGCTTCACTTGTGAGAGAGAGAGAGACCCATTTCAGCGCAGTAGAGAAGACACTCATATCTGCGCAGTAGAGAGAGAGAGATGTGATGAGATGAGTGATTCTAAATGAGGAAGAGTCCTCTTATATTTATACACAACGTTGGTGGGTGAATAGATGCGACTGTTGGGCTTCTGAGCCTACATGAGTTGTAGGTCGGCTTGATAATAATTCCATAATCAACATAAATTCATATCTCCATGAATACTTATCGGAATTGGATGATATTTATATCAATCCTACACCTCTCGACAAGAGGAATCTAATAAAAATATTATTAGCCATGAATAAGATGACCCACATGAATTTTTTCCCTGGTTGCCAATTTTAACAAAATTAAACTCATGGCTCCTATCCATGAGCTCTTCAATAGATTACCTGGCGCTTTGAATCTGGCCAGCATCCAACCAAGAACTATCTTCAATAGGATGACCCTTCCAATTGACTAGGTACTACACATATTCTTTCCTTCGAGTTCGTCTGGCCGCCTGGGTGTCTAGGATCTGTTTGATCTCTAAAGGCTTTGTTAGGGGCATTTGTCTAATCCATGAATCATTCTCATTCTGGGTGTTCCGTGTTTGTCTTTCCAAACTGTGTTTTTCATTTGTTGCAATGTCGGGGTACAGATCCGCCACATTGAAAATGGGTGAAATTCCTATACCTGGGGGTAACTGCAATTCCTAAGCGTTCGCAGAAAACTTTCGAAGAATCCTGCAAGGCCCAATTTTTTTCCATTTCGACTTGTTGTATTCTCCTTTAGGAAACCTCTCCTTGCGCACGTGTGCTAATACCAGGTCTCATACATTGAATTGTACTTCCTTCCTTTTCAAATCTGCTTTCTACTTGTATCTTTGGCTACTGTCTTGTAATTTCAATTTCACCTATTCATGAAGATCGTTGATTGCTTTTGCGAAATCTTCACCATCAGCACTCGTGCACTCCAACTGACCCAAATCCCATAACTCATGTACTCCACATGGGTGCATTCCATATAGGATCTGGAAAGGACTATTTCCCGTGCTTCAGTTGGGTGAATTGTTATAAGCAAATTCCTCTTGTGCAAGAACACGATCCCATTGTCGAGAATTTTCTCCAACCAAACTCCTCAATAGATTTCCTAGACTTCGGTTCACCACTTCGGTTTGGCCATCGATCTGCGAATGATAAGCTGAGCTGAAGTTTAGTTTGGTGTCTAATTTTTTCCATAAGGTCTGCCAAAAATGTCCTATAAACTTAACGTCTCGGTCTGAAACAATAGACTTTGGCAAGCCATGTAATCTGACTATCTCTGTGAAGAACAAATGTGCTACATGTGTGGCATCACTGGTTTTCTTGCATGGAATGAAATGTGCCATTTTGGTGAAACGATCCACCACCACCATGATGGAATCGAATCACCATTGGGTCTTCGGTAGACCTAAGACAAAGTCTAAACTGACTGAGTCCCATGGTTTGTTCAGAATAGGTAAGGGTGTATACAACCTTGTGTTCTAGTTATGTCCCTTTGCAAGTTGAGACACTTTGCATATAGTAACAAACCTTTGTACATCTCTACGCATCTTTGACCAATAGCAAAAGTGGCTCAACTAGTCCAAGGTCTTGTCTGTGCCAAAATGCCCAGCTAAACCTCCATTATGCTTTTCCTGGATTAAGTTCTCTCTCATAGAACATTCCAGAATACACAAATTCCCTCCTTTGAACAACAACCCTTCCTGCATATTATAATCCAACCATGAACTGTTATCTCTCAACAATGGATTTTGGCAAGCTTCATAGGCTTCCTTAAAATCTGCGTCTGCCTGATACAAGTCTTTAAGATGTTCGAATCCTACTACTTGTATCATACTTTCCTGTAGGATCAAATTCCTCCTGCTTAATGCATCTGCCTCTTTTTTGGCTTAATCGCTTATGTGTTTCAACACAAATGTAAAACTCTGCAGGTACTCCACCCACTTCGCATGTTTATGGTTCAGCTTATGCTGCTGCATAATAGACTGTAATGCAGAATTGTCTGAAAATAAGACAAATTCATTGGCCAATGGATAATGTCTCCAATGCTTTAACGCTTGAACCACTGCATAAAATTCCTTGTCATAAGACGTGTACATCTTCCCGTTTTCATTTAGTTTCTCATTGAAATAGGCTACTAGTTTGTCCTCTTGGTTGAGTACTGCACCAATGGCTATTCCACTGGCATCACAACGAACTTGAAAAAGTTTGTTAAAGTCTGGTAATCTCAAAATCGGTTTTTCAGTAATTTTTCTTTTGAGCAGCTAAAAACTCTTCTCTGCTGCTTCCGTCCAATGGAAAGGCTGATTTTCCTTCTTAATGGTGTCCACCATGGGTGCACAAATCCCACTGAAATTTTTAATAAATTTCCGATAAAAACTCGCCAATCCATGAAAACTCTGTACCTCAAACAAAATTTTGGGAGACAACCAGCTAACTATGGCTACAACCTTTTCTGGATCCATTTTTAGTTCATTCTCAGAAATCACAAATCCAAAATAAATTAACTCTTTCTTGAAAAAAGAACATTTCTTCAAATTTATCAGTAATGTATTTTGCTGCAATTTTTCCAATACATACCTCATGTGCCGAAAATTCTCTTCCTTCGTCTCACTGAATATAAGTATATCATCCAGATATACAATCACAAATTTACCAATGAATTCCTTCAGCATCTCATTCATCAACCGCATGAACATGCTGGGGGAATTGATCAATCCAAATGGCATAACCAACCATTCGTATAAGCCTTCATTAGTCCTGAAAGTTGTCTTCCACTCGTCACCTTCTCGAATTCTGATTTGGTGGTAGCCACTTTTTAGGTCTATCTTTGAAAAGTATGTTGCTCCACTCAAACAATCCATCATATCATCCATCCGAGGTAAAGGAAACTTGTACCTAATAATGATCTTGTTAATGGCCTGGGAATCAGTGCACATTCGCCACTCACCTCCTTTCTTGGGAGCTAAAATAGTTGGAACTGCACAAGGGCTTAAACTCTCCCGAATCAGTCCTTTATCCAACAACTCCTGCACCTGCTTCCTAATTTCTTCATTATCCTTCGGACTCATCTGGTAAGCAGCCTTGTTTGGCAAACTAGCTCCTGGAATAAAATCAATATGGTGACTAATGCTCTGCTTTGGTGGTAATTTGTCTGGTAGATTATCTACCACAATATCACTAAATTCCTATAGCATGTCCTGTATCTCTTTAGGTAAGTCAGTGACTTCAATATAGATCAATAATGGTTTTGGTCTTCGCATAACTGCATATTTTACCTCATCATCCTCCATCTATCGCAGAAACTCTTTTCCGCCTAACAGTAATGCTTTTGTCCCATTGGTTTTTGCAACATCCTCTTCCTTCATGGGCACTAGCATATGCTTTATCCCATCTTTAACAAACTTGTAACAATTTGTTTCCCCGTCATGGACAACCTTCCTATCATACTGCCATGGTTTGCCCAGCAGAATATGGCACACATCCATAGGCATGATATCGCAAGTCACCTTGTCCTTGTACTTGCCAATATGAAACTCTACTTCGCACTACTCATCGACCAGCAGTTGGTGACCTTTCTGCGACCAAGACACCTTGTATGGAGTTGGGTGCTTCAACTTCTTCAAACCCAATTTCCCCACCATTTCAATAGCTACCAAATTATCAGTACTTCCACTGTCTATGATTAATTTGCAGCATTTCCCATGTGACTTGCACATAGTCCGGAACAATGCTTTCCTCTGTGTCTGATCAGCTACTTCCTTAGCTGGTTTCAATAATACCTTGTTCAACACCAAGGCTTCCCCAGTTTCTGGCATATTTTCCACCTCCTGTGGTGGTGCCTCCACTTCATCGAGCTGAGCGACATATTCTCCCCTCTACCCAGTTTGCTCATTTTCAGGACATTTAAAGGACCCGTATCCCCACTTGTGACACTTGAAACACTGATAGGCATTTCCTCTGCCTCTGCCATTACCAATTCCTCGTTGGTGTGACCTTCCTCCTTTGGTGTTACCTTCCCTTTTAGTCTGTCCCAAAGTCTTCGAACTACTGCCCTCTTTATTGCTGTTGGCAGTCCTACCTCTGCCAAATGTTTGTCCCCGACCTCTGCTAGAACCACGTCCTCTTCTGGCATTCAGTTTCCTATTATTCTTTTCCTCCACCTTCAAAGCACTCTGATAAGATTCCTTTATGGTCTTAGGGGAAAGAATACTAATTTAGTCTAAGATCTCCATCCATAGACCATTTACAAACCTCATTGTTTTCTCAAGGGTACCTTCAACATAACCAGCTCTTAGGTTTACTTTATAAAATTCTTCAGTATATTCCTTTACGGTCATCATTCTCTGCCTTAGGTTCTGTACTTGTCTATAAAGGGCAATTTGATAATCTTTACGCAAAAAGTTGCTCTTCATTCTAACAATCATCCTATCCCATTTTTTAACCAATGGTTTGTTCAATCTCCTCCTTTCTGCTTGTACACTGTCCCACCATAGTGTTGCATGTCCCTTCAACTTGGTGACAACAAACCTGATCCTCTTGTCTTTGTTTATTTTTTCATATTCAAAATATTTATCTAGTTCACTTATCCAATCTAACAATGCCTCTGTGGACAAAATGCCATCATAATTAGAGAGCTCTAGTCTTGGCTTGCTACTAGCCAAAAAAACTGACCTCAATAGTTTAATCTCTAGTCCTTCGTCATCTGACCCATCCATCGTGGTTGTGTTTTCCTCCTCACTGTCATCCCCCCCTTTAGGATCTCTACGCCTTCCTGCTTCCGTTGCTGCCAAACGTGCAGTTAAAATCTTGATTTCTTCTCGTAACCCTTCATCTACTACTCTTCTGATGGCTCTTCCTGGACCCCTTCTTCCTACCTCCATCTTTATTGAGAGAAAGGAACAATCGGCTCTAATACCAAAAATTGGTGGCGATCCCGAGGAGGGACATGTAGTTGTGACTGTTTAACTCTTTCATTTTCGAATTAATGTCAGTGGCAGGGTTTTGGGTATATGGTTTTAATGTGTTTTATGGTGTTTTGTCCACCCTTTGTATTGGCCTCGGGCTCGCAACCACGAGCTATCACACTTGCCGAGGGTATTTGGAATTCATTCCTTCTTTGCTATGGTCTGGTTTGGCTATATGGGTGCTGGGTGCTTTCGCCTAGTTTTTGCGATGGTTGGTAAGTGTCGTGCCTTGCTTGTCCCGTATGGTGGTTTGCTATGCTTTGCTTGTTCCTTGTGGTGGTTTGTTGGTGTCGTGCCTCTGCTCGCTCTTTGTGGTGATTCACTTCTCTGGTTTTTGGAGGGTTTCTGGTTGCTTTCCCACCTGCAAGTCTATTTGTCACTATCATTTGGCTCATACTTCGTTTCTGCTATGTCTTGTGGTGATTTATGTGTTTGATGTTGGGTCTGTGATGATTCAGCTCTACAAACATAGGTTCTCGCCTTGCTATTGCATAGGATGGCTCAACGAACTCGATCTCAGGTAATCCTCTTGCTCTAGTTGCAATTTCACCTTTCTTTTTTTAGGCTCTAACGTTCTGGCTCCTTGGTGAGTAGGCAGAATGCTTTCATGGCATTTTTGTTGGGACAAACCCTCTGTTGCGGGTCTTAGCTCTCTTCCTCCATCGCGGAATCGGACCTCCTCCAGGTAAATCCTCACTCCTCTATTGGTTTTTTGTTCACTATGTTTTGGTTTTGTGGCCCTACCTAACTGTTGCCCTGTTATGTGGTGGTGTTCAAGTCCTTCCAGGGGAATGTTGCTCCATGGCTTTGTCCTTGGGACTGTTCGCGGGCTTAGGGAAAACCTGGGTAGGGTCTTTCTGTGGCTGTAACTTTCTCTTGCTTGCTTTGTTGCTTGTTCTGTCTGTAATCAGGTATAACCCTTGGGGTTTCGATTCCTTCGTGTATGTGTGTGGTTTTAGAGGTGTTCATGCCCTCACTGTTTGATTAGTGTTTAGCCTATGAACTATAATGTTTTTTGTTTGCATAGGTTTCAGAACCCTCCACGATTCCAAGGTTATAGATTTTGTACAGTGAACTGTTAAATGGGAAATGAAAATGAAAAGTACAGGAATGCTTGAATGCTAAATATAAAAGTACCTGGTTGTTTTTTTGTTGAGGAAAAGGAAAAATGTATTGTATATGCTGGTTTACCTTCATCTGGTTCTCGGTCTGAGATGATTTCTATTACAAGATTCTTGTCGATGCTATTTGAATTCTTAATGAGTTGTTTCACTGTCTTGCTTTCATTGTGATGCTTGAAACATTTATGCACAAGGGAAAAAAAAATACTATCATGCTTCCTTAATGATAGGTTCTAGAATTGTTTACTTTTATAGAGGTTCAAAACAATTGTAAATTACAAATTTTGAGCTCTCTCTTCTCTGGATAGCAGCTCCTCCATGAGCTCTGGTTTTTCTTTTTCAATGCATTATTAGCAGTTTCTTTACAGTTGAGGAACTATTCCTCAGTTACTTTTCAGTTGCCTAACAGTTTCTTTAAACAAGTCCCTAACTAATCCTATCTTGATATGCTTGCCTTTTAAAAAACAATGGTTGAGTCAACCTTAATTTTAAATGACACAAAATAAAACAGAAACTCAAAATGTTTTTCTCTTTGTCCAGCAAAATAAAATATAATAAAAAACATTTCCTAGCTGTCACCTTTTCACTCAGATGCTCCTGCATCAAATTTCATGATAGAATCACTGATTGGTTGAAGTCTTATCTAATACACTCTCTTGTTGATAAGAAGTTTCAATTTTATCTTCAAGTTTTCTATGAATGAAAATACAAATGAGTGCACACTTATAAGGGATTTTCAGGGTGTTCGTGTTCATCATTTTGTTTATTAGGATAGATTTTTGCCTTGGTTATAAAAAAAAATCGAACTAACTCTTTTGTATGTAGACGTGACCTTCTTTATCATGTGCAAGCTATTCAGATAAATATATTTGTTTTTGCACATTGTTTCACGCAAGTACTAATCGTTGATACCTTTGTTTGTAGGTCAGGAGTAGCTCTTATGGCTACATTGGAAGTTTGACTTCACGTAATTTCGACCTTGTTTTCAATTAGATTAGGATTTTGGTTTTGGTTTCTTATGTTTATTAGTTAGAATAGTTTTGCATGGTTCATGAGATGCACTTCATTCTTAACACTCTGTTTCTCTATAGTTTCTTTTTCTTTGCATGTACATAGTTTTATTACATGATTATTTTATTTTAGTGCCTTTAGAAGTTAACACTTTGCATCACATAACTTCATCTTGCACTTAGTTATGATTTGTTGTTTTGTACTTTCTTTTTGCATATAGTTATTGGTCTCATCTTTCGTACCAACATGCATTTTGCATGTCATTCATTTTGCATTCAATATCATTTTATTTCTTTGACTTTAATTGCATTTAGTAATACTTGCATATATCTTAATTTCATTTAGCTTAGTTTCTTAGATAACATCTCATTGCATACACTTTCCATTCTCTTATTTGCCTTCATTGCATTGATCATCACGCCCCTCAATTTCTTCATTAAAGAAATTTTGAGATAGAAAAATGGGCCTCAAAACAAAAATGTACAACCAAAATCAGCTTTGTAAGAACCAATAGGATTCAAGATAATGAAGTCAACCATGGGGGATGATTCAACATTTTTGGAGTAAAAAATTAAAAAGATTAAAAAAAAACTACTTTTTCAACTTGTATTTTCAACTTATCTCCTTACGGTTTTACTCAAATTTTGAGCAGGAACACTTGTTGGATACAAAATTTAATTCCTCATACAAGGAGTACCCATACTACATACTTTTGATGGACCCTACTACATGAAAAATGAGAAACACATGAAAAACCATGATTGCAATCATATTTTCTCATGTGTTTCTCATTCTTCATGTGGTAAGGTCCATCAAAAGTTTGCAACATTGGTACTGCTTGAATGAGGAATTAAATTTTGCATCAAATGAGTTCTCCTGCTCAAAATTTGAGTAAAACAATAAGGAAATAAGCTGAAAATACGAGTTGAAAAAGTAGTTTTTTCCTTTTTCCCTTTAAAATTTGATGATGTGATCTAATCTTATTTTATTATTTCCACTATTATTTTATAATATTCCTTAGGACCAGACCTCAAAATTTCTCTAATGTTTCATTGCATTGCATGGAATTCTTGCATAACTTTTGCATTTCATATAGCTCATGATTGTTTCATTGCATTATCAGTTTAGCTTTACTTTTCTTTCATGGCATTGATAGTTTTCTCACATTTTGCCTTATTTAGCATTTAGCATTATCATCCCCCTTGCATTAGACTCAACTTTGTCTCATTTGCATTGTTGAGCTCATCTCATCCCACATTCACTTCCTTGCATTATGCATTTTCTTCTCATTTGAGCCTTATACTCTACATGTTCTTTATAAACCTATACGTAAATGATGGGTGAAAAGCTTCTTTTTATATTCACTTGTCTTGTTTGTGCTGTTGAAAACTCAACCAATGGTTGTGTGTGATTGTTTTGGTCACTCCAAGAGGTGTCCTCTTGTGGACCTAGTATTGAAACCTTATCCTTGTTATCGATACATGAGTTTACTTTATTAACAAGGAAAATATGACTTGATACTTATGGGGAACTCTAATCGGTTTGTAAGGCATCTATCCATAACTTCAAGTTTGTTTTCAGTCCAGTCTTAGTATTCCTTGTGTGTTTTCATTTTCGACTTGTAAGTTGTAGATGTGATGTAGAAATATGACATGAGGGCGAACCTAATCCATAATATCTTTAGTTTCTTTCAAACAAGAAACAACCTCTCTTTCCCATAAAATAAGTCGAGATCCCTCTTCCACCTTAGTGAAACGAACACCTTAATAAACTATGCCAAAGTGCATTTCAAAGAAAACTAATTAAATAAAGGGTAAAGGAACAGAAAGGCTTCATGTACAGAGAGGTGATGCAAGAAAATTCATCGGGGTACTAAAAAGGCCTACTGGAAGCGAATAAATGCTTGTGATTTCTTGAGTGACTCCACCAAGGTACTGAATAGGCCTGGTGGCAATAGAGCAACACCAGAAACTCACTTTTAAATTTTGAACCTCATGAACCCTCTATCATGTTTTCTATATCATTGTCGAAGGCTGACATGTGTGAGCTCCTGATGTAGTGTTTAAATACTAATAGGACCAAGCTATGGAGACAAATGAATGGAATATTTATAAATGGTTAAGTAACTCAAGTGGTTCCCATGGTATTTAATCCAATACTTCCTTTCATTTATTAATAAGAGACAATCTGGTGAAGGGATTAAGGCAGATATGCTAGATTCTACCAATTGTTCACCATGGGTTGTAGTTAATACAACAACAACCTAAAATTTAGCCTACCACTCACATTTTAGGTTCCCCTATGCTTTTCAGGGCTCTAATGTTCATTTCTATGTCTTAGATTGATCACATCTTTCAATGACCTAGTTGCCATCAAATGATATGGTTGTTCATGCTTCCACAATGCATATTGTTTATGTCCACCATTTCTTTGTCTTGGTTTATCTTCTTTATGAATTCACAAGGGTTTGGGAGATTTCTATGGTAGTGATGCACTATTAAACCTTTATGTCACCATGATATGCATTACAATTCACAAGTCATAAATTTATATTGCATGAGTGACCATGACATTCTTTCTTCATCTCAATTCTCAGTCCATCGAATGCATCAAGGTTTGTGTAGTGGTTGTTTTATTCATGCACATCAAAGCCCTAGGTCTCCATTTCATGGCATTTTCAAGTCATGCTAGTTGCATCATCATTGTTGGAGATTTCATTCTACATTGATGCCTTTTGGTTATTAAGTTGGTTCATGTGCTTGATTGAATATTGAATTGGTTTCAAACTCAAGTTTCTTTTGCCAACTTAAAGCATCCTCCAACACTTTATTTTTAACTATTGTAGTATTATTTTGCTTTGAAGTAATGTGATGATGATGCAAGATCCAAATTCTCATAATTCTTTGGTCATGAATGAGATCATGAATTCAAGAGAGAATATTCAAATACATATTATGCATTAAACTTGTTACTCTTGGAGCTAACACTAGCAACCTATAAATGAATTAGATTCGCCATTGAAGAGCATGCTGTTTATTTTACAAAGTCCACATGCACTGGCTTGAACAAGCAAACTTGTCAAAATTTCATTTCCTAATTAAACTAAAACTCAAAGAATATGGATTATTCCTCAAGATCATGCTCTCTAAACCCATATTAAGTTTAAAATGAAATCATGCCACCATTGCATGTTTCGAGCTTCACTCTTCTCACTTTAAAGAACAAGCCTTTACACATAAAACCTAAGAAACTAATAGAATGAATGAGTTTAAACTTGAAATGGTAAAAACATGAAACTCATGCTCACTCTTATTAGTGATAAAGGTTTAAGTAGATTTATTTTTAAATTATTTCATATTCATATTTTAAATTTTAATTTACTTTTTATTAGTCCCACAACCTCCATTTTTTTTCTGCGTTTAATAAAGGTGTTGAGAAACAATTCAGAGGAGCATTGAGAAATAATTCAAGAGAATGTTGAAAACAATGAATGGAAAAAAATAATGCAAGCCAGCATTGCATTAAACTAGTTCGGTGGACAATAAGCAATGGATAATACAATGTAGGGAAAGATGGATGGAAGGTTATCTATCAATACAGCGATGAAGAAGTAATCCATACAACGATGAAGAAGTAATGTAAAAGCTACTCTGAAAAACCATGCAAAAAAAGGCGTTGATGAAGATTATACAAGCAATGCATCATTACAAAGGTGGTAAAAGTAGTGCATTACAAATGTGTTGAGAGAACATAATCAAAGCGACACAGTGAGATAATTAAAGCAGCACATTGCATGGTAATAGAAGAACGTTGAAGGATAAAAGGCAGCGTTGTAAAACCATTCAAGGCCAGCATTGAATAACCATTTAAAAAGCAACGTTAAAAAACTATTAAAAGCAACATTGATAGCCACGAAAAAGAGCGTTTAGAAGCATTCAAATAATGAGTTGATAATCATCAAAATAATGCATTGAAAACGCATTGAATACTTTTTTTAAAATGCGTTGAACCCGATACATATTGCTGCAAGTTGCGTTGAACTATTACATTGTGTTCTAGGGAGATAATACAATGCTGTTGTGTCAAATGGATATTAAATTACAATGTGTTGAAAATAGTTTAAAAGCTATTGAAATACAATGTGTTGAAAATAGTTTATAGCTATTGTGGACAACAATGATTAGAGTGTTTGATAATGCAATGAAATACCATTTTAACAATGCGATAAACACCATTCAAAGGCCGCATTTGAAAACCATAAGAGGGCAGTGTTTCAAATCTTATGGAGTCAACGTTTAAAATTATTCTAAATTGCGTTCAGTAAAATATATTAGCATAATCAAAGGTATAATAAAACACTCCTAAAGGTGACAAATAATGCTGAAAGATGACATGACAAGTGCATTGTTAAACCTAATAATACAAGTGTGTTTCTAAAGGTAAGAATACAAGTGCATTTAAAGGCATCAATAATGCTTTGAGATGTAATAAAAGGCTGCCGTGAAAACCATTCAAAGAATGCGTTGGAAGATAAAACAAGGGATAATGTGCTGGAATAATATATCAAATTGTGCCTTGAATATAAAATGGTTGAAGGGATGTACTAAGAGTGCATTGAAATGAAATTGGAGTGGGTTGAATATGTTTAAAAAAAAGGCATTGAAGGCAATATAAAGGTGATGATTGAACCTAATTAAAGAAGTGCATTAAGGGAGAATATATTATCAAGGTGGGTTGAAGGATTTATGTCAAATGTGTGCAAGGGAGATATAATAAAACAAACACCTTGAAAAGGATAATATAATGCTATGAATATATTAAATAATGTTCAGAAGGATTATCAAATTCCCAAACAAGCACAATGACAAATAATGTAATTTTTGGCATTATTGATCAATGGCACGAGAGCAGTTTGTGCAATCTTTGAGATGATTATGGTTTGAATCTTATGACTTTCTTTAATGCATCAAACACCTAACCCTAAAAACTACCAACTTTAAAAATAGTGAGATGATTCTTTTTCCTATGCTCAACCCATTCCATTCTAGGGTTTCTCATGTTGAAAGACAAAATAGTGAAGTTTTCCAAGAGTTATTGATCAAACTAATCGCAGAATGATCTTGTGGATGAGTATTGGAAATAGTGAAGCAATTTTGAATATTGATCATGTTTTTATATTGTCAATGAATCTATTTTTATGAAATTTTATCTAATTCTTCTTGTTTTATTGTGCACTATCGACATTCTAGAAGACATTTTGAGACCTACTAGATATATGGTGACTTTGCTCATTTACATTTCCTTCATGGTTATGCCTATGTTATGTATACTACATCTAAATGTTTTCACTTGTTTTATGGCACAACATATTAAATGATTTCACTTGTTTTATGGCATAGTAGATTAGGTTGCTAGACCTAGGTATGGGCGCTGACAAGCAAGGAGAAAATATGGGGGTCATGATTGTACATTCCCAAATTTTCTTCATGAACACATTAATTTGATATGATATTATTTCAAATATATGTCAAAAAATTTAAGATGTATTTCACTATTTCTATGAGATACTAACATGTGGCACACTAGGGTTTCTATTCTAATATGTTCCTTACATGTGGCACACTGGGGTTTCTATTCTTAAGCTCTCATACATGTTCTATGCCACCCGTGAAAGAAAAAAGAAAAAATAAAAAAGGGATTAAAACATAATAATAGTGCAAGAAACTTGGGCAAGTTTGTTTTACCAAATGGATGAAAGGGTTAATCAACTTTGACCTCAAAAGGGAGAATGAATTCGACATTCTAGGGATGTAATTATTTTTGAATCCCTAGTGCAAGATATGTTTATTTTGCAATTCAATATGAAAATAAAACAATACACTTATCCATTTTGTATATTGCAACCTAATATACTAATTGTGGTCACTTGCTTGCGCGAATCAAGCTAGATGGAGCTAGTTGGAGGACTACTCTATTATACAAATTCATGGCATTGAAACCATTATGTTGTAGTTTCCCTATTTTAGATATTATTGTGTTCTAATGGTTGATTTAAGTGTGAAACATGGTTTTAACCCTACGATCATAGGCATAGGCATGTGTAAAGTAGTATTGAAAAAATTTAGAAATTTGACACTCCTTTAAAAATGATTGAAAGATAGTAAAGCAATTTATAGATTATGCACCTTAGCACGTGACAAAAATCATTTTCATGTCCTATTTTTCTTTTATGATACTATATTAGGGTTTATCCATTTTATCTCTTATGTTTCTACAATCTTCATAGGTGTGTAGATCATCTTCCGGATTCATTGCATTAGATTATTGTTGCTCGACGTTTCGAACCATCAATGGTGGTTCATCATCATGAGAATTTGTGAATACTGGTCTTATTAATCAATTTAATAAATAGATGTAGGAGATGCAAGAGATGTATTTGCCGACAGATCTTAGGGTTTGTTTAAACTGTTATTTTATGATTAAAATATTTATTCATTTATTTTATTATTATTATTATTTTTTAAGTAATCAATTATTTATTTATTATTATTATTATTATTATTTTTTATTTTTTTAATAGTTAATTAATTAATTTTATAATTTATTTATTTATCCTATTTTATATATTTATTTATTTATTTTAACTGAATTGTGATTTACGAGGGTTCTATTATGTTTCTTATTATTTAATTGTTTTGTTATGTATTTCAATTGTTTTAAATGAATTTAGTTATATTAGTTAGGTTTTATTTTAATTATTTGATTAGTATTGTAAGATTAAAGTTTCTTAGGTTGAGGTTTTTTTTAGCTTTTATGATGTTTATTTTAAATTTTTGTTAATTTTTACTTTAGATTTTTGGATTTATGTGATTAATAAATTTTTTGTTTATTTATTTATTTATTTTATAATTTATATATATATTATGTATTTTTTTATTTTTATTTTTTTATTATTAAATAGTTAATTAATTAATTTTATAATCTATTTATTTATTTATCCTATTTAATATATTTATTTATTTATTTTAATTGAATTGTGAATTACGAGGGTTCTATTATGTTTATTATTATTGAATTGTTTTGTTATTTATTTCAATTGTTTTATAATAAATTTAGTTATATTAGTTAGGTTTTATTTTAATTATTTGTTTAGATTATCTCATAGTATTGTAAGATTAAAGTTTCTTAAGTTGAGGTTTTTTAAGTTTTTATGATGTTGATTTAAATTTTTGTTTATATTATTCTAATTTATATCTTATTCAAATTGCTTGGCTTGATTAAGTTTAATTTCAAAAATTAGTGACAGTTCATAGTTAGAGGATTAGATGATTTGAGTTTCATAAGCTGAGATGTCTTCAAGCTCTTATATTGCTGATTTTAAAAAGTTGTTAATTTCCACCTTTTAAGATTAAAAGTAATGGTATAGATACCCCATATGAGTAATTTAGAAGAGGATGGTGGTTAGTGAGGTAAGGGAGGGTTAAGATTCGCTGAAAGGATTGGAATCCAATTCTTGCTTATGGTCCATCCATCGTCTCTATTTAGGTTATTGGGGTGTTTGTTGATTTCTATGGCTTCTCTAAATTTCCTAGTAAAGTAGTGATCAATTCTGGCAAGAATGCATGTATCCTCTATAAAAATTTGGTGTTTAGTTTTATTTGAATGTTCAGCTAAAGCAGATGATTTGGATCGATTATGTTTAATGTCAGATGCGTGTTCTTGGATTCTTGTGTTAAAGGATCTCCCAGTTTCGCCTACATAGGTCTTGCCACATGAGCAAGGAATTAAGTAGACACCCTTATGATATTTTGGATCGATCTTGTCTTTAATTGGTTTAAGGCAGTTATGGATGGTGTTTAAAGGTTTGAAAGTGGTTAGAATTCCATTCTTTTTCAGGATGCAGGAGATTTTGTCTGTGGTTCCCAGAATGTAAGGTAGGTTAACTTTTCCTATACGGTTATTAAAATCATTATTCTTTTTCTGTTGAGTGTTTGCTTTATTTATGGCTTTGATGGCTTGATGTCTGCTGTATCCATTTTTTTGGAAAACATTGATGAGGTGTTCTTTTTCTTTTTCCAGGTGTTCTTTGTGAGAGATTCTGAAGGCTCTTGTTGCTAAAGTGTTGAGGACTCCCAGTTTGTGGGTTGGGTGATGATGTAAGGAAGCATGTAAATATTGTTCCGTGTGAGTCTTTTTTCTATATACTTGGTGCGATATAGAGCCATCATCGTTCCTAGTGATAAGGATATCAAGGAAGGGGAGGCTCTTGTTGACCTCGACTTCCATAGTGAATTTTATGGAAGGGGATAGGCTATTTAGATGATCTTTGAAGGTTTCTAGGGCTTTTCTTCCATGAGGCCATATGATGAAAGTGTCATCTACATATCTTTTCCACAATTTGGGTTTCAGGGGGGAGGTCATGAGGGCTTTGTTTTCAAAGTCTTCCATGAATAAGTTAGCAATAATGGGAGACAATGGTGATCCCATTGCTACTCCACAAGTTTGTTCATAAACCTCCTCCATGAAACTGAAAAAGGTGTACCTTAGGCAGATTTCTATGAGATTTGTGGTGTCATGATCAATTAGTTTAGAGACGACCTCCATAGCATCATTGATCGGTATATTGGTGTATAGTGAGGTGACATCGAAACTAACTAAAATGTCATTTTGGTCCAGCTTGATGTTTTTAATTTCTTCAATGAATTGTGTTGAGTCTTTGACAAAGGAGTCTGTGTTTCCCACCAGAGGTTTTAGTTTTTTGGCGAGGTGTTTTGCTAGGTGGTATGTAGGACCATTAATTGTGTTTACTATAGGTCTGAGGGGGATGTCTTTTTTGTGAATTTTTGGAGCTCCATAGATTCTAGGTGTGTAAGGATTGTTTACTATTAGATTTTTGTGGTCTTGTATATTACTTGATTTAATTAAGTCGCTAACTTTTTTGGAGATTTTGTTTAAAGGGTTTTTATTTAGTTTCCTGTAGTAGCCACTATTGTTTAGATGGTCTAGCATTTTCGTTTTGTAGTCACTTATGTTCATGATAATAGTGGCTCCTCCTTTGTCTGCTTTTAACACTACAACTTCAGGGTTAGAGTTCAGGGTTTTGAGAGCCAGATACTCATGTTTACTGATGTTACTTTTGGGGGGTTTTGACTTTCTGAGAGTTATGGAACAGTCTTGCCTTATCTGTTATTTTATGTTGTCTGGAAGATTTTTGATGCCATATTCAATGTTGCACAAAATGTCTTCGACTGGGATCTTGCGAGGGGTGATGGAGAAATTTAAGCCTTTTCTTAATAGGTTTATGATGTGTTCATCTAGTTGTAAGTTGGATAGATTTATTACTAGATTGTCGTTGTTATTCCTATTATCGTTGCTGGTGTGTGCCATGGGTCTATCATCGTTGTTGGTGTGTGAAATAGGTTTAATTTTTGTATTGTATGTGTTTGGGATGTCGTTTTCTATGGGAATATCTGTCAGTTTTATGTGATTATTTAGTTGTGAAATCTGGTTGTTTGGTTGCGTGGGTGAGGGGATATGCGAGGGGGTTAGGTTATAAGGGTTGTGTGATAGAGAGTGTTGTGAGGGCTGTGGTGTTTTATTGATAGGCGTAGCAGGTTGATCGTTTAGAGGAGCGGTAACCCAGAGTGATGTGTGTTGCTGGTTTCTGCGCTGGAGATTTTGTTTGATGCGCGTGTCGGTTTTGATACGAGAGTTGGGCTGGAGATGTATGGGATGGGTTGAAAATTTTGAAAATGCAACGACAATTCCATTCGGTCGCATGGCAGGCTGTTGGTTGCTGTGTTCAGGCTGAAGTCTTTTGCGCTAGAGATGGATGTGCGGATCCAAGACCGTGGCTGGTTGTTGAAAGTTTGACGTGCATTGTCTGGCTGTTGGAGGAGTGTGATCACATTTGTTAGATATATTGTCAGATATCATGGGCTGTGTAGGTTGAAGATGCTTAGGAGAGGGGATTTTAATGACAGAAACCATGTGCTGTGGTAGATACGCAGTCCGTTGTGAGGGAAGAATTTTCTGAGTGAAGTTGAGGGTGGATTCTGTGACAGATTCAGGGCTGGGGGGTGCGATCTGAGTGGAGGGAAGGGATCTGTTGTTGTTGAGCGCATTATTGTGGTTGATGAGAGATTTTAAAGTGGCTATTTGAGAGGTATTGACTATAGAGTGTGAGATTTCGTCAAATGTAGTGTGGGGGGTTTCTTTCTTGTTTAAGAGTTTACAGAATTTCTGAGATTGTTTCATGCTACTTATTTGTTCTAGTTTAAGAGCTTTTACCGCAGAGGCCGAGTCAATTTTCACCCATAACTGAGGCTTGATTAAATTAGCTAAGAAAACATGAAGATTGTATATTTTTTGAGACAAAGAATTGAGTTCATACCTGGTTCTCTTGATTTCGCTTCGAATAAGAGCCATGCTCGCATTAATGAATATCTTCTTATTGTGCTGGCTTATGAGAGAGTGGTTAATTTTAGAAAAAGTTGTCTTCAGGAATGTAAGATCAGTCTTCTTCTTCGTTAAGCATAATTTGTATCGTTCAAAACTTTGAACATTTTTCATTGCTTCCCTTCCGTACTGTGTGATTATTTTATCTCTTATGTTTCTGCAATCTTCATAGGTGTGTAGATCATCTTCCGGATTCATTGCATTAGATTATTGTTGCTCGACATTTCGAACCATCAACGGTGGTTCATCATCAGGAGAATTTGTGAATACTAGTCTTATTAATCAATTTAATAAATAGATGTAGGAGATGCAAGAGATGTATTTGCCGACAGATCTTAGGGTTTGTTTAAACTGTTATTTTATGATTAAAATATTTATTCATTTATTATTATTATTATTATTATTATTATTATTTATTTATTTATTTTTTTAAGTAATCAATTATTTATTATTATTATTATTATTATTATTTTTAATAGTTAATTAATTAATTTTATAATCTATTTATTTATTTATTTATCCTATTTTATATATTTACTTATTTATTTTAATTGAATTGTGATTTACGAGGGTTCTATTATGTTTCTTATTATTTAATTGTTTTGTTATGTATTTCAATTGTTTTAAATGAATTTAGTTATATTAGTTTGGTTTTATTTTAATTATTTGATTAGTATTGTAAGATTAAAGTTTCTTAAGTTGAGGTTTTTTTAAGCTTTTATGATGTTGATTTTAAATTTTTGTTAATTAATTAATTAATTTATTTTTATTTTTATTTTATTTTTATTTTTATTTTTTATTATATATATATATATATTTATTTATTTATTTATTTTTATTTTTTAAATAATTAATTAATTAATTTTATAATCTATTTATTTATTTATTTATCCTATTTAATATATTTATTTATTTATTTTAATTGAATTGTGAATTACGAGGGTTCTATTATGTTTATTATTATTGAATTGTTTTGTTATTTATTTCAATTGTTTTATAATAAATTTAGTTATATTAGTTAGGTTTTATTTTAATTATTTGTTTAGATTATCTCATTGTATTGTAAGATTAAAGTTTCTTAAGTTGAGGTTTTAAAGCTTTTATGATGTTGATTTAAATTTTTGTTTATATTATTCTAATTTATATCTTATTCAAATTGCTTGGCTTGATTAAGTTGAGGTTTTTTAAGCTTTTATGATGTTGATTTAAATTTTTGTTTATATTATTCTAATTTATATCTTATTCAAATTGCTTGGCTTGATTAAGTTTAATTTCAAAAATTAGTGATAGTTTCATAGTTAGAGGATTAGATGATTTGAGTTTCATAAGCTGAGATGTCTTCAAGCTCTTATATTGCTGATTTTAAAAAGTTGTTAATTTCCACCTTTTAAGATTAAAATTAATGGTATAGATACCTCATATGGGTAATTTAGAAGAGGATGGTGGTTAGTGAGGTAAGGGAGGGTTAAGATTCGCTGAAAGGATTGGAATCCAATTTTTGCTTATGGTCCATCCATCGTCTCTGTTTAGGTTATTGGGGTGTTTGTTGATTTCTATGGCTTCTCTAAATTTCCTAGTAAAGTAGTGATCACTTCTGGCAAGAATGCGTGTATCCTCTATACAAATTTGGTGTTTAGTTTTATTTGAATGTTCAGCTAAAGCAGATGATTTGGATCGATTATGTTTAATCTCAGATGCGTGTTCCTGGATTCTTGTGTTAAAGGATCTCCCAGTTTCGCCTACATAGGTCTTGCCACATGAGAAAGGAATTAAGTAGACGCCCTTATGATATTTTGGATCGATCTTGTCTTTAATTGGTTTAAGGCAGTTACGGATGGTGTTTAAAGGTTTGAAAGTGGTTATAATTCCATTCTTTTTCAGGATGCCGGAGATTTTGTCTGTGGTTCCCAGAATGTAAGGTAGGTTAACTTTTCCTATACTGTTATTAAAATCCTTATTCTTTTTCTGTTGAGTGTTTGCTTTATTTATGGCTTTGATGGCTTGATGTCTGTTGTATCCATTTTTTGGGAAAAAATTGATGAGGTGTTCTTTTTCTTTTTCCAGGTGTTCTTTGTGAGAGATTCTGAAGGCTCTTGTTGCTAAAGTGTTGAGGACTCCCAGTTTGTGGGTTGGGTAAAACCTTAACAAAATGGTTTAGATGATTTACAATGAAAAGGATGATGGGGGATAGAATAGTAGTTGCTTATCATGCTAATATATTCTTTTGCGCATATGGAATCAAGTAGAAATGAAGTGGATTTGGGTTCAAATGCTAGGGCGGATTAACTTGTATTCCCTGGAAGTTTGACCTAGTCATCATTTTATCCTCAAATATGGAATAAGAGAGTGAACTTAATGTTGGAAATAATACTGAGAGGGGGGGTGAATCAGTATTATCAGAAAAAAAATTTCAATTTCATACTCATAAACATATACGCTACTTCAGTTAAGTGAACCAGCGTGTACACGCTACTGTGTCTAAAGCAACCAGCGTATAACCAGAAATCTTAAGATTCAGTTAGTTTATCTTCAGTAAATGCATCAGGACATTATTAACCATATTAATAGTAAACAGGTGCAGTATAACAGAACAGATCATCACACAAAAACCACACACATGAACACCATGATATAAGGTGGAAACCCAATGTGGGTGAAAACCACCTGCTGCAAGTCGTCTCTATCTTTCTTTAATAAGAAACTTCAGTTTACAATCTTTTGTACTGGTGCAGCCTTATACCAGTACGCAAGCTACAACCTGCAGAAGGCTACAACCTTCTCTCGTTTTCCAGACTCTCCTGGAAGGGAGCTCCAACCCCCTTTGCTCTTGTACTAGCCAAGATACTAGTACGTAGGTGCTGGCCTACAATCTTCTTTCCTTCAGGTACCACTTTTCATCAATTTTCAGACTGGATATTCCTGAAGCACAACATTACAATCTGAAGACCACAATTCATCCAATTTTCATAACAGATCATTGAAGCACAATACAACTAGCATAATCAATCTTTGAATCACTAAACCACTGAAACCCTGTCAACACCCAGTCACCAGAACACAGAGCAGACTACAGAACTCTGTAATAACAGTCAGACCCAACTGCAATCCAAAAAATTAAACTTCAAAAGATATACGCTACTTCAATGAGACCAACCCGCGTATACACGCGCTTTTACCAAAGACAACCTGCGTACAGATCTAAAAATAATTTCTCATAACTTGCAGCTGTACCAGACATCAGTCGTACCCAGAACATAACATTGCGTCAGTATGCAGATCTATAAATACGCATAATCAACCATATACCGATAGTTCAATTCAAACCATTTGATCCCGATCTTCCTTAGATCTAGTCTTCCATCAACCGGTGTGATCTCTCCTTAGCTTAGATCAAGCAACCCAGAACCTGCATACTAGACCTCTTTCTTTATCAGATATTCAAGGCCTTTTCGATGCACTTGCCTAATGATCTTCTTCTCCTTTTATAGTCTTAGGCCTTGCTCAATACCACGGGCCAAAACCATAGTAATCCAATACCAACAACTTCAAAACTAGGGATCAACACGTCTGTCGAGATACCTTGGTCAAAAACATAGGCTCAAGTACCGAGGACTAACTACCACGGACCAAAAGGAAGCTTCTCGACATGTACGCTCTTTTCTATTCATGAAACTGCGTGTATACGCGACTTTGTATATAGCGATCCTGCGTATCCGCGACTTAGTATATAGCGTACCAGCGTGTATACGCAACTTGGGCTTAATGAACCTGCGTATATGAAAATTCTCTTCATTATTGTAGTCTGGACTGAGATCTGTCATCAAAGAGAGTTGCCATCAAGGACAACACCTGTACCGTAGCGCCACACCTGTGCCAAAATGCCAACAATCTCCCCCTTTGGACTTGATGGCAACCCCAAGATCCAAGATCCTTAGAATCATTCTCCCCCTTTGTCATCAAGGGAAAATGGCTATGCTCCCCCTGAGTACATGCTGATATCTCTGCTCTGCTGTGCTGAACATGCTTCCCTTGACTGTAGGCAAGATCTGCAAAAGATGTTCTTCAAAGAGAACCAAGACTTATACATCATAAGGAACCTTCCTATCACCAAAAGACTCAATACCTACATCCATACTCCCAACCAAGAGGGGATACATCAGAAATTTACATATAACAATCAAATACATTACATCATTCATCCCAGGCATAGTGGGGAAACCAACAAAGGCCATTACATGACCTTGTCACAAAAGAGATACATGACATAGAGACGAAAGATCTAGACCAAGACTTATGAAAGTCATCAGCAGCATCTGATAATTATCTTTTAGATCAGCAACCAAGATTTCCTTCTGTGCTCCTTCTCCTGAAACCAACAATAGTTGTGAACTAGAACCAAAGGCATCTAAATGCCAACAATGCTTTATTAGACTTTAAGCTTCTCCCCCTAAAACTGTGCCTACTGCACCCCCTGAAACTGTGCCTGAAGGATTCTGGCATACCCATCTCAGACCTTCTCCAACCAGAGTCTGCCCTTGCTGTTCAGAACTCCATATACGCGACTTCACCTACATAAATCAGCGTATGTACGCGGATATCCCTTATACAACATGCGTATACCAACTTTTATTTAGAACAGACAAGCTTCAACAGCAGGATGAAGCATCAACTACTCCCAGCTTTTGTCTGAGATATTCAAAAGTCTCCCTGGGTAGTGGTTTTGTGAGAATATCAGCAACTTGTTCTTTAGAAGGAACATACTCCAACTTGACCTTTTGTTCAAGCACTTGTTCCCGGAGGAAGTGATACTTGATTGGTATGTGCTTGGTCTTTGAATGCATGACTGGATTCTTTGAAATGCTGATTGCACTTGTATTATCACATAAGATAGAGACAGGTGGAGTGCAAGTGATTTGAAAATCCTGCAAGGTCTGCATCATCCAAAGAAGTTGTGTGCAACAAGATGCCGCAGCCACATATTCTGCTTCAGCTGTAGATAAAGCAATCGAACTCTGTTTCTTGTTGAACCAAGATACTAATCTGGAACCCATGAAGAATGCACCACCACTTGTGTTTTTCCTGTCATCCACACTTCCGGCCCAATCTGCATCTGTGTAAGCATGAAGAGTGAGATCTGTATCTCTAGGATACCATAAGCCATAGTTTTGAGTCCCTTGAAGATACTTGAAGATTCTTTTTACTGCCTGAAGATGAGTTTCCTTTGGGTTGGCTTGAAATCTTCCAACAATTCCAACTGCATGCATAATATCTGGTCGGGTACCTGTCAAATAAAGCAAACTCCCAATCATGGATCTATAAGTTGGTTGATGAACTGCTGTTGATTCATCATTTGCACTAAGGCTACATCCTGTAACCATGGGGGTACATACTGGCTTTGAATCTTCCATGCCATACTTCTTCAAGATCTGCTTGAGGTACTTGGTTTGAGACAAGAAAATACCTCCTTCATTTTGTTGGATTTGCAATCCAAGAAAGTATGTCAATTCTCCAAGTAATGACATTTCGAATTCTTTCTGCATAACTAAGGCAAAATTTTGACTCATAGCCTCTTCATTGTTGCCAAAGATAATATCATCTACATACACAACAAGTATTAGCAATTTGTTATTTTCAACTTTTATATAGAGATTGCTATTTGCTGACCCTTTTGAAAAGCCTTGTTGGTGAAGATATTTGTCCAACCGATAGTACCAAGCCCTTGGAGCTTGTTTGAGACCATAGAGAGCCTTTTTCAATCTGCATACAAGGTTTGGATCATTCCCAAGAATGAAACCATCTGGCTGCTCAATATATACTTCTTCTTCTAAGTCTCCATTCAGAAAGGCTGATTTCACGTCCATTTGAAATACCTTGAAGCTTTGAAAGCTTGAGAGAGCAAGGAACATTCGGATGGCCTCAAGTCTTGTAACAGGAGCAAAGGTCTCTTCAAAATCTATTCCTTCTTGCTGCGCATACCCTTTACAAACAAGTCTGGCCTTGTTTCTAATTACTTCTCCATTTTCATTCAATTTATTTTTGAAGACCCATTTTGTCCCTATGACATTCTTATCTTTTGGTCTAGGAACCAATTCCCAAGTGTTGTTCTTTTCGATCTGCTCAAGTTCTTCATCCATTGCTTTGACCCAACATTCATCTTTGCATGCCTCTTTCACATTTTGTGGTTCAGTGGAAGAGAGTAATGCCAAATAGCTTGAAGCTTCTGCAATTGTTCTTCTTGTTTGTACTCCTGCTTCTTTCTGCCCCACAATCTGAGATTCTGGATGATTCTTCTGAACATATCTGGATGGAGTCTTCTCTTCTATTCTTGTTTGCTCCTCTGGTTCTTCTTGAGGTTCTTCTTCTTCTTGAGGTTCTTCTTCTTCATCATTCTGTCTTTGAGGGTAGCCTTCATCTTCTTCGATGTCTTCATGATGAACTTGCCTAGGAATGTATCCCTTCTCATCAACCACAACATCAATGTTGTCAACAATTCTGCCAAGTCTTTTATTGTAGCACTTGTATGCTTTGCTATGTGGAGAATAACCAAGAAGAATGCCTTCATCTGCTCTTGGTTCAAGTTTGCCAAGTTGCTCATCAGTATTCTTGATATAACATTTGCTCCCAAAGATTTTGAAGTGCTTCACTGAAGGAGTCTTACCACACCAGAGCTCATGAGGGGTTTGAGTGTTGTTTACTCGGACATTTGTTTTGTTGAGAATAATAACCGCAGCATGTGCAGCTTCACCCCAGAAAGTTGCGAGAGTACCTGATTCATCAAGCATAGCACGAGCCATTTGTTGGACTGTTCTGTTCATTCTTTCCACAACTCCATTTTGCTGAGGAGTTCTAGCTGTAGATAATTCTCTTCTTATCCCATGTTCTTCACAGAAATCGAAAAATTCATTCGAGGTAAACTCCCCACCTCTGTCAGATCTGAGGCACTTAATTTTGTGTCCTGATTCATTTTCAGCCAAGGCTTTGAAGGATTTGAATTTTTCGAATGCTTCATCTTTGTGCTTCATAAGTCCTAACCAGACAAACCTGGAGAAATCGTCAATGAATAATATCAAATATTCTTCTCCTCGAGGTGTTCTTTTTCTGAATGGACCACATGTATCTGTATGTACTAGCTCAAGAGGCATGCTAGCTGATCCTTCCTTCTCAGGAAAATTAGTTCTGGTTTGCTTTCCAAACTGACATGATTTGCATATGGTGTTGTCTGGAATTTTGATATCTGGAAGATCACGAACTGCCTGATATTTGCATGCTTTCCTTATTTGTGAAAAGCTTAGATGCCCCAACCTCCGATGCCATAGCCAGTGTTCATCATCCTTGCTCAAATAGCATTGTTGTTTTTCTTCAAATATGTATAGATTATTTGGAGTCCTTCTTCCTTTGATCACTGTTTCACCTGTATCAAGATCACGAACACAACATCCATTTGATCTAAATATTACCTCTGTTCCTTGATCGCACATCTGACTGACACTCAGAAGATTATGCTTCAATCCATCAACATACAAAACATTTCCAGCTTTGACCTTCTCTTTCAACTGAGCAACGCCTTTTCCTTTTATGGCTGCAGAGATATCGTTTCCAAAAGAAACTTTCTTTCCCTTTTCTAATGCGGTATATGATTCAAGTTTTTCTTTGTCCCCTGTCATATGCTTCGAACATCCGCTGTCAATGTACCATAGAATTTCTTGACCTTCTGCATAAAAGGTTATCCCACATCTTTCTGGTTGCTGTTCCTTTATTCTCCATGTTCTGACATTTGAGGTTTGTTCCTTCTGAGTTGTCTTCCAGAACCTGCTCCTGCATTCAGAGTCTTCATGACCAAAGTTATTACAAATAGAGCATTCAACTTCATTTTCAAGAACCGAAAAGTTGTTATAAGTCCTTTTCATGGTTCCAGTCATACTTCTTTGCTTTTGAGCTTCTCTAGTCATGATTGTCTTGTAGGCAACACATTGAGCTGCTTTGTGACCGAAGTTATGGCAAGAAAAACATTGGCCATTAAAGAAATTTCTGCGATAATCAGATCTATCATCCAACCGATTGTAGCTTCTATTGGCATCCATTCTTGGTGCAAATTGGGAAGATTTTACCTGTGGCTGATTGTAGCTTCTGTTTGTCCTTAAGGCAGCTTGTCCCCGAATTTCTTGATAGTCTTTATTTGTTCTTGAGGTAAACTGTCCCTGATTCACCTGATGACTTTTATTTGGTCTTTGCTCGCTCCTCCTTACTGCATCAAGATAACTTTTAGAGGTAGAAGCTTGAGATGTTTCTCCATTATATCCCAGACCAGTCTTGATCAGAGGAGAACGCTGCACATTGATAATCTCATCCAAGGTTTCAGATCCTTTAACAAATTTAAGATTAATCGCTTTTGTTTTCTCAATCTCCTTTCTAAGACAGACAATCTCACATTCCAATTTTTCAAGATGTTTTTCCTTTTCAGCCAGTTGACATTGTAGAGAATCAATAATAGCACTTTTCTCTTCTAAGCAAACTTTGAGATTATTCATTTCTTCACAAAAACCTTCTACATCTATAGCATCCATGTAGTCATCATCTTCAAAAGCCATTAAAAGTTTATATCTATTACCCTGTTCATCTTCGTCACTATTTGAAAGACCATCACTATCTTCATGAGTGTAATAGCTTTTCTTCTTTTCATTCTATTTCTTGTTCCATCTAACAGGTTCCTTTCCCTTGTCATTCTTATCTTTGTGAGGACATTTGGCAGCATAATGACCTACTCTTCCACAAGCAAAGCATTTAAAAGGTAACTTACCTCTGAATCTTCCAGAACCCCTTTGAAGATTTCTGACAAAATTTGATTCTTCTTCTTCATCTTCTGGCACGTGACTTGCTTCATAATAATCTTCTTTGCCTGAAGCCTTGAAAGCAACTTCTCTTCTGTCTGATGGACCTCCCTTTCTCATTTCATAAGCAGTTAGAATTCCGTGAAGCTGAGACATAGTAAGAGTTCGTAGATTTTCCTTTTCTTCTATTGCAGACACTTTAGATTCAAATTTGGGGGACAATGATCTTAGAACCTTTTCAACCACAATAGCCTCTTTTATTTCTTCTCCCAAGTTTTTCATGCAATTAACAATCTCATCTACCCTAAGGAAATAGTTAGCCACACTTTCATCATTATACATTCTGAGAGTCTCATACTTAATCCTGAGAGTTTGAAGTTTAGCACGCTTTACCTGTTCGTCTCCTTCATAGCTCGTGACAATTTTGTCCCATATTTCTTTTGTAGATTTATAGTGCATTACCTTCATGAATTCCGATTGGGATATACATCCCAATAGAGTACTGACTGCTTTCGCATTTGTTTCATATTTCTTTTTCTCGGCTGGATCTGTAGGAGTAGCTGAAGGAAAAGTGTAGCCTGTCTCTACGATATCCCAAACTTCTGTACCAAGAGATTGAAGATAGGCAGTAACTCTTACCTTCCAATAATTGAAGTTTGTCCCATCAAAAACCGGTGGCCTGATTGATGCTTCTCTCTCATAGTTGCTCATGATGAATGATCTACCTTCAAGCGATCAAGCTTCTCTGAAGGACCTGCTCTGATACCAATTGTTGGAAATAATACTGAGAGGGGGGGTGAATCAGTATTATCAGAAAAACTTTTTCAATTTCATACTCAGAAACATATACGCTACTTCAGTTAAGTGAACCAGCGTGTACACGCTACTGTGTCTAAAGCAACCAGCGTATAACCAGAAATCTTAAGATTCAGTTAGTTTATCTTCAGTAAATGCATCAGGACATTATTAACCATATTAATAGTAAACAGGTGCAGTATAACAGAACAGATCATCACACAAAAACCACACACATGAACACCATGATATAAGGTGGAAACCCAATGTGGGTGAAAACCACCTGCTGCAAGTCGTCTCTATCTTTCTTTAATAAGAAACTTCAGTTTACAATCTTTTGTACTGGTGCAGCCTTATACCAGTACGTAGGCTACAACCTGAAGAAGGCTACAACCTTATCTCGTTTTCCAGACTCTCCTGGAAGGGAGCTCCAACCCCCTTTGCTCTTGTACTAGCCAAGATACTAGTACGTAGGTGCTGGCCTACAATCTTCTTTCCTTCAGGTACCACTTTTCATCAATTTTCAGACTGGATATTCCTGAAGCACAACATTACAATCTGAAGACCACAATTCATCCAATTTTCATAACAGATCATTGAAGCACAAAACAACTAGCATCATCAATCTTTGAATCACTAAACCACTGAAACCCTATCAACACCCAGTCACCAGAACACAGAGCAGACTACAGAACTCTGTAATAACAGTCAGACCCAACTGCAATCCCAAAAATTAAACTTCAAAAGATATACGCTACTTCAATGAGACCAACCCGCGTATACACGCGCTTTTACCAAAGACAACCTGTGTACAGATCTAAAAATAATTTCTCATAACTTGCAGCTGTACCAGACATCAGTCATACCCAGAACATAAAATTGCATCAGTATGCAGATCTATAAATACGCATAATCAACCATATACCGATAGTTCAATTCAAACCATTTGATCCCGATCTATCCTTAGATCTAGTCTTCCATCAATCGGTGTGATCTCTCCTTAGCTTAGATCAAGAAACCCAGAACCTGCATACTAGACCTCTTTCTTTATCAGATATTCAAGGCCTTTTCGATGCCCTTGCCTAATGATCTTCTTCTCCTTTTATAGTCTTAGGCCTTGCTCAATACCACGGGCCAAAACCATAGTAATCCAATACCAACAACTTCAAAACTAGGGATCAACACGTCTGTCGAGATACCTTGGTCAAAAACATAGGCTCAAGTACCGAGGACTAACTACCACGGACCAAAAGGAAGCTTCTCGACATGTACGCTCTTTTCTATTCATGAAACTGCGTGTATACGTGACTTTGTATATAGCGATCCTGCGTATCCGCGACTTAGTATATAGCGTACCAGCGTGTATACGCAACTTGGGCTTAATGAACCTGCGTATATGAAAATTCTCTTCATTCTTGTAGTCTGGACTGAGATCTGTCATCAAAGAGAGTTGCCATCAAGGACAACACCTGTACCGTAGCGCCACACCTGTGCCAAAATGCCAACACTTAACCAAAATCATCCCAAACAGAGGTTGTTTAGAGGTTCAAATAGGCTTATGGTAGATTTAGAATGGAAAATTTTAGGGCTTAATATTCGTAGATGGGCTAATTTTCTATGTTTTTTCCCAAAAAAAAAATCACCAATTTCCATTTATTCTAAACATGATACACATAAATTTTATTGGATGAAATTATTTTACCTTAAAATTTTCCCAAATATTGTAGAGACTATATAAAATCATTATAAATTTGAATTATTTTATGAAGGTATCACCAAACATTTTACAGATTCCAAATTAGAGACTAATCACGATTCACCATGGTTTCTAAAATTTAAGATAAATTTACATGCTTAAAATTTTCCCTAAGGTTTAGTCTCAAAGACTAGGATAGACAACCAACATACCCTAGAGGTTTGGGCCAGCTTCCTTGGAATTTTCAAGGATAAATAAGGGAGGGAGCTTAACAAAATAACTTGATGAAAATATTACTCAAGGAGAATAAGGAGATACAAGACATGAGCAAAACCATGGTGAATATTTAATAACCATTTTATATTAACAAGAAACAATATTGCATAAACATAGCTTACTCAAATTTATCATGTATGCACCAAAATTTGTTGAAGAATATAACTAGTGTTAGTCTTCATAATTATATTCGAGTTGTAATGTAATGCGTTTGTCAAAAGAAAGAAAGAAATTTTATCGTAAAAGAAATTGACTTATTAAAACATGAGTTTCATGCTCGGGTCAATGATTATTGGGTCAAATCTTCCAATGTAGGCTTATATGGTTTGTGTCAAGATCCCTTGTCCATGTCATCATGTAATAGACCCTTCTTGGGCTTTGTTTATTAAGAAAGAAATTTATTTCTATGTAAAATGAGTCATTTATGCCTCATCCATGAAGTCAGACTTAACCTAGATAAGTTTGCCTCATTGGGAGGTAGAATCCACTATATAAAGGCAAAAAATTGACCTCACTTGGAGCACATTCACAATACATTCGATCTATAGTTGTTGGAGAAGAAAAGAGAGTGAAAATTTCTTGGAAGAAGGAGAAACACCCTAACGAAGGAGAAGAAACTTGAATAAAGAAGTTTGGAGACCATTATATCTCTCCTTTGACTCACACATGCGAAATTCTGAATTTTTTGGAGTGCCAAAGTTGTAGGGTTGTAGTAGGGATGAAATTCTGAAGCTTGGGGCTGAAATTCTTACTTGAAGTTGTGTTGAAGCAGTTTGAAAAAAATTAACTTCTAGTGTTTAGTTCAACACCTTGGAAGGTTGAATTGGTGGAGGATTAAGGTCTTCCGGTTTGGTATAAGGTCTTGGATTGTCTCAAGTTTGATTTGAATCTATTAGTGGAATATTTTGACTATGTTCCCCTTCTTAGGGTTTTGGCCCTAGCTGAGTGCCTATATCTGGTATCCTTGATATTCATGTTTTATTTTGATGAGAAGAAGATAAAAGCAGAATATAAAGAAAGTACATAAGAATATAAGTATATCACAAATAATTGTCGAGACGAGAAAATTTTTCTGCCTTTCTGACTTTTTAACATGGAATCAGAGCTAAGGTGAAGGAGGAAAGAAAAAGGCAGCTTGAATATCTATTGAAAGGGTAAAAGAGAAGGATCATATAAGAATAGGAAGACCTATTATCTAGTAAGGAAAAAATTATAAAGTCTATGGAAATTTCAATGAAGACAGGGAATAATTTAGAAGGAGCCACCAACTATAGAGCATGGAAGAAAATGATAGATCTCTTGATCTCTTCCTTGAAGAACATAAAGTATTGGTATTTGTTTAAGGGAAAGTTCAAAAAAAAATAGATGATGCAGGAAAAGAAAAGTACAGGCAAACTGGCATGTTGGCCATGAATTTAATTGTAGATAGATTAAATGAAAATCTAATCCCCTACACATCCAACATAGATACTACACAAGGGATGTATGAAGCCCTCTCCAAACTATTCACTATCAAGAACAATGGACAAATATCTAGTCTCAAGAATGAACTAATAACAATGAAGATGAAAATAGATGATATTGTTTCTTCATATTTTTTGAGGATCTCCTGAATAAGAGATGAGATCCAAGCCATTGATGAAGCTATATTGAAAACAGAACTTGTGATTGTTGCATTATTAGGTCTACCAAAGTCATGGAGTTGTTCTGCATCATGTATTAGTAGTTAGAAGGGAAAACCATCTTCTAAACAAATTTGGAATTATTGCAATCAAGAAGAAGCTCACATCTCATTAGAAAATAATTATAAGGAAGAATATTAGTACAACACCTCCAATGCATACTCTGCTAAACATAAGAAGAAGGTAGGATACAAGAAATTCAAAGGACCAAAGAAGAAGGTTGATATATCAAAGATTGAATGCTACAATTTTCATAATATGGGAAATTATAAGAGTCAAAGTCCTAAAAAGCCAAGGAATAAAAAGAGAGAAAGAGAACATGAAAACGTTTCTAATGATGATCCACAAAATAAGAACAAGGCTAAAAAATCTAAAGTCAAAGACTTATACTATTAAGTTTTTCCTTGCATATCCTTCTATATCACTATTTTTGTTTTGTAAAGTTTGTCTTTTATGTTTTGATTTAACATGTATTGTTAGAAATTCTAAAATTAAGTTATAGGTATCTCTCAGAAAGCTTGGATTAAGGGGAGACTTCACCATTTTTACCAAAAGATAAGTACATTTGTTCTTTGTTTCCTCTTTCACATTTGATTTCCTCCACACACTTAGATTTATTTTTATTATATACTCATAATCTTTTCTTTGTATTTTCCTTGGTAGGAAAGCTTACAGAATTACACAAAGGTTATGGATGAAACTTCAAGAAAATACTTGTGTCATGAAAGTAGGCTTGTTTCTAAAGAAACTCTACAAGGTTTGTTAGCAAACATCTCAAGGTATGTTTTGATTTAACTTGTTGCAGAAGAAGGTATGACATTCTCATTTGAATTTTTCTTTATATTTTACTAACTCTCTTATGTCTAGGGTTTTGAATCATAAATATACTTGTTAGGGTGATTAATCACTATATTGAATCTACCCTTATTATACTATTTTTAAGAAAAATACTAGGGAGGGGGTGTGAATTAGTATTTTAAATTCACTTTAAAATTTCAATTTCATACTCATAATTTTGTATGCTATTGTTCTTCATGAAAACTGCATATGTATGTGATGTTAGTGAATGTAAACAACATATATCCATTTTACTTAATTTGTCGTAACATTCATCAGTAATTTAACCTAACCATTGCATTCATTAATTATCCAATATGCAGTAAAGAATAGACAAGTCACAACACATAAGAAACACACATAGAACACCAGGATTTTAGGTGGAAATCCAATGTGGGAGAAAACCATTGCTGCCATTGTCTTTGTATTCTTTCTTATTATATAAAGAATATATTCATTAAATTTATTACTAGTGCATACTATTACTGGTATGCAAGCACCCACCTACAGGAAGCTACAACCTCCACTCGTTCTCCAACACCCACTGGAAGGGAGCTACAACCCTCTTATCTTGTTTACTGGATCCTACTGGAAGGGAGCTCCTACCCCTTCACTGAAGGTTGCAACCCTGGTCACCTTGTGGACCGTGTTTTAGAATGTTTCACATTGGATCCACCTCTCAAACAATCATCAAAAAACGTGTAGGCCATCTTTCATTAAATTTTCACACTGGACCCTCATCAACATTGTGCCCAAACCAATACACCAATCTAAATAGTGAATCATAATCACCAAATCACTGTTGAATACCAACTGGAGTATTGAAGCAACTATAAGATTGAATACTAAATCATCACAACTAGATCATACCAATGCACAATGAACCATTATATCAATCCACTGAACTACTAGTCAAAAATAAAGATCATAGCCACACTGTCATCAACACAGAGGTAATCTACAGACATACAAACCCGGATCAAATTTAATTCATAAATGATACATGACTGCTCTGAAGCATAACTATGTATATATACACTTCCTTTAACTACAACCTATGTACAATTCTAAAATCATTTAATTCTAAAACTGAATCACTGAATCAACCTCTGAATCAAGTATTGAACCATGCATAGTCTCACTTATGCAACATTAGAACTGATCAATATTTCAATTCACAACTAAATCAACCCAATCAACATTGCTAGATATAGACAATACATTATTGAAATAAAATAGCATGTAGAACATATATCATCAACTATCACCATAAAACAATAGTTCAAACCATAGTACATATGCATAACCTCCATAAAATAGATTTGCATGTGTATTTGATTACTATGCATAACACCTGCATATATATACCGACATATTGAATAAAATATCACCAAATTTATATGTGACTATGCATAACCAAATTTGCATATGTATGTGGCCTTACTAAAGAAAACTAATATATAGATATTGAACTACTAAATCATAGCTTTGCTATAAATCACAATCATACTTTCTGCAAATTTCATTGTTAAATCACAGATCGCTTCAAACACATTATAATAGATCTTCCATCATTCAATATTAAGAAAAAAAATATCATTCAAGTTTTAACCATTAGTATTTAATGCACTTCTAGATCCTCCATATCTAAGTCATCTCCTTGCTCCCTCGTGCACACCTGTTTAGATCAGATAACACATGAATAACTATTCACTTGCATACATAACACCTTGATCTCCATATCCTTATATATCTTTTTCCTTAGCCAATACCTCAGGTAAATCCTTTGGTAAAGTTGATGGTATTTTTTGATGGGATCAAACAGATGTTGTTGCCCTAATTACTATGGGAAAATACCATGGTAATGACCCCTGATATCCAGATTTCCATGGTTCGTATTTTGCATGTGACTTTTTCTTACAGTACCTGCATATGTACGTGACCCTTCCTCATAGGAACCACATATACTTTCTCAAACTTCACTTTTTTCACCCATCTATAATATTTATCAAGAAGGTTCCCATCAAGGACAACACATTAGCCATAATGCCAACAATCTCCCCCTTTGGACTTGATGGTAACCACTTTGTTGTTTAGACACCACCTGCAAACACCAAGTCTTCTCTACACAAATATTCTTCCCCCCTTTGACACCAAGGGAAAAGGGAAAAATTAGGTTGGATGAAGTACTTCCCTTGTAGTGTTGATCATTGTAGGTCTAATCTGCTAAATATGAATCATGAAATCTGCATACTGACCATGCTCCCCTTGAGCATGTGTTGGACCTTCTAACGATATGTAATAAAAGTACAAGGCTTTATGACTGAAAAAATTATGACCTTTCCTAGTACCATTGACTCTATTCTCCCATGATTACATCAATCAACCAACATCTATGGTATCAATGTCCCAAAATAATGGGATGACATGACTTTATCCCAATAGCCCATATATGACTGAATTTTGCAATGATTTACAACATGAGTCTTTTCATGACCAAGACATATATGACACTTACAACCAAAAATAGGAACCTCAACAATGAGGTAGCAAGACCACGATAGTCACCGGCAACCATTATTACCATATAGGAATTTGAAACATAATCATATGATGGCAACAACATAGAACCATGAAAATTTTCATCATCAAGACGTTGTGTAAGATAAGGCAATGTAGCATCAATTTCTCCAATAACATCAACATGTGACCGTAGCATACACATCCTCCTCATCAAGTGTATCAAGTAGGATTAGCATCCCATTAACAACTTCACCAAGTGCAACTCAAGCATAACTTCATTACATACAATTCATGTATCATTTCCAGTAGTGAGAAAATGAAATAAGACTGATAATAGTAGTGATAACCATGAACTCATCATAAACACCATCCTGCAACAAGGAGTGCTCAAGAAACCATAATGCTAACAATGAACTATTAGAAGCATAGTGGATGCTCCCCCTTAACCTGCACCAACTTTTCATCATCATATATGATCATATCCATCTCTTCAATTAGAAAATGCACCAAAGAGCCATTCTATCAGAAAAATTATAATATTTTGCAATAAATCATCATGAATCAACATCACTCCTATTCATCATATGGGTATCATCAATATACTATGATAGGTCAATGCCAGAACCAGAATGCCAATACTAAACTAATGGAAGCATATAAGAAGCTCCCCCTTGAATCTATGCCACTTCTTTTTCATTACTGAGAAGCATACACAACTATCTAGATAAAAAACCACATATATACACAACCATCTATCATAAAATATGCATACATAAAGTAAACTGCTAATGTTTATAGACCCAACTCCCCCTAAATATGACATACCTGTTATAAAAATTAGAAGAGTGAATATGTAGGAATCATTCCTAATTTTTGTCTGATATATTCAAAAGAATCACATGGAAGAGGCTTAGTAAATAGATTTTCAACTTGTTCCTTTGAAGGAACATATTCCAACTTGACTTTTTGCTCATGAACTTGCTCTCTAACAAAATGGTATTTGATTGGGATGTGCTTAGTTTTTTAGTGCATGAAAAGATTAATAGAGATAATTATGTCACTAGTGTTGTAGAATAGGTACATGTTGAGTATAAGTGACTTGAATGCCTTACAATGTTTGGATCATCTATAGAAGTTGAGTACAACAAGAGGCAACAACAACATATTTTGCTTCAATAGTTGATAAAGCAATAGAACTTTGTTTCTTACTGAACCAAGAAACTATGAAAGGCACCAAATAGAATGCTCCTCCACTAGTACTTTTGCAATCATCAACATTACCTGCTCAGTGTGCATATTTTTAACCATGAAGTGAAAAATCAGTGTTTTTGGGATACCAGAGACCAAAATCTTGAATTCCTTGCAGATACTCAAATATCCTCTTGATTGCTTTGAGATGAATTTCCTAGGGATTTTCTTGGAATCGCCCAACTATGCCAATAACATGTACAATATTTGGTTTTGTATTGGTAAGATAAATCAAGCTTTCAATCATAGATTTGTATTCGGGATGATTAACTATAGGAGAGTCATCATTTTGACTGAGATTGCATCCTATTACCATTGGTGTGAACATAGGCTTACAGCCTTCCATTCTATAGTTCTTCATAATTTTCTTGAGATACTTGGTCTAAGAAAGGAAGATACCATTTTTATTTTGATGAACTTGAAGACCAAGAAAGTATGTTAGCTCACCAAGTAAAGACATTTCAAATTCCTGCTACCTAGATGAGGCAAATCCTTGACTCTTAGATTCATTATTGCTTCCAAATATAATGTCATCAACATAAACCACCACAGCCAAAAGTTTGTCTTTGTCATATTTGATATAAAAACTATTATCTGCAGATCCTTTCTTGAATCCTTGTTGTTGAAGATACCTATCAAGACGATAATGCCATGCACAAGGAGCCTTTTTAACCCATATAATTCCTTCTTAAGTTTGCAAACAATATTTTTATCATGTTGTTCAATATAAACTTCTTCTTCTAGGTCCCCATTTAAAAATGCATATTTTACATCCATTTGATATACTTTAAAGCTACAAAAGCTGGAAAATGCAAGAAACATTCTTATGGATTCAAGTCTAGCTACAGGTGCAAATATCTCTTCAAAGTCTATCCCTTCTTGTTAAGCATAGCCTTTGAATACAAGCCTTGCTTTGTTTCGAATTACTTTTTAATTTTCATTCAATTTGTTCTTAAACACCCACTTTCTCCAAATTACATTTTTACTATGAGGCCACAAGTTCCCATGTATGGTTCTTTTCTATTTTATCAAGTTCTTCATGCATTTCTTTAACCCAACATTCATCAAATTTTCTTGCTTGATTCACATTTTGAGGTTCAATTGTGGATAATAAGGCTAAGTGACTAGATGATACAACGAAAGTTCTTCTAGTTTGTATTTTAGTCTTCCTTATCACCTAGAATTTGAGATTCAGGATGATTTTTATGAACATACCTTGACAGGGTCTTTTCTGTCATACTTGTATTTTCATTTCCTTCTTCTGATGTTTCTCTTTCTTCTTCTCCTACATTTTCTTGGATTTTATCTGGGAGAGCTTCGTCATCTGCTTGTTCTTCCCTTTGGTACCTAAGGATGCTTCATCAATCACAACATTTATACTTTCAATAATATTTTGGAGCCTTTTATTATAACATTTATATCCATTACTTCTGGAAGAGTATCCAAGAAGGATTCCTTCATCATCTCTAGATTCAAACTTTCCAAGCTTATCATCATTTTTCTTTATGAAACATTTGCTTCCAAAGATTCTAAAGTGTTTGACATTTTTAGGCTTACCATACCAGAGTTCATATGGATTTTTATCATTGTTTACGTGAACATGGGCTTTATTGAGTACATCCACAGTTGTATGTACTGCTTCTCCCCAAAAGGTGTGAGGTGTTCCTGACACATCAAGCATAGCATGTGCCATTTGTTGAACTATTTTTTTCATTATTTCTGCCACTCCATTTTGTTGTGGAGTTTTAGCTATGGAAAACTTTCTTTTGATGTCGTGTTGTTCACAAAAGTTGAAAATTTCATCTGATATAAACTCTCCTCCTTTGTTATATCTAACACATTTGATTTTTAGTTCCAATTCATTTTCTACCATAGCTTTGAAACTTTTCAAATTCCTCATCTTTATACTTAAGTAAACTAACCCAACACATTCTTGTAAAGTCATCAATGAATAGCATGAAGTATATCTCACCACGATGTGGACAAGTTCAAGGGGTTTACCGGAAGTGCATTCTTTAGCTTTAAACTGAGTTCTGGATTTCTTACCAAATTGACATGATTTTCAAATGTTATTTTTAGATGGAGAAATTTTGGTCAAGTCATGAACTACTCCCATCTTTCTTGATTTATATAGTTGAGAAAATATGATGTGTCCCAACATTTTGTCCCAAAGCCAACTTTCTTCATATTTTCTCAAAAAAAATTCTCTTTGTCGCCTTCTAGGATAGATACATTGCCTGGAGTTATAGTTCCTTTGATTATGGTCTTACCTATATTTAAATTTCTTACCACAATTATTTTATTTGAAAATAACTTCATTTCCTTGATTGCACATTTGGCTAACACTTAATAAGTTATGTTATAGCCCATCAAAAAATAATACATTCTCATCCTTAACCTTTTCTTTTAAAAACACATATCCTTTTCCTTTAATAGTAGTAGGTGAGTTATTACCAAAAGTCACATTATTTTCTTTCTTAATTTCATTAAAAGAAACAAACTTATCTCTGTCACTTGTCATATGCTTTGAACAATTGTTGTCAATGTACCATAGATTCTCTTGATCTTTTGCATACAATGCTAGACCACAATTTTCAGAGGAAGGAAAATTATTTTTCCATACCTTGGGAGGTTCTATCTTTTACTCATGTTGATAATATGAATTCATCCTACTTCTACATTCAGTTTCTTCATGACCAAAGTTATTGCAAATATAACATTCAACTTCATTTTGAAGAGGGGAGAAAGCATTATAAGAAGATTTCTTTGTCTTGTTTCCATCATGTTGTTTTCTTGCTTCTCTAGTCAATTGTTTTATAAGCAGCACAATGAACTGCTTTGTGACCAATGTTGTGACAAGTGAAGCATTGACCATTCAAGTAAGAGTACCTAGGAGTTTAATACCTTTTTGAGCAGCTTGTTCATGGAAAGGTTGTTTCGCCTGAGAATAGTTTGACCCTTCATTCTTTTGTTGAGTTCTATAATTCTGATGATTGCTTCCTTTTATCACATTAATGTAGCTTTTTGTACCTGTTTCAAAATATTTCATAGGTTCTAATGTTTCACCCTTTTGATTTGGATTGTATCCAAGACCTGTCTTGATTAGTGGAGAATGTTGAACTTTAATTATTTCTTCTAAAGTTTCAGATCCTTTAGAAAATCTAAGATTTAGAGCTTTTGTTTTCTCAAGTTCCTTTCTTAGACCCACAATTTCAAGTTCTAAAGTTTCACAGTGCTTCTCCCTTTCTTGGACTTGTTTCTTCAAAGTTTCTTCTATTAATTTAGCCTCTTCTAGATAGATCTTTAGCTAAGTTATTCCTTCAAATAGGATTTTCTCTTTATACATACTGATGTCCCTGAGTCTATCAATTTCTTCTAGGGCATCCATAAATTCATCATCAGACTTATCTACACATTGTTCATCAAATGCCATAAGTAATTGACAATCTTGATATGATTCATCATCCTTATTATTGGAAGAATATTCACTATCTTCATGAGTATAAAAACTTTTCTTGCTAGTAAAACCTATTTTATCGAGGCATGAAAGACAGGGTTGGAATATGAAATTATCGTAACCTTAACCATAAAGGATACGAGGGAATAATAAAATTTTCATTATTGTATTATTTTGTATCATTTTTTTAATCTTACATAGAGTCTAGATTTAGAAACTGTTAATCATACATCTGGTTTTAACATTTTCAAGTTGTTAGTCATAGGTGTAGTATATCAAAATTGAAAATTTTCAAGAGTCTTTCTATAAGATTATATATCTAAAAGATAATGTGACTATTTACTTTTTAAAGTCAATTAATTCAACCAATTCCAATTAATAAAACCTGAAATTTATTTCATTATAAGTTATTTAATGCATCTAAATAAGTAACAATTTGGTTTTTTTCACCTCTCCATCATTATATTTAAAGTTCATAGCAAACAATTCCCAAAATTATTATCGGAAAAATTGAAATTATAAATGAACACTAAGCAGGGCTACCTATCATCGTATTGTCCATAACTTAAGTCCGTACGACTGGAGTATGATCCAGATGATCAAGCCTCATCTTGGATATCTTACGTGATGCACTTTTATGTTTATTGATCATCAATGTTGATGACGTGGCAGAAAGAGGGATGTATCCTTGTTAAAAATACAACAAAGTATAGAGTGATGAAAATTAGTTGAGAATCAACTAATTAGAAATTTATTTCAACACTATTTTATGACTTTTATCGTAAACGTTTGCAGATGTATTTTGATGAAAAGTTTTTGGTATGTATTTTAGTTGAATATTTTAGTACTAATCTCAGTATTGATTTTCAATAAAATAGCAGTTATTGTAAAGTTTTTTTAAAGATTGTTTTATTTATTTTTTAATTAATATTAAAGAAAATATGGAAGAGTTTCATTTTTATAAATTTTGAGGTATATTTTAGTGTTAATTTTGTTAAGAGAAACTAATTAGAATTATAATTTTGAAAGGTAGAAAAAAATAATATTAATCTAATTTTTTTATTAAGCATTTTAAAAATTTACAATTTTATTAAAAAATATATCATCAAATTTATAAAAAATAAATTAAATATTTAAAAAATTACCTTATAATTTATATCTTATATTTATATTTTTTAAGTCATTTTTTAAATATTAATATTAAAATAAAAAAAGAATTATATAAAATTTGACAATGATACCATTGATTTAGAAAGAAGAAACTGCAAATTATGAAAACACATTTGTTCATGTTTTACTCTTAATATATTGGTTTAAATTACTTTTTGATTACTTGTCTACAACTCGCACTAAAATTATTTTTGATTGATTTCTCGCAACTTGTTTTAGTTTTTAAAATTCTTATAAAATCGTTATCTATTTGCCCTCATTTCCACTTCACAATTTGTTAGCAAGTTGGATGATTTGATTTAATTTAATTTGCAAAATAGTAAATAATACCTTTAATATCATAAATTTTGTTTTATAAAAATATTATAGTAGTTATATAAATTAGCAATTGCCCCTAAAGGTGCAAAGGTACATTGAAGGAATAGAAGATTTGCGAAGATTATCTTGCCACTCACTCTAATGCAAGTATTGTTAATCGTTTATACGAGTGCAAGTAAATTGTTTCTCGATAAGAATATGTAGATAACATATATCTCAAGCCACTCATATACGTTAGAAAGGGGCATAAAAATATCTTAAGAGGACTCCACCTGTTAGATTTTAACGACTAATGAGAATAATTTCGGCAGCTATTAAGATTGAAGAAGGCATTTTTGGTATTCAGAAAGACGTCATTGTTAATTCCTATTAGGCTTCTATTAAGATTGAAGAAGGCATTTTTGGTATTCAGAAAGACGTCATTGTTAATTTCTTCGGTATAGTCTAGTGTCAGAGCAAGAAGAATGGGAATGAAAACATAGGAGGTGGAACTGGAGTAGAGTGATGCTCTTCCAGAAGTGGAAAGAGAGACACTCTTCTGGGAAAAATAGTCATCAGAATTGAATTTAAGATAATGTAAGGGGAAATGGCCATTGAACATATGGTTATGTGGGATATCCTATGAAATTAAATTGCATTATCGTGATGGCTTTGACGTGTTTATCAAAATCCTTTAGACCACTTAAGGTGTCTCTCTTGTAGACTGATTCACTATCACAAGTATAATTCTAATTGTGAGTAATTTTTTCCACCCCTCTTTCTTCTTCTTGTATCTGGTAACTATAGCTAGAAGTTCCCTTTTAGTGTTTTCTTTGGGGAAGTAGGGCATGTTCAAGGGTCTATTGTAGGAACTTCAATTCATTTTTTTCCCCTTCATTGTTTATATGTTTATAAATTGAAAGTTTACTTGTTTATCTATTCATGCTATCATTCAATGATGCTTGAAAAAAAAAAACCTCGAAATTTGATTATCTTACTCTATTTCTATAGATATTTGACACTAAAATAATGTATTTTGACAAGACTCTTGTTCAATAATTCCAAAATATGTATGTTTACCCCTTCAAAATTTGCATAGCCTACATATCAACATTTGTAGCTAATATCCATGTTTGCTTTGTATATCTCATTTTATGTGTTAAGACATGATTTTCTTTATAAGGACACTTAGCAGCACAGTGACCTACTCTTCCACAGGAAAAACATTTGAAAGTAGGTTTACCTTTGAACCTGTCAGTTCCTACGTGGAGCTTCTCAAAAAATTCACTTCTTCTTCACCTGAAATGTAACTTGTTTCCTTAGGCTTTTCCTTTTCTTTCCCTTTGTTTGTGTCTTTGAATGTTGCTTCTCTAATACCTGATGTACCCCATTTTATCATCTCAAAATCTATCAAGATCCCATGGAGTTGTTCAATAGTGAGATTCTTCAAATCCTGCATTTCTTCAATGGAAGAGACTTTGGAATCAAACTTTGGGGTTAGAGATCTTAAAATATTTTCAACAATAGTAGTATCCTTTATTTTGTCACCAAGATTTTTCATTGAGTTAACAATCTCATCTACTCTAAGGGAAAAAATTGCAATGTTTTCATCATCATGCATTCTAAGAGTCTCATACTGAATTCTATATGTTTGAAGTTTAGCACTTTTTACCTTAGTGTCACCTTCATAGCTTTGGACAAGCTTATCCCATATTTCCTTTGTGGTGTTCAACTGCATGACTTTCACAAACTCAGATTCAGCCAAACTTCCCAAGATAACATTTACACTTTTTGCATTGATCTCATATTGTTTCTTCCCTGCATTATCTATGGGAATGGAGGTTGGGTATTGATATCCACCTTCAACAATTGCCCATACATTAGCTCCTAGTGCCTACAAATATGCTCTCATTCTGATTTTCCAAAATACAAATTTAGTTCCATTAAACAATGATGTCTTGATAGAAGGTATGCCTTCTTGGCTGCTCATATTAATAGATTTTAAGTGATCAAGATTCTTCTGAGGAACTTGGCTCTGACACCAATTTTTAAGAAAATACTAATGGGTGGGGTGGGGGGGTGAGTCAGCATTTTAAATTCTCTTTAAACTTTCAATTTCATATTCATAATTTTCTATGCTATTTTTCTTCATGCAACCCACATATACACGTGAATTTAGTGAATGTAAACAACGTATATCCAATTTACCTAATTTTTCATAACATTCATCAGTAAGTTAACTTAACCATCGCGTTAATTAATTATAGTATGCATTAAACCATAGGTAAGTCACAATACATAACAAACACACATATATGACCATGATTTTAGGTGGAAACCCAATGTGGGAGAAAGCAATTGTTGTCGTTGTCTTTGTCTTCTTTCTTATTATAAAAAGAAAATATTCATTACATTTAGTATTGGTGCATATTCTTACCAATATGCAGGCACCAAGCTACAAGAGGATACAACCTCCACTCATTCTCCAACACCCACTAGAAGGAAGCCACAACCCCCTGATCTTGTTTACCGACTCCTACCAGAAGGGAGCTCCTATAAGAAAGTAAGATGTATGTGTAGATATCTCCATAAGAAAGTTGAATTCTTGAAGCTTGCTTGGATTGGTGGATATCTCTGGTTTAGTTGTAAGAGAGATGAAGCATCTTGGGGTGAAAATATGCTTGGGAGAACATCTGGACATGCATGTGCTATGACTCTTCATAAGAGCATATCATTTTGAGATCTTCAATATACCTTTATATATATGTAATTATGAATACCTCCCTAGTTGGCGGCGGGGGGGTGGGATGGGTGGGGGGGGGGGGGGGGGGGGGTGTGTTGTTGAATAATTTAACTAGTGTTGGCCTTCATAATTATATTTGAGTCATAATGTAATGTATTTGTCAAAATAAACAAAAAGAAATTTTATTGTAAAAGAAATTGACTTATTAAACCATGGGTTTCATGCTTGGGTCAATGATCAATAGGTAAAAGCCTCCATTTTAGTCTTCTAGGGTTTTTGTCAAGAGTCCATGTCCATGTCATCATGTAATAGACCCTTCTTGGGATTGGTATATCAAGAAAAAAGTGTATTTCTATGTAAAATGAGTCATTTAGGCCTCACCCACCACATTGGACTCAACCTAGACAAGTCAACCTCACTGGGAAGCAGAATCCACCACATAAAGGCAATAACTTGACCTCATTGGAGCAAATTTACAACACATTTGATCTGCAATTGTTGGAGAGGAAAAGAGATTGCAAAATTATTGGAAGAAGGAGAAAAACCCTAGCGAAGGAGAAGAAACCATAGCAAATAATTTTGGAGACCATTATCTCTCTCCTTTGACTCACACATGTGGAATTATGAAGTTGCTGGAGGGTCGAAGTTGTAGGGTTGAAATTCTGAAGTTGGTGTTAGATGATCCAAAAATACTTTATTATCATAGGTTATAAAATTGAAATAAAATAATTATTAATTTAAGAAATTAAATTAATAATTATTCTAGAATGATTAATTATTTTAGAGACAATTAGAATTAGTATATTGTTGTAACAAGATATGACTCTCCAAATGAGTCGTATCTTAGGCTCTATTATAGGAGATTAGTTAGCTAGTTGGTTTGAATAGCATTTATTGTAAATGGACACTTGTAAGTGATCCATAATTAGAGGTAGTTAGGACATGGAGCTTATAAATAGCTCATTGCAAGAGTGTTTGGTTGTTCGGGTGTAAACTCTTGCAAAATCAATTATGTAATTGTTTTTTTTCTGATTAATAAAATTACGTGTCTGAGGACACTTCTGCCATTATTGTGGTATCAGAGCTATGGTAATGCTGCAGTTGATTTGAGAAGGAGATTCCAGCAGTTGATTTGAGGAGGAGATTCCAGCTCTATCAGATCCTGGAAAAACTCAACTCCGTTGAAGTGCTCAGCAATTGGTATGAAATTTGTCAAAATTTTGTTCAAAAGAGAAAATTTTTATTGATTTTAGATTTTTCAAATCTGTAAATCAATTTTTTTTTGAGGCTATTGAAAACCAATTCAAATTTGTAAGTTGAATGTAAGAGGGCGCAGAGCTATGTTTTAAATCTCCGTTGGAATTCAATTGAAAATTGTTATGTTTCAAATAGCATTGATTTAGTTTGAACAGCGTGGAGAGCTGCAAACTGTTTGAATCCAAACTCGTGTTGCTCTGTTGACTGGTTGGGATAGCGTGAACAGCGTGGAGAGAAATCCAACTTATCTGTTTAGTGTTGTGTAAAGAACACCGAGACCGAGAAATCTGTGAAGCGCAGGAAGACGAGGTAAGAAATAACATCTATTTCTGTTTGTTGCTATCAGCGTAGAGGAATTGTAAGTTAAAGGAGCAGGAAGTGAATGCGTGTTCACCATCTAGTAAACGGGTAAGTATAAAGTGCCAACAGTTTACCCCCTGCGAGCCGAGGCCGCCGGGTGACTGCCAGGGATATATGGCCCGATTTTGATAAGTTCTCTGAGTTTATTAATGGAGGTGCTGCGGTGGAGTCCTTTGATGTCAGCGTCAATAGTTTGAGGGTTCACGTTATTGAGAGAGGACGCTATTTGGTTGCGATTTCGAGTGCTGTAAGCAGGCAATGACGCTTGTTTTTGCTTTAGAGTTTAACAGAAAAGAAGAATTTGTGGAGGTGAATTTAGCAGCAGTCGCAGCTGCGCTAAAAGTGAGAGTGACGGCTACAAGATCTTGAACTAAGGGGATCCCAGGTAATAGTAAGAAATACAAACTTACAAGTTTGTGTGAAATTCTATACAGCATTAGAAGGTTGCAAATCTCAACTGCAGTTCCGAACAACAAGTGGTGCTAAATCAGGAACATTCAAATCCAGATCCAACCATCCCTTCAGGCGCATGATCTCCAAATAGTGGTCATCAGGTCTTATAGGACGTGGACAGTGCTTTGGTTTTTTGACAATTTATATGTAATTTGGAAGGTATATTCAGTTCTCTGAACGCTGTTGACAGTGCTTTGGCTTTTTGACAATTTATATGTAATTTGGAAGGTATATTTTACTTGCGTAATAAGTGTTTTTTTTGGGAGAAATAAGGTGAGATTTAAAAGCTTTGTAATAGAGTGATGAGTGAGGTTTTAAGAGTATTTAAAAAAAAAAAAAAAATTAAGCCTTGTAATGGAGTAATAAGGGTGATGTTTTGAAATTTTCTTTTGTTTTGGAGTAATAAGGAGTTTTATTTGTAAATTGGAGCGATAAGGTGTGTTGGGTAATTTGTTTTTAAGAAATTTTTTTTGGGGATCATCACATTGTAACTCAAAGTAATTTTACTTTGAGGGGGGGTAATTTCTTTTTTACCATATTGTGCAAAAGCACCATTGTAAAAAGTCAAATTTTGAAAGTTGCCCTGTAAAATTTGAGAAATTGACTAGAGCCAAGTGCAAAGCTCAGTCAATATTCTCCTGTTTTGACGACTATTCGAGGGTCAAGGCCAAGCCCCGATAGATCGTGTTTTTTGCGTGGTGTGTTGTGCTGACTATCTTGTACTTTCTGTTCTGCTTCTTGGTGTGTCTCTTAAACGCTAAAAATGTCTAAGTTGATTAACTTATTTTCTGATTCCGACAAACTTGAAGGCACCAAATCTTATAAAACGTGGCATCGTCTTATTGAAAGCACACTCATTTACAATGAATTATGGCAAGGAATATGTGATGGAGATGTTAAGCCGAATAAACCCACAGATGCAGATCCACTGGCAAAATGGGAAATCAAGAATGCTAAAGCCTTAGCTCTTATTAAATCGTCTGTGAATGATGAAATGTATGTACATATAGAGAATGCCACAGATGCATGGACTGCCTTGAAAACTTTTAAAGACCTCTTTGATACTCAGCCAGAATCAAAGAAGGTTGATCTACAGTTGAAATTGTTGCAACAAAAATTAACTAAAGATGGTGATATTCTTGAATATCTCTCCAGACTTAAGAATGTTAAGCAGGAAATTATTAATGTTGGTTTTCCCGCAATTGATGATAGCTTTATGGTCACAATTGTAATTGCTGGGCTTCCTTCTTCCTATACGCATTTTTTAGAAACTTTACAAGTAACTGGGAAATTAGAAAAACTAAAGTTTGATGAACTTTGTGAAATGTTAAGTCAGCATGATAAAACTTTTGGGAAGAAGAAGAAAGTTGGCGAAGATGTTTTTCTCACAGAAGCCAGCACAAGTAAGTCTTCAGCAGATAGTTCTCGAGGAAGAGGCCGATGGAATCAGAATCAAGCAACACATAATCGAGGTCGAAGCCCAAGTAGAGGCAACAATTTTAACAGAGGAGGAAGATATAATTTTCAAGGTAGAGGAAACAACCAAGGAAGAGGCAATTTTCAAGCACAATTTTGATAAAAGTAAATCATTTCATTGGAAGATAGTCAATACCCCAAAGGATTAAACCAATTAGAAAATTATTTCTCCCCCATGATGTGAGCAATCAAAGGGATGGCTTAGAAGAGGATTCAAAGAGAAAGATTTGTCAAACTATAATTGTGAATGTTGGGATTGAAGAAGATCCAAAGACTTTAAAATTTGAATCCCAATGCTCGAAAGAAGAAAAGTACATATTCATGGATTTCTTTTTAAAATTTTGAGATGTATTTTCATCGTCATATGATGCTTCATATGGTTTTAATCCAAATGTAATCAATAAAACAATTCCTAATCTAAGACGTCACGTAACTTTTGTTGTCACTCACTGCTTTATCAGTCTTCAGTTGCCTCAAGTGCCAAATAACAGTGAAGTTGAATCCATTTCTAGCACCACAAAAGCTCTCAGAGATAAATCAGACCCTCTCCATTTCCCAGTGCTCAGAAAGAGTTTTCCAACATATATGGAAGTCCAAAAATGGACTCCTGGAGAAGAAGTTGGAGCATATTGAAGTTACCCTTGGGAAAGCTGGAAAACAAAGAGAGAACAACAAAGGAGCAAAGTAAATCGCAATCAGAGGTCCGGGGCAAATCACAATCCCACAACCCACAGGTCCTACAGTATCGCGATCTTGTAGTCTTGCAGTATTGTAGTCTGGCGATCCCGCAGTCCCGCAGTATTGTAGTCCTGCGATCCCGCTGTCTCGCAGTCCCTCGATCTCGTAGTTCCGCAATCTTGCAGTCCTGCAATCCCGCAGTCTTATGATCTCGCAGTCCTGTGATCTCGCAATCCCGTAGTCCCATGATCTCGTAGTCCTGAAGTCCCACGGTCTTGCAGTCCTCCATTCCCACACCTCTCAATCCCACAATATCCACAATCATCGATGTAAAGGGGGCTGCCACTTTAAATGTCCTACGAACTGCCGATTTTGCAATATAGTGTTACATTGCTAGGGGAGGCTAAGAATCGTCAACAAAGGAAAAGAATGAAAAAACAAAGACCGGACCACCCCCTTCTCTCTCCTCTAAGTGGCATCAGCACATCGGCAAAGTCCTGGATATCGGTGATCGGTGATGTTTCCATTCCAAGGTTGGTTGGGCAGGCTGGCTGGTTCTGGAATTTCTCATCCACTGGGTTTGAATTCTGAGATGCCACTTTGGTTCTATTTGTTGTTTCATGGAGGACTTAATTAATGTTGTTTTGAATGTATGGATTAGTTATTTGGACCCTTAATACTAATGAAACTCCCTGTTGATTCTAAGCATGATAGATGTGCAACATGTTCCTCTTGGTAAGCTCATTTCATTTGTGTTTTTCTTTCCCTGAAATATTATTAATGAAGCTGTTCGTTTCTTGCTGATTCATGGATTTACCTAGGCTACTTAATAAGAGAACAATACCTATGCATATCTCAGATTTATTTTTGTTATTCACTAGCACTTAGTACCTGTAGAAAATACAGATTTACTTGTGTATTTGATTAGCCTGCAATACCTGTGGTAGCTCGTATTTAGTTTGGTTGTTAAGAAGAGAATGATACCCATGTATATTTAGCTTGAACCCTTAAACAACACTCTATTTCTACCATTTCACCTCCTTCCTCTTCCATATTTCTATTGGGACATTATCGCTAAGGATTCTACTTGTTTACATCCCTATGCATATATTCCCCTCCTCCTTCTCCTCCTTTCCACCACTACTCCAACTTTAGTTTTAAGTTGTCTCATTGTTGTGTGTCGGCCACCAGGAGAAGACATTTCTCTTTGAAGATCACCCCGATATACCCCCTCATTTGGATCCATGTATTGGCTTGAGTCTACCTTAATGAAGTCCTATTGAACCAAGCCCCTCCTATTACCTTTTTATGTGACAATTGGAGTGCTACAAACCAATCACATATAACCTTTCATGCAGTCCTCTATTTAAGATGTCCTAGGCACTAGTCTACAATCAACCCAGAGGTTGTCTCTAGGAGGCTTTCTATCTCCCCTACAACACTTGTGCCACAGGGTGCTAGATTTAGCTACAACATCTTTTTGGCATCGTTGTCAGGGAACAGATTAGAATATTTTTCCCTAGGTACGACAAAGTTTTACATTTCCCCTATTAGGTGAGCAAGGGAAGTGTGGGTTGAAGATCTCTCACCTTGGCAACTCCATTGTCAAATTTATGGTAAACATCCTGGTGACTCCACTATTGCTATCTCTATTTTATCATCCTGGCTTTCAAGTAGCCCCATACTCAATCAAATGCTACAACAGCCCAAAACTCTCCCTACTTTTGAAGCTAAAATCAATCACATAGGGAGGTTTTCAAGATGGCCCTTCCTGCATTCCTGGCCAACCAATTTTCCCCACTAAATTTATCTTCTATTGCTAGCTATCCCAATCATGTCCATGCATGTCATGAGTGGAATTCCTATTTTCCTACATTTAGTGGGAACACAGAGAGAAGACTTCACCAGAACCTCAAAGACTTTCACGAATGCATGGAGCAACAAGGTAGTTTTCTTGAAGATGTACAAATGAAGTTGTTCAAGTGGTATTTAGATGTGGATGCTAGAGTTTGGCGTAAAACAATACCTCGTGGCAGCAAATCTTCTTTAAAATGTTTTCATACAACAATCTATCAATATTTCAAAATATTTTATCCATTGAATGCTCTATTTGAAGATTGTTGCACACTTTGTAATGATGAAGATATTCCCAAGGTAAATAATCCTGCTGAAGATGTATGTGAGAGCTCATTCCAAAAAGATATATACTCACATCAAGAAGCATCTCCCCATGAGAAAGAAAGAGAAGAAGGAAACACCATTGAGTTGCCAATAAACTCTCAGAGGGCTTATTCAATTAAGTCTGATGTTTATCCTTCTTATGATGAATATAACTTTAATGGAGAGTCAAGTGAGACAGAGCTACCATACTCCTGGTTATGGGAATCTAAACAAGAAGAAGAGGCCCATCAGGAGGTCAACAAAGAGGCTCCAGTCCATTATGCATATCTTTCACATGGAGAGAAAGATCAAGGATATCCTCCAATATATGATTCATATGATTCAGAGGAGGATGAAATGGTCATGAAGGTGGAGAAGGAGTTGTTTACCAGTAAGTGGGGAGAAAGCTCCCAACAACAAATTTTTCAACAAGAGCCCAAGGCTGAATTACTACGGAAATATTTCTACCAAGAATTCTTAACAGGCCCTCCAATCTATGACTCTTATAGTTCTGACAGTGAAGAGTCTATTGCAGATTTCCAAGACAGTTGTCCCTTTGAAAAATGGACAGTAAAAGATTAGCAACCAGTTTTTCTTGAAAAGGCTGAAGTTGAGGAGTTGAAAGGTGTTTGTGGCTACTCTGGCCAAGAGGATATTGGTCAGTAGACTTCTTATGAAATTAAGGCAGTTGCAAAATTTCCTTGCCTATTCCATGACCCTATGGTTGAGTACATGAGCCTATTCTTAAGCCAGCAATAGAGGTTGTTTCAGCAACATATATCAAGTTCTTCGTTTGCTATTTTTTCATGGTGCATGCTTATTTGTTACTTTCTTTTTCAACAATATGAAGGCATATGGTCAATACGCTAATGTTGGCCTGGATCCATTGGAGGGTTGAACATACTTAGCTGAATTAAGCTTTGTGCACAAGTACGAATGTACATAAATAAGCTCACTAGCTGAGCATTTACCTTTTAGTTGTTAGAATTTTTATTTCTGCATTTTAGATTGAGGAGGAAAGTCCCATGGAGATTTTTCTGATTACAAAGATTCATTTATTACTGACTCCATTCCCAATGGTGAAGGATACTAGTATGCAGGTTCTCAGCACCTTACCAGTAAGGCACTATCCCCAGTAGGAGCTAATGTTGTCACTTAATGCTTTATCAGTCCTTAGTTGCCTCAAGTGCCAAATAGAAGTGAAGTTGAAGCCATTTCTAGTGCCAAAAAATCTCTCAGAGATAAATCAAACCCTATCCATTGCCTAGTTCTCAGAAAGATATTTCCAACGATATATGGAAGTCCAAAAATGGACTCCTGGAGCAGAAGTTGGAGCATGTTGAAGTTACCCTTCAAAAAGCTAGAAAATAAAGAGAAAACACCAAAGGAGCAAAGCAAATTGTAATCGGAGGTCTGGGGGAAATCGTAATCTCGCATCCCACAGGTTCCATAGTCCTATAGTCTTGCAATCCCATAGTACTGTGATCCTGCAGTTCCATAGACCCATAGTCCGGCGATCCCACAATCCCACGGTCCTACAATCCCACAGTCTCACAGTCCCATAGTCCCGCAGTCTCGTGATCCCATAGTCCCACAATCCCATAGTCCCACAGTCCCACATCCCACAGTCCCGCATTATCAGCAATCAGCGATGTAAAGGGGGTCTCCACTTTAAAAGCGTTGCGAACTGTTGATTTGCGATATAGTGTTACATCGCCGGAGGAGGCCGAAAATCGTTAATAAAGGAAAAGCATGAAAAAATATAGGTCAGACCACCCCCTTCTCTCTCCTCCATATGGCATCGGTACATCGACATATCAACAAAGTCCCAGATATCAGCGATCTGCGGGGTTTCCATTCCAAGACCGTGCGGGGGGTTGTTGGTTGGTTGGGCAAGCTGGCTGGCTGGTTCTGGTATTTCTCATCCACTGGGTCTGAATTCTGAGATGTCACTTTGGTTCTATTTGATGTTTCACTGGGGACTTAACTAATGTTGTGTTGAATGTATGGACTAGTTATTTGGATCCTTAAGACTAATGAAACTCCTTGTTGATTCCAAGCATGATAGATGTGTAGCATGTTCTCCTCAATAATCTCTTTTCATTTGTGTTTTTGTTTCACTGAAATAGTATTAATGGAGTTGTTGGTCTGTTTTTGATTCATGGATCTATATATGCTTCTTAATAAGAGAACAGTACCTGCGAATGTCTCATATTTATTTGTGTTATTCACTAGCACTCAGTACCCGTACAAACTATAGATTTACTTGTGTATTTGATTAGCTTGCAATACTCGTGGTAGCTCAGATTTAATTTTAAGTAGAGAATGATACCCATGTATATTTAGCTTGAACCATTAATCAACACTCCTCTACTTCTACCATTTCACCTCCTTCCTCTTCCATATTTCTGCTAGGACATTATCGCTAAAGATTCTGCTTGTTTACAACCCTATGCATTTATTCCCCTCCACCTTCTCCCCATTTCCACCACTACTACAACTTCAATTTTAAGTTGTCTCATTATTGTGTGTCGACCACCAGGAGAAGACATTTCTCTTTGAAGATCTCCCCAATATACCCCCTCATTTGGATCCATGTATTGGCTTGAGTCTACCTTAATGAAGGCCTATTGAACCAATCCCCTCCTATTACCTTTTTACATGACAATTGGAGCATTATAAACCCCTCACATATAACCTTTCATGCAATCCTCTATTTAAGATGTCCTAGGCATTGATCTACAATCATCCCAGAGGTTATCTCTAGGAGGCTTTTTATCTCCACTGCAACACCTGTGCCACAGGGTGCTAGATTTAGCTACAACAACTTGTAAGATGAAGCTAGAGGCTTGTGAAACCTACACTTGAAGCAACAATAATAAAATACGTTACCGATTTCTCACGTTATTTTTCCGGTTAAGTATTCAGAATAGGTAGTTAACCTTGTTCTAGTACTAAGGAAGATTAGTGATATAAGACAGTGTATATTTCCATGCTTTAAATAGAGCAAGTGTAAAGGATAACTTTATGCTTCCTTACATGGAATTGTTTTTCCAAAAAGTAGCAAGATATCAAAGATATCATTTCTTGATGTTTTTCCAAACACAATTACATAAACATGAAGAAGGGTGACACATTTAAAACAACATTTACTACTCGATGGGGCAACTTTCTTATGAATGCATGCCTTTTATCTTAGTCAATGTAGGCACCATGATTTAGAGAGCAATGCAAATAGCTTTCAGTGATCTTATTATAAAAATCATTCAAATTTATTTAGAAGATATAATTGTATCTTAGAAAAACTGTAAGATAATTAGATCATCGTAGGAAAGTGCTTAATCGTTGTTGAAAATTTTTCATATGCCTTAATCCGACAAAGCCTATTTTTGGTGTTAATGCAAGGAAACTGCTTGGACATATTGTATCTAGTTCTAACATTAGTGTTGATCTAGAAAATGTAATTTGTATTCACAATGTCTAGTCCTCTACATCAGAAAGGGAATTTTAGTCACTCATGGGCAAGATTAATTTTATTTAGAGGTTCATACATGGTTTTGTCATAATGGTTAAACCAATTCATAGTTTATTAAAAAAAATCAAGCATTTTCCTCAAATGATAATACTGAGAAATCCTTCATAGATATCAATAATGCAATTAGTTCAAACATCGATCTTAGCAAAAGATTTTTTTCTAAAGATTTCATTATTTATATTGACGCCACTGAAGAATATATATATACTATCATTTTTCTAAAATATTATCATGAAATTGAGCATCCCATAGCTTACATGAGCTCAAGTTTATTTGATGATGAATTGAAATATTCTTTAATTGAAAAACATACTCTCACTCTTGTAAAAGCTATTGAAAAACCCAAACATTTTGTACTTAGCAAGCATATTGAGGTAAAATTCCATTTACCTACAATCAATTTTTTACTCTCATAAACACATTTATCTGGAAAACTTGCACATTGGCTAGCTACAGTCCAGTAACATGATTTCATTAAGGGACTAAAGCTAGCATTACATATAGTGCAACATCCTGAACCAGAGTACTCTTCTGATTATTATAATTATACTACCTTATCTTCTCTATTTTTCATTGACTATAAAAATCTTGATTTGGTAGGGCATCCATAGTATCGAAATATAATTTATTATTTACAATTTCAAAGGAGTCTTAATCATCTTGAAGATCACGAAAATAAGAGGCTTCCAAATATTTGATTCTTAACACCACTCTTTCATAGATCTATTGATGGATGGCTATGGGATGCACTGATGACATAGTAGCCCAAAGTATCTTAAATAAACTTCATGAATCAACAGTTTTAGACATTCATGCTGGTGGGGATTTTGTTACAAAACCACTAAACACAAAACTCTAAGAATTGGTTATTATTGGTGATTTATATTCCAAGAATTGTATAGATACATATAATTTTGTGATGAATTCCAAATGTCTTATAGTCGTGAGAAATTTTCTCCTATTCCTTTGTAGCCAATAGTCCTAGATTATGTTTTTTGAAATGGGGATTAGACTTCATTGGTCCTATTGACCCTCCATCTTCAAAAAAAATATGTTTATCTTAATCACTACAAACTACTTCACTAAGTGGGAAAAAGCTATCCCTCTGAATGATTCTAAGGATGAATGAGTAATTCCTTTATTAGAATCTAACATTTCTTCAAGATTTGGTTTAATTATCAAATTAATCTTGAATAATGGATGAAAAATCATATCTAGTAAGTTAACACATTTTTTAGTAAATATATGAAATTAAGAATTTTACTTCATTGACTTACTACCCTCAGGGGAATGGATAGGCTAAGTCCACAGACAAGAAATTGAATAATATTTTTAAATAAAATTATTAGTTATAAACCTCATTAGTAGCACATTTTTGTTGAAATTTTCCTTATGTAAGATCACACAACCACAAAATCTAGCATTGGTTTAACTTTGTTTCAGTTGGTATATGGATAGGAAGTTTATCATGCTTGTTGTGCTTGAGCTCACTTCTTTCAAATTGGAAGTAGAAGTGGAGAAATTACATTCCACTAATGTATTTCAAAGAGTTCATGCCTCGTTGGCCCTAGAGGAGAAAAGAATTTTTTCTTTGAAATTTTTAAAATGCAGGAAACAAATTGTAAAAAACATTTTGATAAATAAAAAAATATGATTGTATTTGAAGTCAGTCACAAAGTATTGTTGTGGGGTTCTACTCATGCATATAAGATTAAGAATTCTAAATTTTAAAAATTGTGGTGAGGTTTATGCATAATCATATCTATCATTGGCAACAATTCTTATTTACTCAAATATAGTGATGACAGATTGTCTTCAAAAACCATGAATGATTCCCATATGAAGCATTATGTTGAAATAAAGATTTATTGAAAAATTTTCATCTTTAACATATACACACACACACACAAACACACACTTTTGACGATGTTTATTTTCTATTTTCAATGCATTTATTTTGATTTTCATTTCATTTCTGACTTGTTTTTCACTTACTTCCCTTTTTGAGCATTCTCGATTTTTCTTGATGAAAAGGTCTAGATTATTCAAGTATAACTAATTTACATGTATTCTATTAGAGTTTATTACTATTTTTTTTTTTACTTACAATTAATTTTGAACAATAGATTGTCAAACAATCTCCTAAATGTATTCTCCATGCTACATGACTTTAGCACCTTTCCAATGCCTTTTTTCCACACCTTTTTCCCACAAGAATGCATTTTAAATTAATGTATAATTATCTTTTTATCATGCCATTTTAATATGTATTATTGTGTATTTAAGGAATAATTTTTTCTTTGTGATGACATGTGGAAATTCTTGAGAAAATACTTTAGGAAGATTGTGTAGGTATGGTTGTTTCAATACCCTTAGTGTTGTTTCAACAGCTTCATGTTCAACAACACCCTCATATCACTACAATGCAAAGTGCTACAAAAACTCCCACAAGTTGTTCCAACATCACCAAGATTATGTCAACGTCTCTGTGCTACTAAAACACCATTGTGACCTTTCTGTTGCAACATGATGGATTCAATAAGCCTTGATACAACGTGATGTTGTAACATATTCATAGTTATAGCATTAATGTTGCAACGTGATATGAACCAATGCTACAACCTACCTTTATTTGTGCTACAATATTCTCATCCTATGCTACAACTTGCCTAAGGTTCAATGCTACAACTTGCATAGAAACCATTGTTGAAACATGATTACTACTAGCTCTTGGAAACAACCTTTACAACTCTTGAATATCACACAACTAAGTGGTTGGGAAACCTTTATTTATTGACAATTGATTTCCTAGTAACTTGTGTACCGAACAAAGGAAAGAAACAAAGACCAAGGATCATTCAATAGAGAAAAGTCAACTACACTAGGAAATCCACCCATCTGCCACTTGTTGCACATCTAAGAGAGTCATCATTGTTTGTTCTTTTATATGTTTTTGGATAAATTGTTGTAACATAGGGAAATAGGCTAAGTGACTAAATATTTTCATGATCATCCCTTAATTTCCTAGATAACAAACAATATGTATAAATTTCGTGGACCACTCGAGCTAGGGATAGAGAGAATCTCTTGATTGAAATTTATGTTATGGATTCTTAATATAAGCTTATGTATCATTTCCATTTCATCAACATGAATGTTGTGCTAATTAATTAGTGTTCTAATTCTCTTATAACCAGGTGCCTCGCTTAAGGAGGTAGGACGACCTCCTTAGCTAGGTATTTACTATATCAATATAGTTTAGTTTCTAGTATTTCTTTTTATTTAAATTATCCTAGTAAATATTATGTTTCTCATTACTTACATCGTTGCGACTCATTAATCAAATAAGTATAATACTAAGTTTTCAGGATTAAGGTGTTTATTGAATTTCGAGTGTTCTGTCTATTTACATTGTTTTACAAGAATTGCAATTATTATTTCTAACAATTATTAAATTCCTTACAACATAATTGTGATTTGAATCTTCTGCAGTAAAGCTTGTAATTTTAATTCATTTATATTGTGGCTTTCTAGCATTACATCTTATGTGCATTTTTGTTACAAAATTCTTGTTCATCCAACCCTTGAGCAAGTCACCTCCTTTATGCCTACGTAATTTACTTCTTGCATGTGTGATGTGTTCTACCTGTTTTGGGGTTACAAACCAATATTCCTGATCCCAATAGTTAGAGGAGTGATATTCCTTTTCTTGCAACTTCGATTAGTAATTTTACCAGTTTTGGGGGATACAATAATAAGCTTTCTAAGCCCACTAGGTGGAAGTGTGCCATCTCAATTCTACAAGTGTGGTTTTGATTAAAAGTGTGGTTTGGTTTTCTCAAGGAATTGTGAAAGAACTTAAACATATTTCCATGTGACATTCATTTAGAATACTACAACCTCATCATTAATTAAAAATATTATACTAGTATATACAGTGCATGACATTTCACAAGTTCATCATACAAACACTTCATTGAAAATTAAATGAATAGTTCCTTATTTATCTAATAAATATTTAAAAGGTAATTGAAGAGCTTGTCACTACACTATCTAGTCATTATTGTCCAATTAGATAATATATTTTTTATGTCTTGACTTAGTTGAGTTCTTCCATTTCTTTTTCCTTTCCTTTGCTTCCCAAGTGACCTTTTAAATTAGTAAACACTCTAAAGGTTATTTCAATGAAAATTATTTGAATTGTTTAAGTTAAACAATATTTCAAAACAAAAGCACAAAACTGTACATCCTCTTCAAAACCATTGATTTTGAGTTCTTATCTACTACAAGTAGACTACCTTGTGGATTTTCCATGTGCTGACCCATTTTCCCCTATGATTTCTTTTAAACTTGTAAAGTAGTCCAAAATTTTCTTCCATTGTTATGAAAACATAATAAGGTGGCATCCTCTAGAAAATAAAATCAACTAAAGTTTAGTTATTATGTCATGATATGTCAAGGTGCTTGTTACTTGCAACATATGTCTCTCTGCTAATTATGAAGTATTCGTATTATAAATGCATTTATAAATATGGTATCAAATGAAGAAACGAGAATGATTATTTGATCACAATATGCATTATTTTACAGTTCATGTGCATGTTGAGTGTTTTCATTCATTCATTCATCATTCATTATGCTTATTGGCTTATATTAAAGTAAAAAAGGGAAAAGGGTTTTTATACTTTGGAACTTAAAATGAATGTGTATGAATAAAGGATTATAACCATGGCTCAAATTTATGTTACTCAATAAACATAACATCTACATACATAAGTGAGCTATGACATATGAGGGACACACTTGTGGCTGATATACATAAGGTTATATCGAAGGTTATGATTAAAGACCTTGGAATTGATATGGAAATGTCATTATAAACTTGGAAAACATGCTTTCATTCATTTCAATGATGCTTGGAATTTGTTATGTTCATTGATTAATGGCCCAAGTCCATGATTGGAGCATAATGTGGCCACTATTATTCCCATGCATTAATTTGAAATATAAGGCTACATTATTGTGTTGGATTAGTAGTTGGATAGCCTTGGGACTTACTTGTAAACCCAAATTTGTAGTTAATTTTGGCATTATTAGCTGGTGATTATCCTCTGTTATGGATGATTTTGGAACTACTCTCTAGGTTGGATGTTCAATTTCTCACTCAAGAGGTACAAAACATTGTTTGCGCATTTTCAAGAGGTTAGTATTGAATATGGTTGATTGTAGTTGCTTTTTAGGTCACTAAATATTAAAATTTACCTCAAAAAATGTATGTTTTGAAGTTATTTTCTCCACTCTCTCTTTGTTTTATTTTTCAAAAGGAAGTGGGTAAAGAATTACCTTCTCATTTCTACGGTTGAAGGTTATTACTGTAAGAACTTGTATACTCTGTTTTAACCCCCCCCCATACCTACACTTTCCATAGGGAGAATTTCCCTGCAGGTATCTTCTATTTCACAAGTCAACATTATTTACTTACGAAAGTTACCATCATTTGATTCTTGACCAAATTAAGGTTTCTTGATTTCTTTAAAATCCATGAATCTATCAGTAGAATACATAATCCATTTTGACCCATGATTTTCGATCACATTTGAATAAAAGTATTTAATGAGGAACTGGGGTTTCCATTTCTCTTTTGTCAAGCGCAAGTTTTAGTTTGCAATAGGGTATTAACAACCTTTAGCAACCCCTGATTAATAATATTAATAACTGAAGGTTAATTTGTTTCATACACATGTAGAACTAAGTCAAGTTTCAAACCTATTTTTGTGATATCCCAAAACTACTACATGTAACTCATAAGTTATACAATAAATGCATTGACCAGAGTTTGGAGTAAGCTACAACACTCAAAATTATAGAGTCGAAATTATAGAGATACAACTGTTTCAATATCGAGCTCCCAAAAGAAATAAAAATGTTTGTATTTTTAAAATTTGCATAAATTTTGTTTGAAAAATTAGTTTGAAGTGATTCAAAGGGCATAGTGAATCATATATATCATTCTTTGGTTCCAATATGCCTTGAAACAAAAAAAATGGATACACCTAGTAATCCAACAAAAAGCTCTACTAGGATGAATGAAGAAGAGGAAGAAATGCAATGTTATATATTAAAATTACAGGACCAAGTGCAACAAATTTCACTCCTGTAAGGAGTAACCAAAAATGAACTAGAAACTAAGATGGATGGTTCAAAAGTAGACATGTGAGTTTTTAAAGTATACATGAATGTGATGAATGTCAAGTTGGAATGGTTAACAAAGTTGATGCAAGAAAGGCATTCTAGTGTTGACAAGGTAAACCATGAAAATCATGCTAAGGAAAAAAGGGATATGAATTATGATTTTAGAGACTCCAATGTTGGGTTTAAGACCAACTAGATTCCAAAGATCGATATGAATAAGTTTTATGGAAATGATCTGGTAACATGGATACTAAAGATGGACTAGTTCTTTGATCTGCACAATGTGCAACACACACAAAAGGTATGCATTACCTATTTATATTTAGAACCCAATCAATTTATATGGTATATATAACTTTTTTCTCATAAAACACCAATCTCTTGGTCAATTTTTACTGAGGAATTGATAGCACATTATGAGGATACAAAGAGAAGCACCTTCTTTAGCTAATTGATAAATCTCAAACAAAAGGGTTCTGTTGGGGAGCACATTGAGGTCTTCCAAAGATTGAATATCAAGGTAACTGATATTCTAAAGGAGCATATTATTGATGTCTTCGTAGGGACTTTAAAGGATAAGATCCAACATAAGGTTTTCCTTTGGGAACCTAAGTCATTGGAGAATGCATTTAGGGTGGCAAGAAAATTTGAAAGAAAATTTATGACAATAAGGAAGTCTACCACTCACAACTATAAAGATGGAAGTGTTTCTACTCCTATCCTCCCACAACCTACAAGGTTGACACCACAACAACTAGAGGAAAAAAGAGAAAAATGGCTTTGTTACAGTTGTGATAGCAAGTACACTAAAGTTCATAAGTGTGTTGAGAAGAAATTATTTTGTTGGATTTCAAACCTTTGTAGTTTGTTTCTGTTGAGCTAAATTTCAGAATATCCACAGTAGTGATCATATTTTGTTGACACTTCGAATCCCATAGGGGATCCATTATCAAGACTTCTTCAAAGAATGATAGAAGAGCTATAGCAGAAGGTGAATAAATAATTAAAAGAACAAATGATAAAATGGGTAAAATTAAAAGGTTGGCTAACAAATAAAGTCAAAACCTAAATTAATGAAATTAATAATAATTATTATTATTATTATACTTATAGATAATAATTAATAGTAATTATTTATTTAATAATTTAAAATATTATTATAAACAAATAATTAAATGATTAATTATAATACTATATAAAATAATAATAAAAACCTTAGAATGAGAAAAAACTCTTAATAGTAAATGATTATTCTTACAACTGATCAAAAAATTAATTAAAGAAAATAATAATCATAATTTATGTATAATAATCATTAACAATAATTATTTATTTATAACAATATAATTATTATTATTATAAACAAATAACTAGATAAATAAATAAATAATTAATTAATAATTTCTTACCTATAATCATGAAATGTATCATTTTTAGAAATGAAATAATTAATAATTATTCATAATTATTATAAATGAAATAATTATTAATTATTAATTATTCATAACTATTATAAATGAATAAATAAATAATTATTATTATAAATAATCAATTTTTTATAATAATTATTAATAATAATTGTTTATTCATTTATAATAAAAGATTTGATAGTTAATCAATTTTATTTTATATTAAAAAGATAGGGAAAGAAAACAATACGTGAGATGTTATAGCTGAGACGCATTGGAGGACCTAATCTGCCTGATTAAAGGAAGCCAACTTCCACTGATCTCGATCCCATTGTCCCTGTTGAGATTATGGGGATGCTTCATAATCTCAAGAGCCTCCCTAATTTTCCTTCTTTGATATTGTTCTTCTCTTGCGATAATTGTGGCATTCTCCAAACAAACATGGTGCTTTGTTTTTTATGAATGTTCTGCAAGGGCCGAAGTGTGAGATCTTCCATTTTTAATGTCGGCTCCATGTTCTTTCAACCTTCTTTGTAGTGAGCACCCTGTCTCCCTAATATAACTCTTGCCACAGGAAAAATCAATTTTATACACTCCCTTGAGTTGATGTCAATCAATATTATCTTTAACATACCTCACACCCTGTTTAATTGCTCCAAGTGCAGTGAATTGTATGAATATGTCTTTCTTCCCCAAAAGCCTAGCAATCTTATCTATTACCCACTAAATGTATGGTAGCAAAACTCTACCACATTGAGAATGAGCTTGAGGTTCTTGGGATAAAACCCTCCTTTTAGCTCTTTTTATAGCTTTTTTATTTTCATTCTCCTTATAGCCTATGCTTTTAAATACTGAAGTTAAATGCTTCTTCTCTTCGTCACGATGCTCAAATTCAGATATCATAACGGCTCTAATAGTAAGAGTGTGAAGTACACCAAACTTTTGAGAAGGATTATGATAAGATTCAACGTGGAGGTAGCTCTCTATGTGAGTTGTCTTCCTGAATACTTTATGACCCAAAGAACCATCCTCCTTTCTGATAATAAGGACATCTAAAAATGGAATTCTCTTGTTCTCCTCAAGCTCCATTGTAAATTTTATTTAAGGAAAAATGGAATTAAGGTGTCTAAAAAACTTATCAAGCTACACCTTCCCATGAGACCATTTAATGTTGGTATCATCAACGAATCTCTTCCACTAAGCTAGCTTTAAAGGATGTGATTCAAAAGCCTTCTTCTCAAAGTATTCCATGTATAAGTTAGCCACAATTGGTGAGAGAGGTGATCCCATGGCCACTCCAGATGTCTTCTCATAATAACTTCCCTGGAAACTAAAAAACGTTGAATGCAAACAAATCTCAGCAAGCTTTGCATTTTTTGGATCAATAACTTCCTTAATAACCTGAATAGCTTCATCCAAGGGAATCTTGGTAAATAAGGATACTACATCAAAAATTTCTAGGGTGTCATCTTGATCCACCCTCTCATGTTTTATAAGATTAACAAACTCATTGGATTCCTTAATAAAAGAATGAGTGTTTCCAACAAGAGGTTTCAAGATCTTGGAAACATACCTTGCCAATTCATAGGTTGGGGATCCTTTTACATAGATTGTGAAGAGGAAGAAGAAAAGGAATAAGAAACATGAAAATAAGAAGATATACACAAGGAACCAACCCTATGGGTTGAGAAAGAATAAATGAATCCTACCATGTCTTGTAATTCATTGGCTGGAATTGCCACTCCTCAAATTCTCAAGGTAGAAGGATATATCAAGAAGAAAAATGTGATAGTGTTGATTGATTCAGGTAGTACCCATAATTTTATTCTTTTTAAGATAGCCAAGGAGTTGTATTTCTTTCTATATCCAACACTAAAGTGTCAAGTGATGGTTGCAAATGAAGGAACTATAAATTGCTTAGGGAAGTGTCATAATATCAATCTATCCATGGGGGAATATGTATTGAATAGACCAATGCTTTCCATTCCAATGGGTAGTGTTGATGTTGTATTAGAAGTCTTGGAAAGGAAAAAAAATTGAATTAAGGGATATTTTAGGGAAATCTGGGAATATAATTAGCTCTAATGGAATGTTAAATATTTTTAAGGAACATTGAGGGGTAAATGAAAAATTATGCTCACTAGATGTTCAAACATCTAAGTCATTTGTTTATCTAGATCTCCAAAGAATCATTGAAAATCATTCCAAGGTCTTTGAGACTCCCAAAGATCTCCCACATATTCGCGATTATGATCATGTTATTCACTTGATTCACGAAGGTTGTTTCTCCAAACATCAAACCTTATAGATATTCCTATGCCCAAAAGAGTGAAATTAAATGTATGGTTGCAAAAATTCCAGAGGCAGGTATAATTCAACCTAGCCAAAGTTCCTTCTCTTCTCCAGTAGTATTGGTGCACAAGAAATATGGATCGTGATGTTTGTGTCTGGATTATAGAGAGCTCAATAAGCTCACTATTAAATATAAATTTCCCATTCGTCAGATGAACTACATGGAGAAATTTACTTCACCAAGCTATATCTTCACTCAAGATATCATCAAATTAGAATGAAGACAAAATACATTCCAAAAACTCACTCAGAACTGATGAAGGTCATTATGAATTTTCAGTCATGCTTTTTGGTCTTACTAATGCACCTTCCACATTTCAAGGTTTGATGAATTCCATTTTCAAACCCTTAGAAAAAAATTGTTAGTATTTTTTTATGATATATATATATATATATATATATATATATATATATATATATATATATATACACTACAAGTTTTGGAAAGATCATGTTCAACATGTTGAATTGGCACTCTAACTATTGGAGGAGAAACAATTGTATGCAAAACCCTCCAAATGCTCATTTTTGGTACAAGAAGTGGAATATTTGGGTCATATTGTATCTGTTAGAATCTTTGAGGATTTCTCAGGTTGACAGGGTATTATCCCAAATTTTTAAAGAATTATGGGAAAATAGTAGCACCACTAACAACATTACTAAAGAAAGATGCATTTTTTGGACTCCATAAGAAACTAAGGCCTTTGAACTTATTAAAGAGGAAATGTGTTCAGCTTTAATCTTAACCACACCAGGCTTCACAAAAACCTATATTGTGGAATGTGATGCCTCAGGAATTGGAATTAGTGTTGTTTTAATGTAAGAAGGAAGACCCATTTCTTTTTGAAGTCATCTAATCAAGGGGAAGTATTTACACAAACCTATTTATGAGAAGGTGTTGGAATAGGGTCCCTAGGTTTAGTTTTGGGGTTAATTAACCCAAGTTTTGTATAAGTTTTTTTAAAATATGTAAAGTCTTCGCGAAATGTGGATGCGGAGTGCGCATGTAGATAGGAGTCAAAGGGTCTTAGCCCCTTGTTTAAGTCAGTTTTTAGATCCACCCATGGTCCATGGACCATAGCATTGTATTGAGAAAGATATAAATGGTTAATTCATAGCGAGTCTTAGAGACAACTTAGAATGAAGAATTGTGAACTTTAAATGGTTGTTGTTTTGGGTGAGTGCTAAGGCAGGAAGGCTCTGCTTCTTGTACTTAGGAGAGAAGGGAAGGCTCCTGCAGCTAAGTGTGCAGAAGGCCTTGGTAAGTCCGCAAATGAGTGCATGGACCCCTGTAGCTGAGTGCACCAAGTAGAAGAATCTGTAATCTGAACATTGAAGATCAATAAAGACTGATTTTGAAGAATTATTGAGCAATTTGAAAATTTTTGTTGACTCTGTTTATGCTATAATTTGTCACTTATAATGTGTTTTCTATGGAATAATGAATGAATGATGCATGAAACCATTGAATCTGCCTCATTTATGCATGATTTAAGTAACTATCTATTTTCACAAAGATAAGATTTATTTCTGCTATGTTTTCTGGTGAATTGGATAGATCTGTGCGAAGTCAGATCTAGGGTTATTTAGTGATGCATGAAAGTAGATAAATTGTATGTTTAAAGTTTGCAAAGATTGATCATAGACCTTCATGAAGGTCTAGAAGCCTTTTTCCCTAGTTATAGTAATGATCCTTAGAAGGATACTGATCTGCGTGAAGGCAGATCTGAACTTCCAGATCTAGAGAACCACTTATCACATGTCCTTGGATGCAGAAATATGGTTCTAGCATCCCCCAATGCTAAGTTGGGTGAGATTTCAGCCTGCACTATGCAGGTTGTTGCCGAAAGGGCTAGCAGTTAGGGTATTTTTGGTTGGCACGAACAACTCTGAACCTGGGTTAGGCCCCCTTAAGCCAACAAAAGGAAATGTTGGTAATACTACATGCTCTGAAGAAATTGTGTCCTTACCTAATGGGAAGACACTTCAAGGTAAAAATAGAACATGATAGTCTTAAATATTTCTTGGAATAAAGATTATCTTAAAAAAAGTAGCAAAAATGGGTCACAAAGTTGTTGGGGTATGACTTTGAAATTATCTATAGAAAAGGGAAGCAAAATTTTATTGTAGATGCACTCTTAAGAAGGGATTTGAGGATGTGGAATCATTGCTCTATGTTGTTTCTATTATCCAACCTGATTGGATAACTGAAGCAAGGGAAGAATGGAAGAATAACACAAAGGTTTGGACACTCATTCAAAATTTGAAGTAATATCCTAGTGCATCTGATACATTTATTTGGAAAAATAATTCATTATGGTACAAACATCACTTATAACTATGTAAGAACTACCAATTCAAACAAAAGGCTCTTTTGGAATTGCACACCTCTCCTATAATATGGCACTCGATATTTTTAAAAACTTACCAAAGGGTCAAGAAGGGATTTTTTTTGGAAGGCCTTAAATCTAATATTCATAAGTTTGTCACCAAATGTTTGGTTCACGAACAAAATAAAGTTGAGAAAATTAAGGCTCTGGGTCTTTTACAACCATTAGTCATTTCAAGTCAACATTGGGAGGAAGTCCCAACGGATTTTATCACAGTTTTACCCAAGTCTAAAGCAATGAGTGTCATCATGGTGGTATTTGATAGACTTACCAAGTATGCACAGTTTTGTGCACTATCTCATCATTTCAAATCCAGTGAAGTCGATATTGCATTGGTGGAAAGAGTTTAAAAGCTACATGGAAACCCAAAGATTATTGTAAGTGAGAGAGATCACATTTTCACTCGAAATTTTTGGACAAAATTATTTTCTTGTCTTGGTAGTCAATTAGCTCATAGCTCATCTTATGATTCTCAATCTAATGAGAAAATTGAGATAGCAAACAAATGTTTGGAAGGATATCTTCGTTGCTTTGTATCTGATAAACAAACACATTGGTTCAGGTGGTTACCTCTAGCATAATGGTGGTATAGCACTTCCTTCCATACCGCAACAAAAATGACCCCATTTATGGTGCTTTATGGATGTCATCCACTGCCCATCACATCATCTTTAAGAGACAATTCTAAGGTTCAAGAAATGGAAGATCACATCGAGCATGAAAAGCAAGTTCTCCAACTCTTAAAGGATAACCTGAATCTGGTGCAAAATTGAATGAAACAATGGGCATATAAGCATCACATTGAAAGAAGTTTTGATGTGGGTGACTGGGTATTTTTATGGCTACAACCATATAAATAAATTTCCCTCAAGCAAGCCAAGAAGGATAATAAATTATCACCCACGTATTATGGCCCTTACAAGGTATTGCAAAGGATTAATACTATGGCCTACAAATTGGAGTTACCTTCATCTTCACAAGTACACCCATTTTTCCATGTTCCAGGCTTAAAGAATTTTATAGGCGACAAGCTCCTAGTTCAAAGTATATTGCTAGAAATTGACGAGGAAGGAAAAATCATATTGGAACCTAAAGCAATCACATCAACAAGAATCTGAAAGCTACGAAATCAATCAATTTCAAAGTGTCTCTTTAAGTGGAAGAACTTACCTACTAAATATTCCACATGGGAGGATGAGTATTTCATACAAAAGCACCCAGAACTACTCAAGCATTGAGGAAAAGACATTTTTAAAGGAGAGGGGCATGTTAGGTCCCTATAATACTAGCCCCCATATTGTTAATATTATGCCCCATAGAAAAATGTAAACTTTGAAACGGGAACTATAAACTCAAAACAAGAACTCTAGCAAAAAAAACCCAAAAAATCATGAAAAACAGTGCTAAAAACGAAAAGTGTGTATACTGGAACAATGTTTTTTTTTAGGGTTAATTTTCAACATATTTAAAAAAGGAAGTAAAACCAATTTTTTTGTGCAAAAAACAATTGTTTTTGAGGAAAAAAACACACTAATGTTTTTGGTAGAATAACATTTTTCTTTCCCAGGTATAATTTCAACATTTTTTAGTAATGATGATAAATATAAAATAATGGGATCTGAAACACATTAAAATTCCATCAGTTTTCATCCATGTTGTTAAACATATAATAACATGACACTAAATATTGCTAAAATTCTAATTGTTTTCAACCATAACATTAAAGATAAAAAAAATGGAAAATTTTCAACCATAGAATTAAAAAACTCTAAGTTTTCAACACATTTAAACCATGACATTATGAACAAATTACATGACTAAATTAATCAAAATGTCAATACTTGTAGATTGAATGAAACATAAATTATATCTCTAATTTATTGTTGCATTGTAGATATTCTAAACAATAAAAATCATCATAATTAAAACATATAATCCAACAAACATAAAAATGAATCATAACTTCATTTAACACCATATGGAAATCAAAATTTTTATTTCAAGATACGATGCAAACATCAATTATATAAATTGTCTTAGACAATTATTCAAAATCACTCATATTTTCTTGCACGCCATCAAAATTCACATCTTCAGATGAATGACTGGATGCACATGAAGACATTCCATATTCTTATCTTTCATCAACTAGTGCCCCATCTGAGTCCACATGCATGCCTACCATTTCAGGTTTCAAAATTCTTTTGGATCTATGACTGGTTTTAGCAGACTCCCATCTCAACACTGTTTCTTTTGGTAACAACCTCTTCAAAATCTCTATCGCCTTGAAGTGAAGAGTTCCTCTCTTTGTTAAATTGAATTCATAAACAAGTATGTCAACATCCTCCAATTTTAAGAGGTGTGTGCAACGACGATTTATATTTGTACCATTTCTTTTTCTCTTTCTGCGAATTTTTTTATCAACTACCATCCCCGACTTGTATACACCATTAAATGGGTGTGTATTTGTGGCATACCAGTGTACTTCAACACCTGAAAGATCTTCATTTTCTGTAATGACCTTTATAACCTTAGCAATCCAGAATGGATAGCCATTTGGATCTCCATCTGCTTGCACTACGATCATGCAACCCTCCTTAATATCTTGTACTAAACCCATGTAAAGGTCTTCCATGGCTTCATGTTGTGCACGAGGTATTTTGGAACCGATATACATTTCTCTTTCCTCCATTTTTGAAGAATTAATAATACCTTGAGATTGTTGTTGTTCGACAATGTTTGTTTCCTCATGTTCATTTGACACATTTTGTGGCCAAATATATGGATTTTTCAAAGGTATATCTTCATTTTTTGTTCTTGAAACGATATCACTTTGATTATTGAAAAAAGACTCCCACCAAATTGAATCAACAATATCAAAGTACTCATATGTATATATAATACATTATTTAATTTCTTCAGGCAATCAAAATAATTTATATCTCTATTCTGCCTGCGTGCATTATGAAATTCAACGACCGATTGTAATAACAATATATTTGATACAACTATTGGATGATCTAGAATGAACTTCAAAAATGCCAAACCTGATGACAGTGCCCATTCTGCAGTAATTGAATACTTCTTTCACCATATTAATGTTTTCCCATAAATTTTTTGATACAAAATTGATGTTGGAAGCTAATGTCATTAAGTTGTTCAATGCATTTTTCCTCACCATGCGATCCCAGAATAAACCTTCACATGTAAACATTTTCTTCCAACACATCAAAAATAGGCTCTGGCATGTATGATTTCTTAATACATTCAATTGATGATGGCAATATCCCAACTTCCTTCCTCCTCAATGTGACTGGAAAACGATTAAACATTTGATCAATATGGTCATAAGTGTTCCCAACAAGAAGGAAACCAACCTTTATCTTCTGAAAAATTCTCAATTCAACAAGCATGTTTAGATATCCAAAAACAATCTGATTTGTGTTTTCATGACAAGTGTTGTCCAATTGTAGATATAAAACTTTAGGAAGATTACCAAATCAATGAGAAAGAACATCATGAATTATGGTTATTGTCATATTTGCATCATTATGAATATTTGGAGTTGTGATATACCTTGGCAACATTTCCCATTGAAGACCATGCAATCGACCAAGTGATACTGAATAAAATTTCCCTCCTGTAAATTTTTGGGTGTGCGAACAAAATGTCGTAGAAGTGTTTTCTTCTGGTCCATACCATCAATTATCAAACCCAAATATTTATTTGGATTATCATAACACTTCTTTCAATGTTTTTACAACATTTTCCTTTCACTTGTTTGTTGTTCGCAATGCTCTTGAAGCACTTTGATAATGGAATCTACACAACATAAAAGAAGTCATTAATAATACATTTTCATAGTTGATGACTATACAATTTTAAAAATTAATGTTATGAATTCTTACCTCTTTCGGCCCCTTCACATTTATCCATTTTTTATTTAATAGAAGCACATGTACTACAAATCCCCATCCTTGTCTTCTTAGGAATACAGAAATTGTTGAATTCTTTCTTCCATATCTTCACAAAATATTGACATGTAATAAATCAACCGTTTCCTTCAACACCTTCTCCATATTCTTTGTATAATTTGTATATTTCTCGTCTTGAGAAATTATATGGAATATGTATTGTCTCTCTATTTGGCATACACTCTCCATGCTTTGAAAATAAGTCTTTCATCCATGACATTGCAGTATTTGATAATGGCCCAAACTGTCGTTTATGACGTACTTCTGAATAACATGTGGGATCCTTTTCCAAATTTTCTTGGATTCTTGACAGACAAAAATTACCCATTGAATGAGACATTTTGAAATTCTTTCTACAAATAAATAAAGGCCCAATATGATAATCATAACTTGAAAATGTAGATTGCATGCACCACACTAAATACAAATTTTGCATGCTTTTATTTTTGACAAATATCTCTTCCTTTTCTCCAATGAAAACTTGAAATCCATATGTTTCAAGCAATCTTGTTGACAACATTCACCTGAAATGAGAGCACTGATAGAACTTCTTCTCATGAGATATTCTTCTCTACCTCTTATATAACTAGAACATCTTGGATTGATATGAAAAGGTCTTCACCTACTCCTCGATAAAATATTTTCTCACAACATCTCCATCATTGGATCATCATTTGTATATTAAGCATTTTCATCATCATTATGAGGAATATTATCCTCACTATGATCATCTATGCTTTTGAAATACTGACTTGGAGGGTATTCTTCATCTTGCCCTTCTTGAGTGCTACCCTCATAGTCCTTAGAATTAGGACTAAATGGAAAATTGGACTCGATGTTTATTGGATATTCTTCATCATGTGCATTTTTAGTGTTGCTCTCATAGTCCCTAGGATTAGGACTATGTGGAAAATGTGACTCTTTACTTACTGGAAATTCTTCATCTTTCCCTTCATCACTGCTACTCTCATATTCCTTAGGATTAGGACTAAGTGCTTCATCCTACCCTTTGTCAATGCTACTCTCATAGTCCTTAGGATTAGGACTAAGTTCTTCATCTTGCCCTTCGTCACTACTGCTCTCATAGTCCTTAGGATTAGGACTAGGTGGAAAATGTGACTCTCGATTTATTGGAAATTATTCATCCTGGCCTTCACCACTACGGCTCTCATATTCCATAGGATTAGGACTAAGTGGAAATCATGACTCTCTATTCATTTGAAATTCTTCATCACTATTGCTCTCATATTCCATAGGATTAAGACTAAGTGGAAACCGCGACTCTTTATTTATTTGAAAGTATTCATCATGCTCTTCACCACTACTGCTCTCATAGTCCATAGGATTAGGACTAAGTGGACACCATGACCCTCTATTCATTTGAAATTCTTCATCATGCCCTTCATCATTGTTTCTTTCATAGTCCATGGGATTAGGACTAAGTGGACATGACTCTCTATTTATCTGAAATTCTTTATCATGCTCTTCATCATTGTTGCTCTCATAGTCCATAGGATTAGGACTAAGTGGACACCGTGACTCTCTATTCATTTGAAATTCTTCATCATGCTCTTCATCACTACGACTCTCATAGTCCATAGGATTACAACTAAGTGGAAACTGCGACTCTTTATTTATTTGAAAATCTTCATCATGCTCTTCATCATTGTTTCTCTCATAGTCCATAAGATTAGGACTAAGTGGAAACTGTGACTATTTATTTATTTGAAATTATTCATCCCTCTGTTCATCAGTGTTGTTCTCATAGTCCTTAGGATTAGGACTAAATAGAAGATTTGACTCTCTCTTCATAGTGGAAGAATTTCCGTTATATTCATCAATATTAATAGAGTTGTTACACGACAAAGATGCTGATGCTTTACAAAGCGAAACTTCACTATTAGAAGAATCCATGCCTTTCAAATAGAAGAGGTTGAATGATAGAAATGCACTCTCTCCTAATGATAATATATAGCGTAAAGAATGAAAAATTCCCTTGAAAGATTCCCTCTAAAAAATTTCACCGAAAGTTTTCCCTCCAAAAATTTATTTTCATGTATTTTCCTCCATAATTTTCTTCTACAATTTATTGAAAAATTTTAATTAAAATTTTCTTATGAAATTAATCTTTTAAACTAAATATTTAAATTAAAATTGTAAACTAAATATTTTACCTAAACTAATTTTTTACTTACACTATATAGCATTTACCATACAATTGAATGTTTCTTTTAATTTTAATATATCTTCTACCACACATTTAAAATAAATTGCTATATTACCATAACACAATTTATATGTTAATTTTTTATTAAAAAACAAAATTAATACCACATTCACCATGCGGTAAAACAATTTTTTTAATATATCTTCTATCACACATTTAAAATAAATTGCTATATTGCCATAACACAATTTATATGTTAATTTTTTATTAAAAAACAAAATTAATACCACATTCACCATGCGGTAAAACAATTTCATAATGTTCGCTTTATCATAATTTACTAATCGCCATAACAAGATTTATATGTTAAACTTTTTATAAAAACAAATTAATCCCACATTCAACGTGCGGCAAAACAATTCCGTAATTTCTATTATATCATAAATTTCATTGTCACTATTCCTCACATCACATCAAGGCTTTTCGAGGTTCGTTAAAAGACTTGGAGCAATTTTGTGCAGCAGCTACATTGTTATCAACAACATATTCAACGGAATATTATCACATTTGAAAGGTTAGTTTCCCTTTTATTGTTGTAAGTTTTAAACTTCAATAGGTTTACTAGTAGTTATGTGTCAGTTGGGTTGTTATCTTCGTGTAAAATACCAGACCAGAAACATATTCTAGTAAAATAATATTTAAATTTTTATTAATGAAATTTATATTTCTTTTAGCCCACGGAGTTTTGGATTGACAGTGAATGGGTGCACTGTTAAGGCACTTCTTGCAATAGGTCACTGGTTCAAATCCCCCGTAGGTGCTTACCTACAAAAAAAAAAGAAATTTAGATTTCTTTTAGAAATTAAAAATTTAGATGAGCCAGGCTTACTCGACAACCCCATGGAATCCATACAGGTGAGGATAGTCTTAGATAGAGGAGGAATGACCTGTTTTAGATTTTTATGAACCCAACGTTTCGGACTACCAAGTGAGTCCATCATCAGGGGACGCGTCAATAGATATTCTGAAGATATTAATGATGTATCCATGAGCTATATTTCAGAGTAAATTTAGATTGGAAATTAAGATTATCCAGAGTGAAACTGATTTCCAATCTAAATTTACTTTGAAATATAGCTCATGGATACATCATTAATATCTTCAGAATATCTATTGACACATCCCCTGATGATGGACTCACTTGGTAGTCTGAAACGATGGGTTCATAAAACTCTATAATAGGTCATTCCTCCTCTATCTAAAACCCCATGGAAGGCAGAAGGCCACTACATCTGCAGTGGGCATGGTGGGCTTCTTCATGCCTGCTGACAGCACCCACCCCTGTGGCCCAGCCCGCCAAGGGTGAGGGTCGATTCTTAAAATTGGGTCTCCAACCCCACGGGTCTCCTCCCCCACAGGCCCGTTGGGTCGCGGGGGAGGGGTGGGAGGGGGCTACATTCAACTTCTCCCTCATCACCCCCACAGCCCAACGGGCCTGTGGGGGTCTCAAAATAGAGCCTCCACCCCCACAGTCTCGTTGGGCCATAGAGGTGGAGTGCGAGGGGCAGCGTGAATCAAGCCTCCACCCCATGGGCCCGTTGAGCTGCGAGGATGGGGTGGGACGGGGCTGCATTTTTTTAATTTTTTTTTATTTTTTTAAAGGTTATATTTTACAAAATTATCTATGATTTATGATTATTTATGACTTTTAGCTTTAGCTTCGTTTTGTTTGTTTATTTAAGCTATTGTTTTTTTTTAATTTACTGATTTATATATATGTGTATATTTTTGAAAGAAAATGGAATCAACGATGATTTATGTGAATCTTTATGGACCAAAGACTGCTAAAATTAAAGGTGAATCCTCAAAAAACACTGTTGAACGAACCAAACCTGAGCTAATAACTACAAATCTATCAATTTCCTCAAATGATAAGAAGACAATTTCATATTGGAAGAAATCAAAAGAAGTGAAGCTTACAGAAAATTTATGGTATGTGAAAGATAGAGAAGGTGAACAGCATCTGTAGATATATCTATATGTTGATATCCCTAATGATAGCGGACTTTATGAGGTGATGGGAAAAGTCATAGACATTTGTTTGATACTAGACACTGAAGTTGTTTATGTACTTACAAAACTGCCCAAATCACATGACAAGATTAAATATCATTGTCATTGTCAATACATGACATGATAGAGGAATCTACAAAGATGTGTAAACAAATCACAAATGAGATTGCACAAGATATGATAAGTATTGATATTTATATTTATGTGTTTTGCATTATTGTAACTGTATCATTATATTTTTATAACTTAGCTTTTATTGACATATGATATTTTGTTTGACATAATTTTATTGAAAATATTTTAATTATGTTGGGAGGCATTCATTTCATAGAGAAAGATATTATGAATGTTGTCAGCAGTTTCTACTTAGGGTCAGAAGAAGATATGGCAAACAAGCAAAAAATAGTAATTCATGATGCTACAAAACTACATCCAAGGGATCAGCAAAGAATGTCTATAGTGGATAAATCTAGCAAAGGTAGACAAGTTAATTTTGAAGATGACGAAGTTGAAATTGGCACTGAAGAATATGTTTCCCTTACTGAGGATGACATTAGAACTGATGTTAGAAAGGAGAAGAGCCATAAAAGACCAAAAGTAAAAATTCCAGGAATGTCTCTGTTCTAGTTAATGATGAGAATGTTACTTATCTAGAAGAAAAGAGGAGGAATAAAATGAATTTGAACATTCTCAAATAGTCAAGGCCAACAGTGAAGATCCTAGTGAAAATTCAAAAGAAAGTAGGGAAATCATTACACAAGGAGCTAATTTAGAAGATGGCATTATTAAAACAAAACAAAATGCCATTTGACATAACTTGACAAAGACAAACTTAATTGAGGGTGGTTGTACATTTCATATTAATGTGAAACAAATCTATAACCCAAGTAAAGGACAATTTAAATATCAAATCATAAATCCACACCACCTCCATGTTCACAACTTGAAGGCATTGATGAGGTACAATCCATATGTTCGTGTGGTTAATTATGTGCTTCTTGTTGATCCTGTTCAAGTTCCCAACAAAGAAACATTTGATAAGTCAAAATGTTTTGAATACAATTTTTATTTGTTGGTGGGAACCATTCTATAGAAACTCAAAGGAAATTTATGGAGGAATATTCCAATAACCCACGTTTTGAAACAATGAAATGTATCATTTATGTTGGTTTATCAAATACAAAATAAAATTTATTGGCATGTGATTATAATACAAATAATGAATATAGGATGTCTATGACTTTCATCCAAAGGGTTAGATTTATTCATAATGAATTTGAAGAAAATGCGGTGGGGATAAGATAAATATTACTCTAGAATTTTGAAAGGAATGTTGTATGGAAATAGGCTATAAAATTGAGGAAAAAAATTCAAAAGGTGACAAAGAAAATTTTGATATGTTCAGAAGTATTGATAACATTTTCCAGTTGGCATTTAGAACTGGAGAGATATGGGAATTGATTAATGAGATTTTTAGCATGTGGAAGAACATTGGCATTAAAAACCAGAAGGTCAAAAAGTTTAGACCATTGATATGTAGCAACAGTAAATCAGGTCCTCAAATGAAGTAGCTTCCAGAAGATATGACTATCACACTTTGGAGAGCATTGCAAGGAGTGAAGGATGAAAAACTTTTCAAAGCAATATTATCTCATGTGAAGTTAGGGGAATTATCATTGGATGAAATTTGTGAGGAATTTCAAAAGTAATTTTATTGAGTTATTTTTACTTATTTCTAGATTATAATTTTATTTTAAATATAACATATTGTTCTTGGTAGTATTTGTTATACATATTATTATATTAAATTTCTTTACTTTATCTATTTAGTCACAAAGTTTACATGAAAATAAAAGAAAAAACGGTTAAATTGTTGAATGAAGATAGATGGGATGATGTTGTATGCAACTACCCAGATTCAAGTTCTACATCAACACTAAAAGTTTTTTATTTTGCATTTAAAAAGGTATGTTGATTATACATTTACTTTTATTCATCTGTATACTATTTTTATTTTATAACTTATACATATATTTGTTTATTTTATTAAATATGAGGAAAGATGCAAATGGATCACCAGATAGTTTCAAAATCTTTATTGAAAAAATTAAGATTGAAAGATTGAGAAAGAAACATCTTTGTAACGTTGAACTTGATCCAACTCTTACTCATTTCATTTGGAATGGGCTTGATACTATTCAATATAGAGTAATACAAGGTGACTGTGAAGACATTGTTAAACTCATACCTAAGAGCCTGGATTATTCCCTAGTTATTGCATATATTCCCCATGGTCTCAATATCCAAAACATTGACTATGATAGTGACCTTTATACTTATGAAGCTTTAATAAAGTGGCTGCAGGATTTGTAGAAATCACATAATCACCATTACAGAGATTTGTGACATTTCATTCACACATACAATTAGCAATGTTATTGACAAGCTTCAAGGGGAAAGAAAACTCAAAATTAAAAATAATAATTTATGTACAAGTTAATTGAACTTTTACTATTTCATGTTATAGGAAAAAGCCAAATCTTCTTAACCATGAAGAACAACCAATTATAAATGATTGTGAGTTCATCCATATTGATAGTTGGACAAAATATTATAGCTATAAGTCTATGCTTCTTAATCGGGTAGATGGAAAGAGTCATAGCGAAGTACTAGTTTATGATGTTGTTGTGAAAAAACTAACATACGAAGATAAAGAAGAAAAAAGAGAGATAGTTAACATTTATCAAAAACAACATTCATTGATTAGCTATCTTATAGACTTATGTTCAAATGAAGGATATTGATTTTCAAGCTCAAGTAAGTTTTATTATATAGAATTGAATTTTAATATCTTCTTTCTTAATTTATATGTCATTATACTAATTTACTTCATTATTTATTTTGTGCTTGATAATTAGGTACAACACTAGCGTGTTGCCTACAAAAGGAAGAAATTACGCTGTCATTGAAAAGGATTCATTACAGTGAAAATTTATTCAGCAAAGAATTAATGTTCTTCAATTTCTTCCAGATTTAATGCAAGAAATTGGTTTGAGGAAAGGGGATTTTAATGAATCACTTATGGAAAAATAGGCAAAGGAACCTCAACCACCATTAGATGGAATGATTGGAAAGGCATATATTGGGAGATTCGTAGACATCAAAGATCCATCAGAACAGGAAAATGAGCAAAATGAAGTAGAAAATATTGTGGAAGAAGACAATGATGAAACTCTAGAGGATGAAGAGTTTGGGTTACGTGATATTTTTGATTAAATTTAAGTCATGCTTGGAAATCAAACTCATTTTTTGTAACTATTAATTAGTTATTCTTTTAATGTTTTGACTTTGACATTTTACGAGAAGAATAAGTATTCAGTTAATGTTATTATATGTTCGATATTCGTATTATGTGATTTTCGCTTTAATTTTTAGGTGGAACAATATCTTTTGGAAAAACTGTGATTATTATTATTTTTTGACATGAAATTCATAAAAAAAAAAAACTATTATTTAACCATTTTTTATTAAAATTTTCCTATAAAATTTGTGATTTTGACATGTCATTTCTAGCAAAATATTATCAAAATGTGTAATTTTTTAGTTGTATTTATGTTCAAAATGTTTATTTTTATGTCAATTGTTAAAAATTATTATTTTTTTAGAAACAATTATTTGATGTGCATTGAAAAACTAATTAACGATATATAAATATGTAGAATATAGAAACTTTAAAATATCGACCTTCTTCTTTAACTATGCAAAAGAAATAAGACCTTACTGCCAAAAAAAAAAAAATTAAAGAAAAACAAGAAAATATGAAGAAGAAGACCATTTCAAAAATTGTTAAATTTAGAAAATAATTATTCACATTTAATACATTAGAAAATTTAAAGTCAAAAAATAAGCCTTTTAAAAAAAGGACCTGAATCAACACTTTTTAAAATCAAAATGAAAATCACTAACATTCTAAACTAACGTACATTAAAAAAAAAATAAAAAAATCAAAGTGTCAAAAACTATGCTAAAAATAATATATATGTACTTTGCATCACCACTTTTCAAAATCAATTGATGTTTTTGCTACCTCAACGGAACGGGTAATCGTATTAGTTCTCATTTCAAAGTTTACATTGTTATAGAAACCCACTATTGTTTTTTTTGTTTGTCAAGTTGTCTGTGATCCTCTAAGCTTGATATGTGGCTTGAGGAGTCACCACCCAGGGGCATCTAATCCATCAAAGTCACCCAGGGATCACACTCAGCCTAGGCCACCCTAGCCTTAAGCTGACTAGAGTTTTTAGCATGTCCCCTCCCCCTAGTGTAGGGCACAAGCCACCCCCTATGAGGTTTGATCTTGGGTTGCCTTGTCTGACGAGGCCGATCCTCAACTGGTTGTGCTAGTGAGACTTGAGCCTTTACATTATTATTATTATGTAGGCCCTAATTATATTTTGACCCTTTAGACTCCTATATATGCCAAGGAGGTATTTTCATTTGAATCATCCAAGAATTTTTCATTTATGTGATGTAAAAGGAGGTTTCGCCCTTGAAGAGGCTTATTTTCAAGTTGTTGATCTATCTTTTCTTGTTTTTTTTGTGATCTAATTAGATAAAAAAACTACTTCTCCACTTATATATAAATTGATTAGAAGACAGCAGACATATCATTCATACATAAATCACACAGAAAGAAAAATTACTTATTAATGAAAATTATGAGAGATTGAACATTCACATACAATATGCTACCATAAAAGTCTCCAAAAATCAATACATGTAATTTACCAAATAAGGAATATATATATATATATATATATATATATCCTAGAAAAGAAAATTGTAGTAATTAATAGGAATGGGACCTCCATTTTAAAACCATTGCAAAATAGGGCCCTCTAAAAAGAGGCATTTAGTATTTACAATTCTATCCCCTTTTCTTCCACCTCTCCTTTACTCTAGGAAGGAATATTTTCTATATATACATATATAGAATTGAAGTTACAAAATTGTTTCTAGGTGAGTGACGTTGATGTGTCGTGTGTATGTTCTAAGTCTGATGTTGCTTGTTATCGTTGTGTCTCCCAGGCACCATGAAACTTCAAGATCTTAGTGATATGGGGTTTTTTAGTCTTCTGTAACTTTCGCCTAGCTCTCAACTCTTGGTCTGCCAATTTCTTCATGTTGGCCTTCATTCCAACAATGTAGCAGATAAGTTGATTCATCCCCCTGATGGATGTGATGATGAAAGTTTCATTTTCATCTTTATCCACTCATTGAATATGTTCTATCTTATGGATTATTGCAACTTAGAACCTATTGATGTTTTGCAATATCAACCCACTAGATGCGGAGATGATATGAATCCCAAATTTCCTAATCTTCTTTCTTTGAATAGTTCTACAACCGCATCCCATATCTTCCTAGATTGTGTGAGAGCTATAATTATTTTTTTCCTTGTATTATTCATTTAACATCTCCCGTGCATTGATCAGTGACTTATTACTCCTCTCATGTTCCTTTCTTAGTATAGGACCTAGGTAGTGTGTCATAGGCATCCCTTTGTTCCTTCTGCCATTCTAGTACTTAACCAAAAGCTTCACTAACTTTTTTATAAGAATGACCTTTAACATTCAATTGCTATAGTGTCTCTTCAAGCTAGATGGGATATTATTGGACCTACTATAATCTATCCATGTAGGAGGATTGTTCTTTTTGGAAGTCATTGTTCACCCTTGTATCTTGATCCTTTAGCACTTGAACATTGATTCATGTATTCTACTTCTAATCAATCCTAATATTAACCTCTTATCTGTAGACTTCCTTCAATTTCTTTAACTTATTTGAATGAGCTTCTCTAAGTTGTTTTTTATTCTCTTCCACCTAAACTTTAAAGGATTTTGCTAGAGATATGAATTGGCTTGTTATTCCTTCTTTCCTTTTCGATTTGAAATATTATTATTATTCTTCTAATTGTTGTTGCAGAGTAAATATTATCTTCTTTAGCTGCTCCACATCTAAATATATGTTTTGGACAGTCTCATTTTTGGTAGTCTCCAAGGCTCCTAGGACCAAAATTGTATCTACGACGACATGTTGATCGATTTTCCCTGTGATGATATAGGTGATCCTTTGTTTGAGGCTCTCTAGTACATCAACTTCTTTGTCACTTTCTACAATATTTCTCCTTTTTGACACACTCTAAATAAATTCTGTTATGGACTTACAAGAGTAATAGCCACCTAAATAAATGACTTCATCATCAACATCTCTATGGTTATCCAAAGGGGTATGCTACCTATTTTCTTAGTGATTGGAGGGATGGAGGAGATCATACCTTGCGGGACAATATTGCCTTATATTAGGGTAACACTTGTTGACATCGCGATCAACACCCTCCAAAATTTTGCCTACATTTGAACCTTGGATCCTACAGAGGATCTTACAATCTATCGTCCATGGTAATTTCATCTTTGAATTATGTTTCACAAAGTGTTTAAGTCTCCCTCTCAGGTTCTAACTTTTAAAGTCACTTTCTCACACATGCTCATTCCTTGATAAACTTATGAACACACTTTCCTTATGCAAACTTAAACAAACATAACATTTTCCATCAAGATAGTGCCTATGTGATGTTCAGTTCATGTCGACAGTCAATGTGCACATTCATTGACAATCTCCCTCACTTTGGTTGTGTTTGTACTTCTATTTTGGTGAGTTTTCTCAATCGTGATCTTTTACACACTTTCACTTTCACATCCATGGCTATCACTTTTGGTTATTTTCAATTTAATAAATTTTGTTTTCATGTTATCTTTAATCTGGCATGTGTCTCTTTCAAGGTCGTTCGCATTCTGCAAGTGTCATCTTCATATTTTCCTCCTGTCGCAGGTGTCACTTTCGTTGTTTTCACCCTTGCATGCATTGCAACTTTATGCATCACTAGATTTAGTTTTAGCACATCCATATGTGTTACATGGTCCTACATATCATTATAATATGCACTAAACACATTCCTAAAACTTAGCACACATTGTTTTCACATTCGACTAGAAATAGGTAGTATTCTAATTGTCGCACTTAGAAATAGGTGTTTCTTTGTTTTCGTTTCAAGGTATGATTGATGTTCATGATTCATGTGCATTCGTTTGGCTTGTATTTATGGAATTTATGTGTTTTATCTATGTTTGATTCCTGTTAAGATGCATTCCTTTCTCTTACTTTGTTGGTCCCATACTTAACCATTTTGGGAGCTCTTCTTGGTTCTCCTGCCCAATGCAATTTGTTGAGGAATTAACCATCTTATCAAGAGATGAGATTAGACTATTTATGAGCCTAATTTATGCAACATTACTCGCCAAGAATTGTGCACTTAGTCCTCCTCAAGATCACATCAAAACTATTTCACATTATGAACCTCCCAAGGGAAGTCATCCAAACCCTTTTTCTTATATTGACTCACTACATTGAGCTTTGATCAGCTCTTCCATACATGGCACATAGAGCACCCTTAGATAAGAGCATGGACCTTCTCCATCCTCTTGCAAAGGAAAAATGTGCATTACAATGACCCTCCTACCCTCACAGCACAGTGCAAATCCTCCTAAGCAGAGTTGCTTCCTTCTAATGGCTTCCCTTAGGGAAAATTGCAATCCAAATGAACAAACACTCATTGTTGGGGAAAAATGTCATAGAAAATAAGGAAAAGTGAATTCCAAACCAATAGTGACCTATCAAGCCACTGTGCTTTTCCCATCAAGCCTCCTCCTTTCAACCCTTCCATAGGACTATCATAAGCAGTTCATTCCATAAGCTAGGTAGTGGTAGAATGGATGTTTTTTGTTAATTTTTTCAACTAGCGCCAAATTCCAGATTGGAAAACTCAAATGATCAAGATAATATAAGCATTAAATTCATCTTTTCAAGAGGACCAAAAACGACCTAAAGATAACCTAATTCGATTAAATAGAAATTAAGTTTTGAATTATTTTATTCATTCATACATTATGGAATGGGTCAGCTCTAACCACTTGAGTAATTTCTTGGGTTAATCTTAACACCAAGTAAACCCTCAAGAAAAACTATAAAAGGAAGATACCCCAAGCTCATTTGGACACTCTCAATCAAAACATGTTTTTTTCTTCTATTTTGTTTTGGCTCGCACAAGTTCATCAACAGAAGTTCCTATTAGGTCTGAAAGTACAAGTGTAAGGTTTGATCTAGGCTTGGGTAATCCAGATCTCAGTCCCTATCACAGATCAAAAGCTTTTTGTCCATGGTCACAAGCACTAAGTTTTTAAGAGAGTGACTTTGGCTCTCTGGCCACTCAGACACAGTTTAGAGGGAGTGACTCTAAGTTCTGAAGGGTTCAGTCCCTGGTCGCTCACACCAGGAAGCCCTTGGAGTGACTCTGACAATACAATCATTAACAAAAATCAGATAGAGAGAAACTTTGGCCCTTTTGGTTGCTCACACAACTCCTTAAGGGTATGACTGTGGGTTTTTACAATCCAGGGATGAGGTCACACTCACAGTGATCTCCTGAGAGCGATTGTGTAGTTACAATCGCATGTATACAGTCTTCATGAGAGTGACCCTGAAGTTTAAGTCACCCACAGATAGTGTTTATGAGGGCGACCCAATCCAGATATAATTTTTTGACATCTTAGCTTTAGTTATCTTCAGTGATCCATTAGATTTGAGTTTCTTTGTTGTTATTACATATCTATTGATCTGTAGACTTGTAGATCTAATCTATTGTTTTCCACTGCAAATTATATGTATTGGGCTCATTGTAATCTCTATTGTAAACTTTTCATGACAATCTACTAAAGAAGAATATTTGAAAGGGTTTCCCCCTAGTGGGGCTTTTCCCTAGTCTTGGAACTGTTAGCGCTTGAGATTTCACCCTAGGCTGAGGAAGGTAAACCTTCAAGGCAACATCAAACCATTTCACCTCGTAGCTAGCCCTACGGGGTATGAGAAGGCTCTCTCCGGTCAAACTCGGTAGATCTTTCAATAGGATGAGCTGACCCAATTAGGAACATAGATATTAGGCTAGTAAACTGATAAGGAGGGTTGATTTAAAGTTTTTGGGGTTTTTGGTGGCAATTGGAGGGAGTGCAATTCAGGGTGTGGGGATTGAGCTCAGTTTTTGCAGGTGGGTCTTTGGGGCAAGGAAGGAGTTTGTGCTGATGCCTTAAGCTGAGATGGATGATCAAGGAAGAAAGAGAGGGAACTAAAGAGGGCAAACAATGGCTTTGAATCCTCTTTAGACAGTGGAAAACATAAATATTAAACAAAATTGAAAGCTGAGCATGGCATGCATGAATTCAAACTTTATCACTTCTTTTGTTTAATTAGCAGCAATAGAATAAGAGATGGAACACATAAACACACTTACAATGACAAGTAGGAAACACACCATCAACACAATAATCCACAAGAATCCACAATGATGTCTGCAAAACCCTGGCCTTCCTTTTCCTCAAATTGCAGAGATACAAGTAAAATATACAATAGAGCTTCTCCCTCAAGAGTCCAACCTCTCCAACCATGAAAATGATTGAGAAAATACATAATATAGGCAAGCCAACCTCTTTCCCTACCTCTAGGGGTCGAGCTCAGCTTCCTAGGAGCAGTTTGAACTAATTCTAAACTAAGCACTAGATAATAGGCAGTCAAAACAACTTGCCTCTAAAACTTAGGAAACTAATCCATGCATTAAATTTTCACTATTTACATCAAAGAAAGTTCTAGAAGTGTCAAAGGAGAGTAAATGCATCCATGTGCCATGAAAATTACACCAAAGTTTCTTATTTACATGCCCAAACGTCATCCAAGAGTAAAAACAGTGTTTTGCTGGCCGAAATGGTCAAAATGGTGAAATTTCCCTGAGTGGTCGCGCCCCTCCCTTGGAGTGGTCGCGCCCCTTTGCAGCTCTGTTTGAAGGCCTTCCCGGTGTCCAAATAAAGTGCAAGATATCTCGTTGGAAAGGTCTGGGAGTCTAATTTCCAACCCAAGTGGAATTGTTTAATTTGGAGTTGATTTGACCTGTCAAAAATCAAATCTCCCAAGACTGGTCAAAAAGTGCCCAATGAGGCTGCCTCAAAGAAGAGTGTTGTTGCAGTCAACTTTTGAATACCTTCCTCAACCCCAAATTGAGCTCATGATAGCTCATTGGAAATATATTTTTGTCTAGTTATCATTTTACCCATCAAGAAAGTCATTTGGTCAACAAAGCTAGGAGAAAACGTGATTTTCCCAAGGTCACTTCAGAGGTGCCTTTGATTCTCCTGAGGCAACGGTATTCTTGACATTTCTCTCAAACCATGACACCTGTGCAAAACGTGAAGGAGGTTTCTCTTCCTTGGCATGTTTTGGACAAAAACCTCTATCAGTTTTACAAAATTCATCTTTGATTGCTCAGAACCATCATTTTAGTGAAACTTGCCCCGATGTGTGAAACAAGGAATTTTGTCGAAATGGAGCGAAATGAAGGGGATAAGGGGCTTCTAAATTCTTGAGAAAATTTTTGGAAGTAGGGAGGGATTTTAGGAAGCAGGGGAAAGTAGAATCTCAGAGATTGAGTGAGAGGAAGGGGTTCAAAAGAGTGAAACACAGGCCCAACCTAGAAAATTGCCAGGTTGTAGCTAGAAACTAGGGTTTGTGCAAAAATGAGGAATTTGGGGGATTTGAGTGTTGGGAAGTGTTTGATAAGGTACATTAAGGATAGGGGAAGGTGTATGAACATCAGGAAACAAGTTTTGCCGATGATTTGACCATCCAAGAGAAATTGGCTTCAAAACCCTAGGAGAGGGAAATGAACTTGCCAAAGCACAACTGAAGCATGAACAAGGTGTAAAATGACTCATTAGACACTGACATGATAATGACAACCCTACGAATGATGATAAACTCAGCTGAATGGTGACATGGACTGATATTTGGGCAAACCCTAGACCTAATGCCTAGTGACCAAATTTTGCTTGAAGACTCACTGAAATGACAAAATTTGACCTTGACACTTCAAAATCACTTTGTAAGAGCATATTTGATCACTGTAGGAAGGCTGGAAAGACTGACACTAACATTGGCTCCAATGGGGATGGTAGCTCCTTGGAGGTGCCAAGAACTTTAGACCTCTGGGAGAGCAGACCAGTGCTTTATTCATTGGGCGATGGAGTCAAAAACTCAAGCTGAAATGCATGACTGAAAACTAATGACTTGACAACACAAATTGACTCTCACTCAACTAAAAACTGACTCAATACTTAAACACAACCGACAAACTGAAAATGATGCTCAAAGTGGAGCTTATTCATCACAACCTACTCTAACAGTTTCATTCATCACCTGATCAAGTGAAATGAAACAACCAATGCAACCAAGTAAGTATTCCGTCTGCTGTTTGAATCCTCCACAAGTTCTCACTTATGAACAACAAGAGAGAACTACTGAAAGGAAACTCCGATGGCAACCTGGGAACAGATCCGCTGAATGATATGAATGCTCTATCCGCCTCCAAAAACACTGCATAAGGATCTTGAAATTCAAGCACATTGGAACTTAGCTCATACAATGGAGTACTTCTCTTTTCCTCATACCATGAATGCAAACTTCGATCTGAGCCTTGTGATGAGACCCCTGCTGAAAATGACGAAGAAACTGGCTGCCAGATCAAATTCATATCAGCATATTTTTCAAGCTCACACATAGTAAATGGAGAAAGACTTTGACTGCAAACCTCATCCAAAACATCAGCTATTGGATCATGAAAAACTTGAAAAGACTGCTACAATGTATCCATTGAAGATGTATGACATCCTTCTAGCTGTTCATCTTTTTCTTGAGAGATTTTATGAAGATTCTGCCTTATAAACTGAAATGTTTCGAAACAAAAGGGAATAGAATCTTCCTGCATCATCAAATCATGTATTTCGGCTACTATACCTTCATCTGTAATCTGCCCTTCAATTTCATTTGGTGGCTGCAAATCTGATGCTACAGGCTGCTCAAGAATTTCGTTATCTGTCTCATCCTCAACATTAACACTAAGAGATTGTTGATTTGTTATAGGCTGTCCATTTAAAGATTTACTATACAACCTACCCTTCAAAAACTGAAATGATTCGAAACAAAAAGGTAGGGAACCTTCTTGTATCATTTGATCAAATATGTCAACTTCCATGCTTTCATCTGCAACTTGAAAACCAATGGCATTTGGGGGCTGCAAATCTGAATATGAGAAGTCTTGAACAAAATTCTCATTGCTCTCAATATGTTTCAAATCAAGACTTGTTGGCATTTGATTTCTGATTGCATGGTAGTTCTCTCTGATGAACTGACATGAATCAAAACAAAAAGGCAAAGATCCTTCACTTACTTCAAGATTTGCTGCACTTTCCTCGTCACTGTCATAGCTGATATATGACGGCTGAACATTGTATTCAAGCTGCTGAAAATGAACTTCTTCCTCCCACAAACGAGCTGTTGATTTGTCTGCAAGATTAGCTTCTGTTTGGAGAACATAATCATCATCATACTCATCAAACCGAGGCAAATCATCACTATAAAACACATCATCAAGCGTGCATGTTATATCAATAGATCTCTCTTCTCTAAGGTGATCTACAAAACAATCATTATCAGATCTATGACAACTAGGAAAAGAAACAAAATGTTTTGGATCAGCAACTTGTTCTTCTTCAATCAGCGAGCCTTGAACATCATAAGCATTTCTTGAGGTGACCTTCTCCATCATCTTTTCCACTGCACTTACCAAAATATCAAGCTTCACCTCTAGAGATGTTGATTCGGCCAGATCTATGTTTTTCATCTCTTCTTCCTTCAATCTTGCCCTTCGGATCAACAAATGAGCCTCTACACTTACTGCACTGTTTTGCATCTCGTGAAGTGTTGCAATATCCCTTTCTCTCAGCTGAAACTCCATCTCCGGATCAAAGGCACCCGGATAGTGCAAGAGAGCAGATCTAGGAGTAGGCCTTAAATCAGCCGGCATCGAATAATAAACTTGGTTAAATCTGGCTGAAAACTGTTGTACTGTCTCACCTGGCAGTCTTTTCAACTGGTTATACTCTTCTACAATCAAGAAAAGGTTTTGACCAATCATCCACCTGTCGAGAAAAACTTTGACGAACTGCTGGAAATCTGAGATGCTCGCATCAGGCAGGGCTTTGAACCAACTCTTCACTTTGGCTTGCAAAGAAAGAGCAAAAAGCCTTATACTAACATCTTCTTCATCAACTTCAAAAAGATCTAGAAAATTCTCAAAATTCTGGACATGTTGCTCAGCATTGACATTCTTACATTCACCATCAAACATCGGCAAGTATAGATCATAGTTTTTGGGGAAAGCATGAAGAACAGGAGGTAAAACAAGAGGTTTATACCGATCTGGAATTTTACAAGGTGTAGGGATATGTACAGCAGGTATAGAATCAGACTTGGTCGCTTGAGGTTCATCACAAAATTCGGAAAAAGGATCTTGATCAAGCTCAAAGGCATGCAAATCTTTGGTATTCACAATCTTCAAAGGGAAAGAATCAACTGCAGGCCGAGGATCTCTTCTCAAATACAATATACTTTGCAAAGCCTTCTTGACATTCGTGGGAAAAGAGAAGAAATAATTTATGACAAAGAACAAAATGTCTTGGATGAAATTCCAACTTGAATACCTGATTTTGCCATATTCTCCTTTCATGTTTCTGCTGGTCGGGATCATCCTCCAGTGGAGTCTTTGGATCTGATCTTCAAAACTGATTTAGAGTCGCCAAGTGAATGATTTCAGCCTTTCAAGTGTCTGATCGCTGTCCACTATCAACAATCAGATCTGAACTTGATACATGTACTGGGGTAAAGTGTCAATGAAGTGCTACGTTCACAAGCTCACGGAGATTGACTGAAGCAGCGTTTATCTACTAACGCTGATGTAAAACAAGAGCGTTTTCGAAGGCTCCTGGCGTAACTTCAGGCTCCGTCTAAAACTTATGAAATAACACATCAATGAGCAAACAATTAATTTGTTCTCCCCAGTATGGTCGCCACTATGTTAGCGCTTGAGATTTCACCCTAGGCTGAGGAAGGTAAACCTTCAAGGCAACATCAAACCATTTCACCTCGTAGCTAGCCCTACGGGGTATGAGAAGGCTCTCTCCGGTCAAACTCGGTAGATCTTTCAATAGGATGAGCTGACCCAATTAGGAACATAGATATTAGGCTAGTAAACTGATAAGGAGGGTTGATTTAAAGTTTTTGGGGTTTTTGGTGGCAATTGGAGGGAGTGCAATTCAGGGTGTGGGGATTGAGCTCAGTTTTTGCAGGTGGGTCTTTGGGGCAAGGAAGGAGTTTGTGTTGATGCCTTAAGCTGAGATGGATGATCAAGGAAGAAAGAGAGGGAGCTAAAGAGGGCAAACAATGGCTTTGAATCCTCTTTAGACAGTGGAAAACATAAATATTAAACAAAATTGAAAGCTGAGCATGGCATGCATGAATTCAAACTTTATCACTTCTTTTGTTTAATTAGCAGTAATAGAATAAGAGATGGAACACATAAACACACTTACAATGACAAGTAGGAAACACACCATCAACACAATAATCCACAAGAATCCACAATGATGTCTGCAAAACCCTGGCCTTCCTTTTCCTCAAATTGCAGAGATACAAGTAAAATATACAATAGAGCTTCTCCCTCAAGAGTCCAACCTCTCCAACCATGAAAATGATTGAGAAAATACATAATATAGGCAAGCCAACCTCTTTCCCCACCTCTAGGGGTCGAGCTCAGCTTCCTAGGAGCAGTTTGAACTAATTCTAAACTAAGCACTAGATAATAGGCAGTCAAAACAACTTGCCTCTAAAACTTAGGAAACTAATCCATGCATTAAATTTTCACTATTTACATCAAAGAAAGTTCTAGAAGTGTCAAAGGAGAGTAAATGCATCCATGTGCCATGAAAATTACACCAAAGTTTCTTATTTACATGCCCAAAAGTCATCCAAGAGTAAAAACAGTGTTTTGCTGGCCGAAATGGTCAAAATGGTGAAATTTCCCTGAGTGGTCGCGCCCCTCCCTTGGAGTGGTCGCGCCCCTTTGCAGCTCTGTTTGAAGGCCTTCCCGGTGTCCAAATCAGGTGCAAGATAGCTCGTTGGAAAGGTCTGGGAGTCTACTTTCCAACCCAAGTGGAATTGTTCAATTTGGAGTTGATTTGACCTGTCAAAAATCAAATCTCCCAAGACTGGTCAAAAAGTGCCCAATGAGGCTGCCTCAAAGAAGGGTGTTGTTGCAGTCAACTTTTGAATACCTTCCTCAACCCCAAATTGAGCTCATGATAGCTCATTGGAAAGATATTTGTGTCTAGTTATCATTTTACCCATCAAGAAAGTCATTTGGTCAACAAATCTAGGAGAAAACTTGATTTTCCCAGGGTCACTTCAGAGGTGCCTTTGATTCTCCTGAGGCAACGGTATTCTTGACATTTCTCTCAAACCATGACACCTGTGCAAAAAGTGAAGGAGGTTTCTCTTCCTTGGCATGTTTTGGACAAAAATCTCTATAATTTTTGCAAAATTCATCTTTGATTGCTCTGAACCATCATTTTAGTGAAACTTGCCCCGATGTGTGAAACAAGGAATTTTGTCAAAATGGAGCGAAATGAAGGAGATAAGGGGCTTCTAAATTCTTGAGAAAATTTTTGGTAGTAGGGAGGGATGTTAGGAAGCAGGGGAAAGTGGAATCTCAGAGATTGAGTGAGAGGAAGGGGTTCAAAAGAGTGAAACACAGGCCCAACCTAGAAAATTGCCAGGTTGTAGCTAGAAACTAGGGTTTGTGCAAAAATGAGGAATTTGGGGGATCTGAGTGTTGGGAAGTGTTTGATAAGGTACATTAAGGATAGGGGAAGGTGTATGAACATCAGGAAACAAGTTTTGCCGATGATTTGACCATCCAAGAGAAATTGGCTTCAAAACCCTAGGAGAGGGAAATGAACTTGCCAAAGCACAACTGAAGCATGAACAAGGTGTAAAATGACTCATTAGACACTGACATGATAATGACAACCCTACGAATGATGATAAACTCAGCTGAATGGTGACATGGACTGATATTTGGGCAAACCCTAGACCTAATGCCTAGTGACCAAATTTTGCTTGAAGACTCACTGAAATGACAAAATTTGACCTTGACACTTCAAAATCACTTTGTAAGAGCATATTTGATCACTGTAGGAAGGCTGGAAAGACTGACACTAACAGGAACAATCTCTTGTCTCTGATGGCCATGATGTTGTCTTATCGATCAATGCATATGTTGTTCTTTTTTTTATAGTCTTTTCTTCTTTTGTTATTGAAGTTGCTTCTACTGTTGTAGTGATGTCTCTTGTTCTTTTCAGGATAGTCACGAGCATAATGAACTGTCCTGTGACAATTGAAGCATTCAATATGAGATAATGATTTGTCATATCTTCCTTTTGAATTATGAGAAGGAGGCTTCCTTGATGGACCCCCTTTTTCTTTCTTCCTTTTATCATGAGAGATATATGTAGCGGGCTCTCCCTCTTTGTGTTTTTGAATCCTTCCTCATGCAATCATTCTTGACTCTTCTTGAGTGATATTTCCAACAATTTCATCAAATTTTGGAAGAACATTGTTGTTGCTAATTGTACTAATGAATATTTCCCAAATAGGAGGGGGACCTCTAAGAGATCCTCATAATGTAGGATTGAACGGCTTCCCCTTTGTTCATCTTAGTTTCCTTGAGTTTATCTTTCAGAGTGATGATTTCATTCAAGTTGTTCACTTCATACATGTTGGCTATCTTGTCATACATATCTTTAGACTTTCTTAAATTCCCAACATAAGCAAGTAAATGATCTTGTAAAACATCAGCTATAATTTTCTTTGCTTTAGACTCACCTTTCTTGTGCCTATTCTTGAGAGAAGTGGAAGAATTTTCTGGAGGCTTGGGCATTCTTCCTTGGATGTACTCTAGTACATCATTGTTGTCAGCTATGATCTCTAATATGAGTTTCCATGCAGCAAAGTTTGATGCATCACTCAACTTTTCATGCTCCTTGAAGGTATAGGACAACATCTTGTCCTTGAATAGGTGATTTTCTATCTGAAGGAGAGGGCTTAAAATCTTGTCTTCTCTTGGGCTTGACTTTCAACTTAGCTATAATACCATGTTAAATTTTCACATTGTTCTGTGTTGTATCAGTTACTTTAGCCCAACTTGTCTTTTCATTAATAGTACATCCAATTTTTCAGTAGTATAATCATTCATAAATGTAACTAGAGAAATAAAAACATATGCAGTGATAGATAAGACAACATCACAACCATAAGAGACAACAGATTGTTCCAAGACCATGGAAAAACCCCACTAGGGGAAACCCTTTCAAATATTCTTCTTTAGTAGATCGTCATGAAAGTTTTATAGAAAAGAGTACAATGAGCCCAATACATATAATTTGCAATGGAAAACAATAGATAAGATCTACAAATCTACAGATTTGTAATAACAATAGAGAAAATTAGATCTAACGGATCACTAAAGATAACTAAAGTTGAGATGTCGAACACTTAGATTTGGACTGGGTTGTCATCATAAACATTGTCTGCGGGTGACTTAAACTTCAAGTTCTCTCTCATGAATATTGTATGCGTGTTACTGTAATTGCACAAACGCTCTCAGGAGGTCATTGTACATGTGACCTCAGTCCAGGACTGTAAAACCCCACATTTTCACCCTTGAGGAGCTGTGCGAGTGACCAGAAGGGCCAAAGTCACTCTTTGGTTGAGTTGTGCCAATGAACATACTATCAGAGTTGCTCCCTTCAGAATGACTGCAAGAGGATTCCCGATTTTCAAACTCACCATGATGGAGTTTTCCCAGGTTTCACAAGTGGTAAGAAAACAAGGGGACAATTTCCCTTGAGTAAGAATAATACTCATGATATTATTCATTTCATTCATTCTCATATTTGTGGTCTGATGCTTGTATATTATGTTGGTGGTCATCCCTACTACACTTTTATCAACGAATTCTCAAGAAATACATGGATATATTGTCTTAAGCACAATGATTAATCCTTTGAAACATTCAAGGAATTCAAAGCCTTAATCGAAAATCAATCAAAAAAGAGAATCAAAGTCTTTAGGTCTGATAATGGAGGATAATACATGTCAAAAGAATTCATAGAATTTTTCAAGAAAGACAGAATCAAGAAGGAAACAATTGTGCCATATACTCTTGAACATAAAGGTCTAGCCAAAAGAAATAACAGGTCTATATTAAAAGTTTCCCGTGCTATGCTACATGATCAAAAGGAGCCAAAGTTCCTTTGGGCTGAAGCAACATCTACTGTTGTAAATGTTCAAAACAATGTGCCTCATCACGCATTATAAAAAAATACTCTTGAAGAAAATTTTCATAGGCACTAAGCCTGATATCAACCATATTCATGTATTTGGATGCCCAATATATTTTCATGTACGAAAATAAAAAAGGAACATACTGGAAGATACTAGCAGAAAAGGTATTTTGTAGGATATTATGAAAATTCTAAATCATATAGAATTTATATTCCTAGTCAAAGGAAGGTCGAAATTAGTAGGGACGTAACATTTGATGAAGATGCAACTCTTTGTAAAGCAATGACGTAAATATTTTGAGTCAATTCATGACTGAACCCGACCACTCACATTGGATAGCTGCTAAACACATATTGAGATATTTTTATGGGTCAACTACACTTGGCTTAAGGTATTCTGCAGGAAATGTTCAATTTCATGGTTACACTGATGATGATTCAGTAGGTAATATTATCGAAAAAAAGAGTACATATGGATTCTACTTTAGCCTTGGATATGCCATGATATCCTGGATGAGAAGGAAACAAAATTTTGTAGCATTGAGTACAACCAAAGCAGAGCTACTTGAGTAGGTCCTAGATACTACATTGATATACTGTGAAAACAATAGTGGGATCTGTTTGGTAGAGAATCGTGTGAAGTATAAGCATATAGAGATTCAATATCACTTCATTCGATACATGATAGAGAGTAGTTGTCAAGCTCCATCGCATATCAACAGATGAAAAAATTGCAGATATTCTCACAAAGGAATTACCCAAGAGAAGGTTCTTGGTCTTCAGAGAGAAACTTGGACTGATGGATGTGTCCCCTCCAGGTAAGGTGAAGCTCTGATCGAGAACACAAAGCCAACTCTTACCCCCTGTTTGAGCTCCTGGGGTGAGGAATTGAGGGAAAAGGTCTCGTAGGGTTGAGGGAACTCTGGACAATAGGGCACTCTCCTACTTGTTACCCATAGGGTTGAGTATTTTACTCCCCTTTCTTGTCTTTACAGAGTATACCCTAGCTGGCATCATACCCACAAGCAAGGCTTCTAGGGAATTTTACTCCTTGTTTGGCCAACGAGTTGAGGGTGTGCTTGGGGTGTACAACCCAAGACAATTATGATGCAAGTGTTCTACCACATGACTTCTAAGAGTCATTGCTGGGAAGATCAGCAGGTAATAGGATTCTGGGTTAAGGGTAAATCTCCCCATTGAAATTTCGAATTGAGGGTAAATCTCCCCGATGAGATTCCAGGGTTGAGGGTTTACTCCCCTATATGATGATTTATCCTATTGCTAGATAAGGGTGCAAGCTATTTCTCCCTAATTCTTCTTCTAGATCCGAGAAATTTTCAGCAAATAGAGTTGAGCAGAGACAGTCTTGACAGGTTGATCAATTGACAGATATTGAAAAGTGGAATTCTTCCTAGTTGAGAGGGAGTGTTAACTTTTGCAACTAAGGTCAGTTTCCACATTGGACAAATCATATTATCAAAAATTAAGTTTTGGATTATTTTGTTCATGCATACATTATGGAATGGGTCAACTCTAACCACATGAGTAACTTCTTAGGTCAATCTCAACCCCAAGTAAACCCTCAAGAAAAAATATAAAAGGAAGAGACCTCAATCTCATTTGGACACACTCAATCAAGGCATGTTTTGTTCTTTTATTTTGTTTTGGCTCTCATAGGTTCATCGACAAAAGTTCGTATTGGGTCCGAAAGTACAAGCGTAAGGTTCACTTTTGGTTTGGGTAATCTGGATCTCGGTCACTGTCACAGATTGAAAGTTTTTCATCCACAGTCGCAGGCATAGAGTGGTCAAGAGAGTGACTTTGGCTCTCTGGTCACTCGGACACAGTTAAGAGGGAGCGACTCTGAGTTCTGAAGGGTTTAGTCCCTAGTCACTCACACTAGGAAACACTAGGAGTGACTCTGATAGTATGGCTCTTGGCACAACTCATCCAGAGAGAAAATTTGGCCCTTCTGGTCACTCGCACAGCTCCTTAAGGGTGCGACTATGGGTTTTTATAGTGCAAAGCCGAGGTCACGCATAGTGACCTCTCGAGAGAGACTTTCCAGTTATAGCCACATGCATACAGTCTTCATGAGAGCAACCCTGAAGTTTAAGTTACCCACAAACAATGTTTATAAGGGAAACCGAGTCCAGATCTAAGTTTTCAACATCTCGACTTCAGTTATCTTCAGTGAGCCATTAGATCTATGTTTCTCTACTATTATTACATATATGTAGATATATGGATATGATATATTGCTTTCCACTGCAAATTATATGTATTGGGCTCATTGTACTCTTTACTATAAAATTTTCATGACGATCTACTAAAGAAGAAGATTTGAAAGGGTTTCCCCCTAGTGGGGTCTTTCCCTGGTCTTGGACCAATCTACTATCTATTATGGTTGTGTTGTTGTCTTATCTATCACTGCATATGTTGTTCTTTCTTCATTTACATTTATGAATGATTATACTACTGAAAAATTGGATGCATTGTTAATGAAAAGATAAATTGGGCTAAAGTAACTATTACAACATAGAACAATCTGAAAATTTAACAATTTTAAGACTGATTTTTTCTTTTCATGAATTATTTTCATTGGAAGAAGTACCTTATTAGAATGACAAGGTGATTCTCAAAGAAGATATCAAGGATAAAGCATAAAGAAACACTTGTGGAGAAGAAGCACCAAAGATATCTATCATGTAGACATGAAGCATATCATAAACTAGGACAGAAAGAAGACATTGCATGATGACTTAGAGGATTCCAATATTGATCCAAGACCCTTTGGAGGGTGAAGATAAGCAAAAAAGTGGATCTTTATTGAAGATGAAGAATAGATCATATCTACCAGCAAGAATGCAATATGAAGCAACAAGGAAGAAATCTTGGCATTACCACCTCATCGTGAATCCCATGTCATCATTGTGAAGTTGTAACTTGTACAAGTGTCACCATCATGGTCAATACGTGTCCATGTGTCATGCAAATTAATCATGTGCAATGTAATGATGTATACCTAAAAAAAAGGAAAAAAAATGTAATGTGTGGAAGTCAAAGAGTCGTATGTGGAATATGAAGAGTCACATAGTCATATATGGATAAAAGTCACATAGATAAGTCCATACGTTATTTAGAAGTTCAAGAGTTGTTTAGGGGTCCAAAGGACATATTAGAAGTCCAATAGTCATTATGGTAAACTAAGAGTCAAGGGGAGATTAAAGTTCATTCCTCTTATTATAAAAGCAACCTCGTAACTCAAGAAAATGGTTTTTGGAGGCTTAAGCTTTAGAGAGCAAGTCTCAGCTTCTCTAACTTGGCACATGAGGGAAAAACTATTCTTTGGAAAAGAAAGAAGTAACTTAATGTTCCACTACTGAAACTAGTGCCTCATTATTGTAATTGTGTACTTGGATCTTTCACCTAATAATGATGCTCATTGAGCTAATACACTTTCATGAATATATTGTGAATGTTTTAATGCTATTATTTGGATGTTTTTGGTATATGTTGGCATTATTATGTACTAAATAAACTGAACTATTTTTGTGCCTTTAGTGCTTATCTTGTTGAATATGTGTTGTATTTATTTTCACAAATCGTTCTTATCCTGTGAAATAATTTGCAAGTTAATTAATGAATATTTCCTTGCTCTCATGTGCCTTCCCTAGGATAGTATTATTACTTTCCTTCAGGGGACTCACTCTTTTCTCCTTTTGTCAAAGTATCATTTTACACATTGCAATTAGTGCATCACAATGTCAGCTTGCTTATTCAAAGATTATGTGAATAATATCTTATGTTATTCATTGAAACCAAGGAAAACATTACAGCTATGGTGGTTAGGCCTATACGTTGGATGGGGCACCTAATCCAAACGGTGTGAGGTCTAATTAGGACTTCACATCGAGGAGACCCCTTGTATGTTGGTGGTATACAACACCGTCAACATTATGGAGATAGAAGGAGGGTCGAATGATGAGTAGTGCCCATTAATTCTATGTTGAATCTCTTAGATTTAATGGCTCATCCTCAAATCATACTCCCGATGTGTTTCTCTGATACCTCTAATGGTCAAATTTTAATCCCTAATGAGCCTCTTTATCAAATGTTTCAATTGAATTTTGATGGGGAGGATGGAACATATATAGTCGAGCACATATCTAATTTTCTTAAGTTTTGTGAATATTATGAAATCGATGATGAAGATATTTCTTGTGTTCTTTTCCTCATCACTCTTGAAGGTCATGTTAATCAGTGGTTTCATACCTTACCATATGCCTCTATTCATTCTCTTGATCAATTCCTCAAGGAGCTTCACCAAGATTTTGATGGGTATGATTACCGAGATTTTTATAAAAGAATTAATAAACTTAGAATGGAGCCTAATCAATCAATTAAGGATTTTTCTAATATATTCCTTCACTTATGTTATGTGTTTCCTGAAGAAGATATGGATTGGGATTTATTTAAACAATAGTTTGAATATTTGGTACAAATCGCTTTGAATTAGTGTGAATCGAAAACCCCTGATTTTTCTACTCTCCCAACTCTGGTAAATCATGAGACACCTATAAATTTAGAGTAGGAACCTACTATTCCTTTTGTTCCTTGTCCTCCTCATTTTCCAGTACCAATCAAGGTACCTATATGTATTAATGATGTTGAGAGGTCTAGAAATCCAATTCTTGATCCATCTTCTCAACCTTCTTCCACTTTCTATGATTCAGATCCAATGGAGGAAACCTTGGAATGGTTCATGAAGCCTCATGTACAGGTTAATACTTCCATTCCTCAAGATAGTATTGACACTCATAACTCTAGTATTGAATTTGATTTGGATTCCTGTCATCCTCTATCATATTTTTCTCATGATCCCTTTCTCCTAGATTTTCTTGATCGATCTCTTCAAAATACAAACAATGATCAAGTGCAAGGTAGTCACTCTTCACAGGTATAGGAGAAGGAAGGTGGGGATTCTTTTGATATTTCTTCTCTTTTTCAAAATCCTCTATGTCAAGATCACGTTCTTCCATCCTTAGCTCATTTTGAATCTAGGAATATCAGTAATGAATCAAACGAATTTTATTTTTCTAATCAACCTAAAGGCTTGGGAAATCATCATTCTGATGATCCTGACTCTGTTAATGTATGTGATGATGTATGCCCAAGCGCATTAGCTAATATTTCATTTTCTCAAGAAGGGTTTGTTTTGGAAGATCTAGACCTCAAATATGATTCAGTCCAAGAAGATGTTCTTATGGAAACTTCCTCTTCACTTCACTATCCCTTGTGCTCTACTGTTTGTAATGCATTTTCATCACCTAATGAGTTTGGTTTTTAATTTACACACGGTCATGTTATAATCCATGATCAAGAAGAAGTTAATGAAATCATTGAGTATCCTTTCCATTCCTTATCATTTCTAGTATTGCATGAAGAAAATCCTTCTATTCAGGGTACTCATGAGATTGATCCAATTTATCCATCCTTAAAAAAACCTTACTATTTGAGTAACTTGTCTATTCTTGACCAAATCATTGATGTAGGTGGCTACCATCAGGATAATAATGGTCTTATTTAAATTACTGATAGTATTTGTCCACATACCATGCATGATCTGATCCAATCTTTGAAATGGGATTATTCAATCTTTGAAAGTTTCAGCGCTTATTAGGAAATCAAGGCAATTCAACTTTCGTTGATTGTTATATCATGTTATTGTGACTCTAATAAGGTCCCTTAACTAAATTAGATCTATATTTTCTCACAAAAATATTCCCTTTGCATGGTTTCACTGAATGTAAATTCCTTCTTGAAAGATGTTTGGCATTACGGATACAATTTTTCTAACATTCAAGATTAAGTTTTTGATCGGACTGAAGGTTCTATTTTAGTAGATTCATCTTCATGAAAATCTCTTGAATCTAAATTAGGTGTGGAGTGTATACCTTTCATGGATGTAAAAAGCTATGAAGCTAATCATTCTAAATATTATCATTGGCTAAAGACTTCATGTCTATCAAATGCATTTGAAATAAATCAACTCCTAGGATTTCTTGTGAATATCGTGATGCTAATCATTTTCTTCATGGAATTATATATCCTCTTTAGTATTAATGAATTCTTGTTTTATTTGATAAATCAATTTCATCTTTTTAATCGACTACATCTTGACTGGTTTTATGTGCTTTCCATACTGTCATTCTTATTTTAATTATTATGATCCCAGTCCAGTTTGTAACTAGTCACAAGTAGATGGTTTGTCATATTTAAAATATGAGGAAGATGATTCTATTTTTGAAAGCACATGAAAAATCGTTCAAATTGATCTATCTTTGATTTATCCTAACTGAGAATATTATGCCTTAATGAGTCCATCTAATCATGGTTCTTGTTCTAACAATTGTCATTCAACTCATCATTTTCGCACTAGTGTACCTAATGATGGTGGTTTTGTACCAATCTATATTTATGGTATATCTTCTCGATTCTCAAATACTTGTCAAGAAGTTGAGGAACTTCAACTTTTGTTGATGGTTATGTCAAGCCCTCACTATCTTGACAAGATTTCTGAATGCGATCTGATTTATTTTCCTTCAAAAGGTTCTCATCCTGATTTCACACCATTAATTGAAAATTCTTTGTCCAAAGGATTTTAGGATCTTCAACAGGATTGTTTTGAATTTCATGATCCAATCATTGGTTAGAAGCATGTTACTTAGCAAGTTCGTTTGCTAAAATCGATTTCTGATCTCTCTTGATGTTTTCTAAGGAAGATAATATAAATGAAAGTACATTCACACGGAGCCATCAAGGTTTGTTTGCTTATGGTTTTCATCGAAAAGGTAATATAGTAGGTTGGTTAAGGACTGTACATCTTCTTACATCTAGAAAATACCTTCTATTTTTTGTGCAAGATATTAAAGTTCTTTTCTTTTCTATCGCACATTGTATTACGTTGGTTTTCATCTCTCATATCTTTGTGATTATAGGTCGGGAGAAATTACATTGGCTTCAATGGAAATATCATTAGACTTAGCCATGAACTTCCACTTGGTTAGGTTAGGAGTAGGCTTAGCTTCATTTAGTTTCCTTTTCATTGCATCCACCTTATTTCCTACTCTCCATCTAGTCTTTGCATCTGTTTTGTTTTTGTATGATGATTTTGGGATCAATTTCCATTTTCTTTGTCTCTTGTTTTTTATTTTTATTTTTCTTTTTTGTTGTCTTTTATTTCGTGTTTTGTTAATAAGAATTTGCATGAAATATGTTCCTTTTGGCTCAAAAGGCAATGCGGAAAAACCTGAAAAGAGAAATTGTGATAACGAACAATGCTTGGCTTATCTATTATCCTTTTTTCTATAGTGTGTTTATCTCTCTCTCTCTCTCTCTCTCTCTCTCTATATATATATATATATATATATATATATATATATATATATATATATACAGATATAGATATAAAGTCAACGATGTCTGAAGGGAAAATATGATTCATTCCAGACGAAAAGCCTTTGGTCAAACAACGAAGCCTTTATATTTATTAAGATCTTCATTCTGACTTTGCCTTCTTGAGTGGTTTTTTGATCTTTTGACTCAACCGAGTAGAGAAGGGAAAGGAGAAAAAATTTAAAACGAGGCTGTATCTTTTAAATCCCTTAAAATAAGGAACAACTTCTTCTACTCTTAATAAGTTGGGATCCCTCTTCCAGCCCGGTAAATAAATAAGTGTCTAAGCCCAATTCTATAAATAAAATAAATAAAGGGTGAAAGAAGAGAAATTATTCCTGCACAGATAGATGAAGCAAGCAAATTCGTCGGGGTATTGTCCAGGCCTTCTGGCAATGAAGCAATGCTTGTGTTTCCTTAAGGTGACTTCATTGGGGTACTTCCAAGCTCATTAGTAGTGGAGCAACACCACGAAATGTGTTTAAAATATCGGTATACTTACTTTCCTTATCCCTTATCGAAACAATTGAGGCATAGCTAGTTTTATATTGATGTGCTTTAAGGTGAGAAAAAAATAGAGAGGACTATATCTTTAACTAGCACAAGTAGCAAAAATAGGGTAATATCTATGGAAAATCAATACTTCCTAAAGGACTGATACCTTGCACTTAGAGAATTAAACCTGAACAAACAATTTGGAGTTCTACCAATGTGTCACCAAGTGTTGAAATCATGATAAACACCCTCCAAAATTTTTCCCACACTTAAATTTTGGATCCAAATAAGAATCTTATGATATGTTTCCATGGTCACTTTGTCTTCAAATGATGTTTCACAAAGTTTTTAAGTCTCCTTCTCAAGTTATAAATGTTAAAATCACTTGCTCACACATGCTCAGTCCTTGATAAACTTATGAGCACAATTTCCTTATGCAAGTTTAAACAAGCATAGCACCATCCATCAAGATAGCACATGTACAATGTTCAATTCATGTCAACCATTAATGCACACTTTTGTTGATAGTTTCCCTCACTTTGGTTTCTTTTGTACTTCTATTTTGGTGAGTTTTCTTAACAATCATCTTTTACGCACTTTCAATTTCAAAAGTTTCGCTTTCACATTAAAGGTTGTCTATTTTTCTTGTTTTCACTTTATTAAGTGTCATTTTCATGTTATCTTTGCTCTGACATGTGTCACTTCCAAGGTCATTCACATTCCGCAAGTGTCATCTTCATATTTTCCTCTTGTCGTAGGTGTCGCTTTTGTTGTTTTCACTTTTACATGTGTCACGAATTTATGCATCACTAGAGTTAGTTTTAGCACACCAATCTATGTTACATGGTCCTACATATCATTAGAATATGCACTAAAAAAATTCCTATAGCTTAGTTCACCTTTTTTCACAGTCAACACCTTTGTCGCAACTTGTGTTCTAAGTGTTGTAATGTGGTGTTCTAACTATTGCACTTAGAAATAAGTGTTGCTTTATTATCATTTCAAGGTGTGATTGATGTTCATGAGTAATGTGCATTCCTTTGGATTGTATTGACTCCATTTATGTGTGTGATCTATGTTTGTGTCGTATTAAGATGCATTCATTTCTCTTACTCTATTTGTCCCATACTTAGCCATTTTCGGAGCTCTTCTTGGTCCTCCTTCCTAGTGCAAGTTGTGAAGACATGAACCCTCTTATCAAGATGTTACAAGTCATTTTTTCACATCTAGTAAATAGGCCTACAAACCATATCTATAAATATCCTTAAACATTTTTCATCATCCCTTCACAAATCCCTAAGCATCACTTCTCCAAAATTTCTGAGTTTTTGGAACAAATTTCTCAAAAACAATGTTTTAAGCCCCATCGCAAATTTCTTGCTTGGTCACCTAATTTCATCACATGTTGCATGCTTCTTCACCAGCATTGGTCAGCACATGTTTCTCCCTTCTACAAGTGTGTTGATTCTAGAAATTCGAGAAAATGAAAAATATATTTGAATCTTCCTCTTCTGGAAGCTTCCAAGGTAGTTATAACTACTTACCATGGATAGGGAGCTCAAATTCCTATCTAATCCTATCTTTGAGACCTTATCTCTTATCCCTCGATCTCATCCTCCCATCATATGTGGATCTCAAGCCCATAATGGTAAATCCTAAACTATCACATTCATCCAATAATTTTACTGCCTCCCATTAGGTCTAGGTTGGCTTTTGGAGATTGGTTGTGACCTCATGTTGTTGGTTTGAACCTAAAGAGTCATCATTTTCATGCATTAGGGTTGGTTTTGAGGTGTTCTTTGTGACAAGGAAGAACAAATCAACTTGGGGAGACATCTACAAGTCAGACTTCTATTTATGGTTTTAAACTCTCTCTTATATATGTTAATACAAAAAGTATCTTGTTTTCCTATATCGGTTGTTTTATGTTTACACTCATGTATTTCAATGCCATGTTCACTCATTGAATAGATAATTTAGATTATGTTACGTGGATTTTGGTTCCTTTTCTTGTTTAGTCGTGTGTGCGGGTTCTATTTATAGCACTTAGAGCTAGAATTGGTGCTTACAAGCAAGGAGGAAAGGAAGGCTTGCTACAGATTCAAGGTAGGCTTCTTTCCCATACCTTAATTTCTCTAAGGAAAAAGTTATGTTTTCTTCCTTCTATTGTTCTAGATTAGTCCACTAGATCTAGGGAATTCACCTTTTGTCTGCAATCATGAAAATTATGCATAATGAATTGGCGATCATGCTTGGGGCCAATTCTTCCCTTAATGGTTTCCTTGACCTTAGTATATTTTTCACATCTTAAAGTGACCTTGAATGAATCATTCAAACATTAATTGACCTTAGGAAAACACATTTTTTAGCTTAGTTGGGTTTCTTCTATCGTGTTTTGATCAAAACATTCCCAGTGTGTTCCTTGTTCTGAGACAGAGCCCTTCAATGCACCTATTCCTTCCTTGTGCCTACGCTATAGTGCACAAGTGTCTGTTTTTCACCTTCGTTGATTCTTGTAGGATGCAAAAATTTTCATTTCTTTGCCTTTCTCTTTGTTCTTCATTGGTCTAGAAATTTTTCTTGAGTCTTTGAGTTTGTCATTGTCTCTATAAAGTCAATCCCTTGTGTGAAATTGTTTTCTTTTCTTGTATTTTTGAAAAAAAAATCCCCCCCAATTGTTGGGGGGTGAGAGAACTAAAATTGTTTATGACTGTCAATTGCCTTTGAGTGTCATGTCTTTTTCTCTTTGGAGTTTTCATCAAATTTTAGTTTGATCTCTTTGTTAATGAAATCTTAGATCACATTTATTTTGATTGGGCTGCATAATTTTTGTGAAATTTCCTTTACTTACACTTGAATGGCTCTTTTATTGCATTAGTGAAAGAAGGTATAGTTGTTCATAAGTAGCCTTGTTATATTATTCTTTTTTTGATCTGGAATCATCTTGTGTTTGTTTCAAAGAATTCGTTTGCATAGATTACATTTGCATAGTTAGAATTCTCATTTTCACAACACAAAAGGAAATTGTGCATAGATTACATTTGCATAGTTTTCAACGGAATTGTGCATAGATTACATTGCATGGTTTGGCTTCATATAGGGCTTTGATTTTGATTGGAATAGTGAAGTTGAGGAGATTGATTTTTTCATCGCTTGTTTGTTGCACTGTTTATTGATTTCTTCTTCCCTTACTTAGTTAGTCCTTTCATTGTTAAAATGGAAATAAAAAGAGTTATTTTTGTCATATTAGTTGCATCATAGGTGTGCTCAGGCGACATCAAGGTTTGGGCCTTGAAATCGAAACATAATTCAAGATAAACTCTAAAATTCACTCAGTTAACCTAAGGAACATTTGAAACTTAATGACACATCTAGAGGTATATGCTAGAGATGTGTCCTAGTGTCTTTAAACATAGAAGTTGTCATTTTGTGTCAGCGTTACATTCATTAGTTGAGTTTTAAGGTCTAAAATGGGCCTCCTAAGAAAAATGTACAACTAAAATAAACTTTATAAGAACCAATAGGATTCAAGATGATGATGTCAACCATGGGGGATGATTCACCATTTTTGGAGTAAAAAAGTAAAATGATTAAAAAATAATAAAATAATAAAACTACTTTTTCAACTCGTATTTTCATATTATCTCCCTAATTTTTCACTCAAATTTCAAGTGGGAGTACTCACTAGATACAAAATTTAATTCATCATCCAAGAAGTACCCATGTTGCATACTTTCGATGGACCCTGCTACACGAAAAATGAGAAATACATGAAAAAATGAGATTGCAATAATGGTTTTCATGTATTTCTCATTTTTCGTGGAGTAAGATCCATTGAAAGTATGCAATATGGGTACTCCTTGGATGAGGAATCAAATTTTTCATCCAATGAGTGTTTCCGCTCAAAATTTGAGTAAACCCATAAGAAAATAAATTGAAAATACGAGTTGAAAATATAGTTTTTTCCTTTTTCCCTCTAAAATTTGGTGATGTAAACTAATATTATTTTATTATTTCCACTATGGTTTTATAATTTCCTTAGGAGGCCAATTTTAGACCTCAAATTTCCCCTAATGTCAGGGGTGATATCTCGTTCCAAGTATGTAAGTGTATAGGATCATTCTCCATGTACCTTCAGGTATATTGGATGGCGCTCCATGCATGATAAGTATATGGGAATGATCTCATTGAACTATTATGTATTAGACAACACTGCTTCAGAATGTGCTTCTACATACCTCCAGGTATATTTTAGAAGCCCCCACTAGGTTTCTATCCCACCATAGAAAATTGAGTTGGTCGCCTTGCACACTGTGATACACTAAACACAACATTCAAGGATATTGTCTACAGGTAAATAAATCCTTCATTTACCAATGTGGTATATCGTAATTCATAGTGACTTGGTAATACTTATCTACCTATTTACCCCTTTTTATTTATTTTGTGTCTTTAATGTAGGTTTTAACCCTGTACAGAAATTACCTGCATACGAATTCTAAATCACAGAAAAATAAACAATGCGAGAGCATAACACATAAAACACATATACACAGAGATTTTCCCCTGGATCCCAAAACCGGGACTACCAGCTTGATTTTTCATTATATTCCTTTCAATGTTACAATACATATTTATACATGCCGAAGCATCCAATACCATGGACCGAAAACCATCGCGTCCAAAACCAAGGACCGAAAACCATAGGTAGGTTCGCCCAACCTAATATAGGGTCCAAAAAAATTTTTCCCGGGGCGCTACCCCGGACCCCGTAGAGGGGGGCTACCCACCCCCCTCAAACCCCCCGGAAAAGGGGGGCTACCCACCCCCCTCAAACCCCCGGACAAGGGGGGCTGCCGCCCCCCCCTGTGACCCCCCCGCTGCACAATCGACGCAATGAAGGGGGGGCTCCACCCCCCCTCTAACCCCCCGGTTCACTACATGGGTTAGTCGTGGAAAGAATATAACACAACCCAACAATCTCCCACTTGTTGTTTTCTTTCTACAGGGGGCCACAGGAGAGCTTAGTCATTTTTCGAGCCCTGAAATGCCCATTGTTTCTCTACACCAAGAGAACTTCTCAGAGCTCACACATTTTCTCAATGCATCTGCAGTATTCTTCAAAGTGTCCACCTTTACCAGCAACACCTTTTTGTATTCTATCATATCCCTCACAAAGTGATACTGAACATTAATGTGCTTTGTCTTTGAATGATAAGCAGGGTTCTTTGCCAAGAAAATTGCACTTTGGCTGTCACAGTCTATTCCTATAGCTCCCTGTACTAACCCCATACTTGAACACAATCTCTGCAACCAAACTGCTTCCTTGCTGGCATGAGTGGCTACCATGTATTCTGCCTCTGTAGTTGATAGTGCCACTACAGATTGTTTCTTACTCATCCAACTGACTGCACCTCCAAATAGGTTAAACACATACCCACTTGTAGATCTTCTCTGGTCCAGATCTCCAGCCCAGTCTGCATCAACAAAGCCACGAATATCCAACACTCTGTCCAATCCTGGTCTTCCTTGGTAGCACAAACCATAATCACTAGTGCCACGCAAATACCTAAAAACCCGTTTCACTGTTGTCCAGTGCTCCTTCCCTGGTTTTGACATAAACCTGCTCAATACTCCCACTGCATGTGCAATGTCTGGTCTAGTACAGACCATTGCATACATTAGGCTACCGACTACACTTGCATATGGAACATGGGACATGTCCTCTTCCTCTTCTTGTGTCTTAGGACAATGTTTAGCAGATAACCTCACACCTACAGGAATAGGAACCTTCACCAATTTAATATCCTACATATTAAACCTCTGTAGTATTGTCTTGACATACTTCCTCTAGTTTAACCAGAGCTTCCTCTTTGCCCGATCTCTTTTAATTTCCATGCCCAAAATATATTTTACAGCACCAAGATCTTTCATGTCGAATTTGGAGGACAATTGGATCTTCAAGTCCTGGATAATTTCTTTGTCATTTCCAACCAACAACATATCATCCACATACAAGACCAGATAAATAACACGGTCACCAATTAATTTAAAATACACATAGTGATCTGCTTTGCTTCTGGTGAAGCCAAGTCCCCATATAAATGTATCAAATTTCTGATACCACATCCTTGGTGACTGTTTTAACCCATACAGAGACTTCTTTAACTTGCATACCAGTTCTTTCTTACCCTTCACCGCAAAGCCTTCAGGTTGCTTCATGTACATTTCCTCTTCCAAATCCCCGTGAAGAAATGTTGTCTTCACATCCATCTGTTCTACCTCAAAATCAAAAGCAGCAGCAACATATAAAAGTAACCTAATAGAAGTTACCTTGGAAACAAGAGAAAAAATATCACCAAAATCAATTCCCGGCACCTGGGAATAACCTTTTGCTACCAACCGAGCTTTGTATTTCTCCACCTTCCCTTCTGCATTTGTCTTCTTTTAAACACCCATTCGCTGCCAATGGGTTTCCTTCCAGCCGGCAACTCCACCAGATCCCAAGCCTCATTTTTGTGCAAAGATGCCATTTCATCAACCATGGCCTCTTTCCAGAGTTTTCCATCCTCTGAATCTACTGCTTCCTTCACAGTTCTGGGATCATCATCAGTAACAGAAAAAGAAAAATTTGAACAGAAAGAAGAAGGACTATACCTTTCTGGCTGCCTTCTTTCTTGAACTGATCTTCTCACAGCCGGAGTTTGTGGCTCTTCATCTTCTGATTCCTCCTCTGCTGCAGAGTCTGATTCTTCCTCCTTTAGCTCAAACTCTATCTTCTCAGGTTCCTTTGGTTGGACTTCATGTTTAATAGCATCTTTTACCTCTCTAAACACGACATCTCGGTTGTACACAACCTTTCGTGTGACTGGGTTCCAAAGCTTATAACCCTTTAAACCATCCTTATACCCAATAAAGATGCACTTTTCAGATTTACTATCCAACTTGGTTCGTTTCTCCTTTGGAACATGTACATATGCATCACATCCAAATACCCTCAGATGTGAAAGAGAGGGTTTCTTACCAGTCCATACTTCTTGTGGAGTCTTATCCTCCAACACTGATGAAGGTGACCTGTTGACCAAGTAACATGCAGTATCCACTGCCTCTGCCCAGAATTCATGTCCTAACCCGGCACCACTGAGCATGCTTCTTGTCCTTTCCATCAACGTCTTGTTCATCCTTTCTGCGACTCCATTTTGCTGAGGTGTATATGGAGTAGTCTTCTGTCGTGCTATACCACACTTCTTACAGAATTCTTCAAATTCCTTGCTGCAAAACTCTCCACCATTATCTGTCCTCAACACCTTTATCTTCTTCTCTGTCTGATTTTCCACCAGAGCCTTAAATTCTTTAAACCTGTCAAAGACTTCAGATTTCTTCTTAAGGAAATATATCCATGTATTCCTTGAGAAGTCATCTATAAATGATACATAGTACATAGACTTACCCAGTGATGGAACCTTCACAGGTCCAAACACATCACTGTGCACAAGCTCTAATATCTGTTTCGCCCTCTTACCGCCAGAGGGGAAACTCACCCGATTCTGCTTCCCATATACACAATTTTCACAGAAATCAAAATCCAAAGAGCTATTACTCATACATTCTACCATACCTTTACCATGAAGTATTCGAAGGCCCTTCTCTCCAATACGTCCAAGCCTTTGATGCCACAGCATGGTCTTCTCTCCAGAGACCACTAGATTTTCAGCTCCACTTTCAGGAACCATAGAACTGTTGCATCCATCAAAAACAATGCTACCTTGTAGCTTGTACTGAGTTCTAGTCCGAACTCCCAGCATCAATACTAGTGCTCCCCAAACCATCTTGTAGGTATCCTTCTCGAACACTGTTTTTACACCTGCATCATCCAACTTGCTTATAGAAATCAGATTTCTGGCCAATGCAGGAATATGTAGAGCACCCGGAAGTGTTCTAACCCTTCCACCTTGCAACTTCAACTTTACTTTTCCGCGACCAATGATTCTAGCCTTCCTATCATCTCCTAATAAGACATCACCACCATCGTATTTCTCATACTCGCAGAACCACTCTCTATGGGGAGTGAAGTGAAAGGATGCACCTGAATCAATCAACCATGCCTCATGATCTACATGTGTACTTGAAGAAGCCAAGTACACATCCCCACCTTCATCTGAGGTGGTTTTCGCCTCTGTAGAAGGAGCATCATTAGATCCCTTTCCCTTATCAGGAGCTTTAGGTTTACAGTCCCTTTTGAAGTGCCCTTCCTTTCTGCATTTCTAGCACACCACCTTTACAGGTTTTCCTGGAGATTTAGATCTCCCTCTAGATTTAGATCTCCCACTGGATGACTTATTTTTGTTTCTATTCTGGGACCATCCTCGTACAGACAAGGCATCACCATTCTGGCTCTCCATATTTTTCCATCTCATCTCCTCCGTCAGCAAGGCTGAGACTATTTCATCAAACTGCAAAGCAGTTGCATTGCTACCTATTGCAATAACCAGACTATCCCACGAATCTGGTAGAGAACACAACAAACTGATGCACTTATCTTCATCTGAAATTTTAATATCAACAGACGCTAACTGACTTACCACAGTATTAAATGCGTTCAGATGCTCTGTCACCGAGTCTCCATCTTTCATCCTCAGGTTATACAGCTTTTTCCACAGGAACAGTTTATTCACCAGAGACTTAGATTGGTACAAAGTCCCTAACTTGTCCCACAAAGCCTTCGCCGTAGCTTCCCCTGATACATTCAGCAATACTGAATCTGAGACACACAATCATATTGTACTCTTTGCCTTCCGATCCAAATTCTTCCATTCTTCATCGGTCACTCCCGTTGGTTTAGTACCTAGATCTACCGCGATCCACTGATCTTTATCCACCAACAGATCCTCCATCTTGAGTTTCCACAACTCAAAACTCTGACCATTGAACTTCCCGATCTCTATCTTTCCGCTGCTCACCATCTTCTTTAACCACCAGAATCGATCTCGCAGATCTCCCACTGAACAGGGTCTACCACAGGCCTGAGCGAAACCCCTCAGCAACAAAGGCGTCCCCATGAAGCCAAAACAACTCTGATACGAAAATGTAGGTTTTAACCCCGTACAGAAATTACCTGCATACGAATCCTAAATCACAAAAAAATAAACAATGCGAGAGCATAACACATAAAACACATATACATAGAGATTTTCCCTTGGATCCCAAAACCGAGACTACCAGCTTGATTTTTCATTATATTCCTTTCAATGTTACAATACATATTTATACATGCTGAAGCATCCAATACCATGGACCGAAAACCATCGCGTCAAAAACCAAGGACCGAAAACCATAGGTAGGTTCGCCCAACCTAATATAGGGTCCAAAAAAAAAATTCCCGGGGCACTGCCCTGGACCCCATAGAGGGGGGCTACCCGCCCCCCTCAAACCCCCCAGATAGGGGGGGCTGTTGCCCCCCGTATGACCTCCCCACTACGCAATCGGCGCAACGAAGAGGGGGCTCCGCCCACCCTCTAACCCCCCGGATAGGGGGGTTCTTGCCCCCCCTGTGACCTCCCCACTGCACAATCGATGCAACGAAGGGGGGGCTCCGCCCCCCCCTCTAACCCCCCAGTTCACTACGTGGGTTAGTCGTGAAAGAATATAACACAACCCAACATTTAATTTCTAAAATTAATTAATTGGTCATGGAACAACATCTTCACTGTGGAACAAATCCTTAGTGGATCTTATGTTGAGACTAATGGCGACAATTCCTGACTATACCAAAGAAGGAAACCCCTCTGATGGGAATCTCGTTCCTTTTCCTCCTTTTGGAAATATTGGTACTCCTTATATGGCAACGTTGTCCCTTCCTAGATTTAGCATTGGTTTGCCATTTTTGTTGTTTTTAGCCCCAATGGTTCGAAATGTCCAAACTGATCCTCAATCAAGTTCTCCTCCGCATTAATAACATCAACCTTAAGTTGATCCTAAATTTTACCCTTTCCCTTCTTCATCTCTTTCTTCCTCCTTGCTTGGTGAAAGTCTTGATTCTCTATGTAACTAGGAACCTAAGAAGAAGAAGAAACAGATGAAGAAGAAGAAGCAAAATAAGCAGGGGAGCAACTATGCAACTAGTATGAAGAAGCCTTCCAATCAACCCCGCAAAGTTAAATTCCCTTGCAATTTATGTAAGCATGACCGTCTTCATAGAGATTTCCTTGGTATTCCACAGGTATTATAAGTGTAATCTAGAGGCTCACATCACCCTGGTCATCAACCTCTGGAGATCATGTTGATGACAAACCATCAACTAGTGATAGTAAGATCGAAAAAGGTAAAGTTAAGTGTCCTTATAGGTTATGTGAAGGGATCCTATTCACCTTTTTCCTTATATGGATGAAACCTCAAAAGTATTAGAAAACCTTACAGCTTCTCAGCATTTTCTTCCAAATGGTTATCAAAATATTTCTCCCAATCCTCCACTAGTTGATGAAGTGATTGATCAAAATCTAAATCCAATCAATCCCACTCTCTTTGAACATGAATCCAATAAGTTTGTTCCTGACCAACCATTGGTTGAGAAAATGGGTGACTTGATTCCACCTTTCATTTATCATAGTTTTCTTGTAGAGAGTGAGTCTCATACCGCTCAGGTTCTTCTCATTTCTTCAGGTTCCAATTAGCTAAGGGACAATCCTCCCATTCCCACAGAATAGGGGGGTAATCCTCTTGTTCCCATGGAACCAGGAAGTAGTTTTGTTCCCATAGAACAAGGGGGTATTTCGCCCATTCCCACGACACCCTCTCCAAGCAGTATGGTCATTTCCTCTAATTTGAGTTGACTGGTAGGATAGTGTCTTCCTCCTTACGTGCCCTTCTAGATCATATTATAGGCTTATAATATGGTTGTATCTGGAACATTCATAGTGGAAGTTGTGTCTATTAGTATTTTTTCCTCAATTTCTTAGCAAGATTTCAATTCTCTGTAGCTTGTGCCTGTTACCCAGAATATGTTAGCCTTTAATAGAGGAACCAATCAATTGTTAGGGATCTATTCTCAATTGCCTATTATTTTGGGAGGAAAGTTTGTCTATGTCGATGTGATGGTATTCTAAGTCCCTTTGGATTTTAATTTACTCCTTGGGTGTGACCATGTTTATAACATTGGAGCTCTTGTCTCTTCACTCTTTCGTGTGATATGTTTCTTGCATGAAGGAATAATCGTGACCAGTGACCATCTTTTGTTCTTTGGTCCTAATTTAACTCCAAATCAACCAACTTCCCTAAATGGTCATTATATGCTAGTGGTATCTCCCCTGTTACAAGTTAATTAAGTGGCAACCTATTCCATGCCTGCATCTACTAATGATCTAGTAGGTGATTTAGTGCATCATGTACTAGGAGCATCGGTGCCTAATCTTTCCCTTTGTTCCTTTGATATGTATCCCTTCCAAAATATTGTTCTCACATCTAATGAGAGCTTCTTGGTAGCCATGGTCTCTGGGGGGCTATGATTAATATAACCACAGATCAAAAAGCTAAGTTCATTTTCTTTTCCAATCTCGTTAAAAAATGAAACAAGTTTCATGAGAAAAGTTCCTTTTCTTATGTCAAACCCATTAAAAAATGAAACAAGGTTCCTGAAGAAAAGCTCATTTTCTTGTGTCAAGCTCGTTAAAAAATGAAACAAGGTTTCATGAGAATAATTATTTTTGTGTGTCAAGCTTGTTAAAAAATGAAACAGATTCCCTTCAATTCAAGTCTTTGATTAGATCTCGTAAATTCCAAGTTAAGTCTTTCACTTGATCTCGTAAATAAACCTTCATTTGTCCGCCTATTAGTAACTAGTAGTCTACTTAGGTGAATGAAATGAAGCTTGGGGGGCATGTGCCTAGAATCGATTCATTATGTTGGGGGCATGCAAACTTATTTCAAGAATATTTTTTCTTTGTTTCAATCTTGTGTAAAAATGAAACCACTCTCAAGAATTTTTTTGTCATGTTTCAATCTTGTGAAAAAATGAAACTATCTTCAATTATTCTCAAGCATAGTTTCCACATGTTTCAATCTTGTGTAAAAGTGAAACCATTATCATCCTACCTTTCATGATTTCCATTTTTTATCAACCAAGTTTTCCCATATGAGCCTTGGTTTTCTCATTCCATCATCACCATATGCTTGGCCAATTATACACTTTCACTTACCATTTACCCTTTCCTGAGGAATCAATGTGCTGAGTGGTCTGGTTAGCCTTCCTCTTAACCTCTATGTGTTTGGAGAAGTTCCATCATGATCGGAAGCATTTTCTACCCTTTAAACCACTTGTTCCTCCAGGAGGAGTCCTCTTTCAACTCTTTTAAGACTCCCAAAACATGAAAATATTACCAAGCACCTGTCTTTTCAAACTAGTTAAAGTAAATGAAAGGACGTCTACTCAATATAAGTTTAACCCTTTTCTAGAATAAGATAGACTATTTTTGAAAAATGAATACCTTAGTCAAACATGGCTAAGAGGTTCTCCTAAGTATTTTTTTTCTGCCTTTTCAGACTTAATATAAAATTTTATGAAAAGGAACCTTCGGAGTTTTCTTTTTTGCCTCTTTTTCAAACTCTGTAAACATGAAAAAGAAGTTTAGTTACACCTTTGCTAGACTCGTAAAAACATCAAACAATGATGGAATCATTAAATGTGAAAAGACCGAACCACTCCTTCTCAGGGTTCATTAAAAATACTCATAAGGATTCATTCGATGGATGAACTTATAGCTCAAGCATATGTTATCCTCCTCAAGCTTGTCAAAAAGAAAGAGGTATTGACCAGAAATGGTTAGGGAAATTGAGAAAATAGGGTACTTCACCTATTAATGGAAGTGATTCATTCTTGAACATGACACTCTTTCACCTCATCTCTCTGATTGTTGAGTTGGGAAATTTGCTTGCCTCTTTGGTTCATCACACCATATTAAAATCCTTTGCATTCAGTTTTGAGTCAATGTTGCCAATTCCATAAAGTGTCACCAGTATGTTCAAGAGAATTCCTTGAGTTGATATCTATTATGATACTCTTAATCCTTCATTCATGTCTCCCATTCCTAAACTAGCTCCACATCAACATCATTTTGTCTCAAATCCTGATACCCATTTGGTATCGTTAATGGGGGATACATTAAGGACCTCCTACGACGGGTCACTTCCTGTCAACAATTTCTCATTATCCAAGAATTTGGCTTAGAAACTCCCTTTGGTACCTTGGATGTTGCATACCTCAATGGAATGTTTCCTCACTTTCGGCAACAGGTTTTCATCATCAGCCTTCAACCAAAATATTTTGTATGGTGTTTGACTTCAACTCATCTATTCACACCATATAGATTTCATTATAGTACCTTGAGAGTCATTATCATCATTAGTGGTTTCTCTCGTCTCAATTAATGACTTACATCATTGGTCGGTAATCAGATGGTGTCTACCATGCTCGACTCCATCTCATTTGTTCATATGGCTAGACTCGTACTATCAACTGATCGAGGAAATGAGATAGAAGACCATGGATCTAGTTGCATCCATTTGGGCTACAATTCTGGGATTAATAGAAGATTAAAAAGTATGATGGCTATGATAATTCAGACAATCCTCTAAGAATGGGTCCACAGTTTGTCATCAATGGACAAGACTTCTTGATCATTGTACATGTAATATTGGCTTATATGATGAGCATGGGTATGCCTCCCTCAACAATGATATCACGATGAAAATCTATTGTAACAGATGATGATCTCGACCAATTGTTCTTGATTTGGACTTTCCATAAGGTAAAGCACTTCAGTCATCAGTTACTGCTTTTGACTTTGTACTTTAGGGGAAAATATTTTACAGTCCATTTTGTCACATCTAGTTAATAGACCTAAAAATCAGATCAATCAATATTCTTGAACATTTTTCCATCATCCCTTCACAAATCCTGAAGCATCACTTCTCCAAAAAGTCTGAGTTTCTAGGACAAATTGCTCAAAAAAATTGTTTTTATCCCCAATGTACATTGCCTGCTTGGTCACCTACATTCAGCGCATGTTGTGTTCTTTTTCACTAGCGCTGGTCAGCACATGTTACTCCCTTTCGTAGGTGCACTAATTCTAAAAATTTGGGAAAATAAAAAATATCTCCAATTCTTCCTCTTCTAGAAGCTTCCAAGGTAGTTTTAACTATTTACCACATATAGGGATCTCTAAATCCTATCTAATACTATCTTGGAGACCTTATCTCTTATCCCTTGAGCTCATCCTCCCATAATATGTGGGTCCCAATCCCATAATGGTAAATCCTAAACTACCACATTCATCCTATAAATATATTTCCTCCCATAAGGTATGGGTTGGCTTTTGGAGATTGGTTTTTCCCTCATGTTGTTGATTTGAACCTAAAGAGCCATCACTTTCATGCATTAGGATTGGTGTTGAGTTTTTCTTTGTGAAAAGGAAGGACAAATCAACTTGGGGAGACATCTACAAAGTCATACTTCTATTTATGGTTGTAAACTCTCTCCTAAATTTGTTAATACAAAGAGTATCTTGTTTTCCTCTATCTATTTTTTTATGTTTTCACTCATGTATTTCAATGTCATGTTGACTCATTGAATACAGATTTTAGATTATGCTATGTGGATTGTGGTTCCTTTGCTTATTTAGTCGTGTATGCAAGTTATAATTATAGCACTTAGAGCTATAATTAGAGCTTACAAGCGAGGAGGAAAGGAATGCTTGCTATATATTTTATGTAGGCTTCTTTACCATACTCTAATTTCTCTAAGGAAAAATTTATGCATTTTTCCTTCTATTATTCTAGATCGGTCCACTAGATCTAGGGAATTCACCTTTGTCTGCAATCGTCAAAATTTGGCATAACACGGGAGATGAGCTTAGCCTATTTATGAGCCTCATTGACGTAGCCTTACTCACCAATACTTGTGAACTAAGTCCTCCTTAAGATCACTTCAAAACTACTACACATAATGAACGTCCCAAGGGTATTCACCTAACCCCTTTTTCTTATACTGACTCACTACACTGATATTTTATCATCTCTTCCTTGCATGGAACATAGAGCACCCCTAGATAACAACATGGACCTTCTCCATCCTCTTTCAGAGGAAAAATGTGTAGTACAATGATCCTCCTAGCCTCACAATGTAGTGAAAATCCTCCTATGAAATGTGGCTTCCTTCCTATGGCTTCCCTGAGGGAAAATCACATTCTAGATGAACAAGCCCCCATTTTTGGGTCAAACTATTCTAGCCTAGAAGGAAAAGTGCATTCCTAACCAAAAGTGACCCTTTTTTGAGGAAAATTGCATTTTCTTTCAAGCCTTCACCCTTCCCTCTTCTTAAGGCACTTTGCACTAAAACCTCATCTTTGACAAGTCTCCTTCAGTGCATGGCATAGTCTAAAGAGACAATGATCCTTTGACTAGTCAAACTGCACTTTCCTTAAAGCCTCATTCTTTCTTCTTTATCACATACTGCAGTTTGAAGCTTGAAGCCTTCATCCTTACCTTTTCCCCTTCCCCTTTGCATTGACACTTTCTTATACCCTTCTTCTTCAGTGCATGGTGCAATAGGAAGGCTCAAGGATGCCTCATCTTATCCCTTAATTAGTCAAACTATGCTTTCCAAATCTTCCTCTCTTTTCTACATAGGGCATGGCATAGTCTCAAGAAACCACCTTGTCCCTTCAGCTTCCTGAATGTACTAGACCAACAAGATATCCTCTTCATAGCACATAGCATAGAAACAATGAACATTGGAACCTTCTTAGGCCATAGATGAATTCAACTATACTTTTCCCATCAAGCCTCCTCCTTTCAACCATTTCATAGGACTATCATAAGCAGTTACTTCCATAAGCCAGGTAGTGGTAGAATAGATGATTTTAAGATTGGTTTTTCATTGTCATGAATTATTTTCATTTGTAGAAGCACCTTCTTAGCATGATAAGGTGATACTCAAAGTGGATGGCAAGGAGAAATCACAAAGAAACACCTACGGAGAAGAAGCACCAAAGGGAGTATCATGGAGACATGAAGTAGATCGTGAACCATAGACAGAAAGAAGACATTGCATGATGACTTGGAGGATTCCAATATTGATTCATGACCCTTTGGAAGGTGACGATAAGCAAAAAATTACATTAGAGAAAATTTTAGTGCTAAACTGGACCTCATAAGGAATATTATAGAATAATAGTGGAAATAATAAAATAAGATTACATTGCATCATCAAATTTTAGAGAGAAAAAAGAAAAACCTACTTTTTCAACTTGTAATTTCAACTTATCTCCCTACGATTTTACTCAAATTTTGAGTGGGAGCACTTTTTGGATGTGGAATTTAATTCCTCACCCAAGGAGTACCTATGCTTCATACCTTCTATGGACCCTTCTATGTGAAAAATCAGAAATACATGGAAAACATTATTGTAATCACATTTTTCATGTATTTCTCATTTTTAATGTAACAAGGTCCATCAAAAGTATGTAGGATGGGTGGTACTCCTTGGAAGAGGAATCGAATTCTACATCCAATGAGTACTCCCGCTCGAAAATTGAGTAAAGCCATTGGGAGATAAGTTGAAAATACAAGTTGGAAAAATAGTTTTTTATTTTTTTATATTTTTACTTTTTTACTCCAAAAATGGGGAATCATCCCCCATGGATGAAATCATCATACCGAATCCTATTGGTTCTTACAAAGTTGATTTTGGTTGTACATTTTTGTTTTGAGGCCCATTTTTTACCTCAAAAATTCTCTAATGGATCTTTCATGAAGATGAAGCATAGATTAGATCTACCACAAAGAATGCAAGATGAAGCAGCAAAGGAAGACAACTCGACATTTCCACCTCATCGTGAAGCCCATGTCATCATTGTCGAGTTTTAAGTTGTACAAGTGTCATCATAATGGTCAATATGTGTCCATGTATCATGCAACATCATCATGTGAAATGTAATGATGTATATCCAAGGAAAAGGAAAAAATGTAATGTGTGGAAGTCCAAGAGTCATATGTGGAATATGAAGAGTCACATAGTCATATATGGACAAAAGTCACATAGATAATTCCAAAGGTCATTCAGAAGTTCAAGAGTTGTTTATAATTCCAAAGGACATATTATTATAAGTCTAAGAGTCATGAGGGTAAACCAAGAGTCAAGGGGAGGTGAAAGGTCATTCCTCTTGTTATAAAAGAAACCTAATAACTCAAGGAAGGGGATTTTGGAGGCTTAAGCTTTGGAGAGTCAATATTGGCTTCTCTAACGTGGCATAGAAGAGAAAATATTCTTTGGAGAAGCAATAAATTACTTAATGTTCCACTACTGGAACTAGTGCCTCATTATTGTAACTATGTAATTGGATCTTTCACCTAATATTGAAGCTCATTGAGCCAATACACTTTCATGCATGTATCATGAATGTTTTAATACTATTCTTTGGATTTTTTTGGTATATGTTGGCATTCTTATGTACTAAAGAAATTGAACTATTTCGGTGGATTTGGTGCTTATCTTATTGAATGTGTGTTGTATTTGTTTTAACGAATCATTTTTATCTTGTGAAATAATTTGTAAGTTAATCCATGAATATTTTCTTGCTCTCATTTGCCTTCCCTAGGATAGTACTATTAATTTCCTTTAGGGGACTCACTCTTTTCTCCCTTCATGAAAGTCTCCTTTTATAGAGTGCAATTCGTGCATCAAAAAGCCAACTTACTTGCTTATTCAAAGGTTATGTGGATAATATCTTATGTTATTCATTGAAATCGAGGCAAACATTACAGTTATGGTGGGTCTATACTCTGGATGGGGTTCCTACTCCAAACGATGTGAGTTCTAATTGGGAATTCACATTGGGGAGACCCATATATGTTAGCAATATCCAACACCATCAACAACACTAGAACCTGTATTTTTTATACTTGTGGAAATTGGGGAGGTGTCTAGCGAGCATTCGGCTGACTTAAGACATGGTAGGACCAAGTCCTCGGCCCTGGCTGAGCATGCGGGGAAGACTATGCATCATGTATGTATAGAGGAGGCTCAAGTCATTGCCAAAATTGCGCAGTTTCACCATCGCAAATTTAGAGAGGCCCTGGAGATTGAGAAAAGGCCGAACAATCTTAATAGGGATGATGGCTGGAAGATTAGCAGTTGCTGGGTCCCAGCCTTGTCTTCCTAGCCTCCTCATTCCCCTTTTGTTGGTCTTAGGGTTTCTATCTTCCCCCTCCTTTGATTTTTCTTTTGACAGATTTGTCCTATTATTAGGGAGTGTTTGAGTTATTAATAAGTTATGAATTAGTTTCGGGCTATTTATTGTATTAACCTTAACCTGGTGATGATACTATTGGGTATATTATAATTAGATTTGATTTTTTTTTGGTCTCCATAATTTCATTATTTATACATTTATAATTGAGTTTCCCTTTAACTAATGTCTAAAAAACCCCTTTTTAAACCTTATAAATAATAATATATTTACCTAATGACTTAGTTAACTTTAACATAATTTTATTTTATTGGAATAAATAAATATTGAATTAATATTGAATATTGAATAAATATTATAATATAAATAAATATTATATTATTGAATAAATATTATAATATAAATAAATATTATATTATTGATTATTGAATAAATATTATAATTTAAATAAATATTATATTGAATAAATAAAAAATATTGAATAAATATTATGATATTTTAATTATATTGACCTAATGACTTAGTTAACTTTAACATAATTTTATTTTATTGGAATAAATAAATATTGAATAAATATTGATTATTAATGAATATAAATTATTTGACCAATAGGTTTAAAGGATAAATTATGATATACCAATAATATTAGTTATACTATTATTAATAAACATGGACTTTATCAACCCTATATTATGGTATTTACCTTATAAGTAATAATATATTTACATAATGACTTAGTTAACTTTAATATTTTTATTGGAATAATTAAACATTGAATTAATATTGATTATTTGACCATTAGGTTTAGAGGATAAATTATGATATACCAATAACATTAGTCATACTATTATTAATAAACATGAACTTTAACAACCCTAAATTATGGTATTTACCTAATGTAACTAAATTCCAGTGATAATAATGATTTAACAGGAATACTATTTGTTTGGAATTATAAATTATTAAGTAGATATAGATTATTTAATAAACATATATTATTTTATTTTTAATTTCAAATGGACCATTATATTTAAATAGTAAATAAAAATGATATAAAGAAGATCTAACTTACCAATGGACCATTAAATAATTTTTACACAATTTCCTAATTGTAACTAAATTCTAAGAATAATAGTGATTTATTACCATTTACCTGTAATTAAACAATATTGGATTAATAATAAATATAGATTATTTCATAATTATGAACTATTATACGAGATATAATTTATTAATGACCATTATAATTAAAATATTAGATATGGATATTATACTATGAACTCTCTTAATATTTGAGCTAATAATAATATTATATCTACTTATTTTTAAATTAACAATTGAATTCCTTTATTTACCTTTTTTAGCTATTTCTAGGAATTAGTGGTTTGACCAAGATCTTTAGGTCAAAATTAGCCGTTGGTATTATAGCCGTTGGAGTCTCTGCACACCCTATTTAATCAAGCTAAGCCAGATTGGTTCTTCAACTTGTCCTGACGATGAACCACACTGGTTGGTTCGAAACGCGTCGACAAAAGATTGGTTATGTGATTTTGCCGAAGATTTTCTAAACAATGTTATGGATCACAGAAGTCTAAATTCCTTAATGTCATTCATGTTTTATTTGACCTATAATTTTACCCAACATAATTATATTTACCTCTAGTTCATCATCATCGATAGTGATATGTTCAATGATTGAGGTTCCAACCTAGGCCGACTTTTGTTGTACTAGTAATCTCATTTTTTCCTCAAACCTTTTCCTTTCTAGCACTTCATCCTTGAGCCTTTATTCTTTGTCTTTTACTCCTCCAAGAATTTTGTGTGTCAAAGAGGTGTCACTCCCTTTGTTTCTTCCTTTGCTATCCTTCTGGAAATTCCAGGTATGGAATGTGTTCTTTTCTTGACATCTGCATCCTCGTCTCTCCTTCCTAGCATTAAAAACATCTTGAAATATCGAGTCGTCAAGATCATACTCATGATCATAAGGGTAGGTAAGCCTTACAAATTTAAAATGTTCCTTTATTATGTTGTGGGGATCATGTCTCCTGAAGGTAACTGCGATGAGCTTAAATTCTTTGATGCTCACTACTTCTTTGATAGCCACCAAGAAATTTTTAAAAGCATAATAGCCTATTCTTATTTGAAATTCTCGTCAAATTCAATTCCACTCCAAATTCCACTACCTAATACGTAATTTCTTGAATCGCCAATCAATTAGGGACAAACCGAGGTATTAAGTGCAAGGCAATTGAATATCCAAATACTCTAATGTATATATATTTTTATTTGTAGTACAAATTAATATAATTAGCTTAATTCTTCCATTGAAACGTTCACCATCATAAGGGTTCCATTACATCTCAACATTGTCTTTGATTCCTTTAAGAGTAAACCTCACATGCTTTGATAGTCGGGGTGCTTGTAGCCTAAAGAATATTTGGTATGTTCTAGCCAAAAATTGATCACACCATTCATAAAAGAACTTTGGATACTAGTCTTCCCATAATTATTGGAAGTACATATGAATAGGAAGGAGAGTTGGAATCCACTTGCAATTCATCCTTGGAAATTCATTTTCGGCATAGAGGGCATCCACCAAATAAGCCAACATGTAGAAGGATGTACTTTGGTTTTCCAAGACATAATTCACCTCAAACATATTATTTAGTAAATCATTGGAGAGAATGCTAGAACAGTTAAATATATGTCGTTGGATACTATCTCTATTTTCAGGGTATCCTTCAATCTTGAAATGTGGTTGATCATGATTGTGAGGTGGCAAAAAGGATTGTGTATATATTGGGTGGGATATTGTTTTTTTTTGCGTTCCACGAAGGACTCTGTGTCCCACTACCATCTCATTATAATTTTTATAGACTTGGGGTGAGCTATGAAGAAATATTATATGAATTTTCTGGCCATATACATTTCGGCCTATTGAAGATGATGCATTTCTTGAAAATAATTGGCCTTTATAGATGCAACACTATTGCCATTACTATAACAAATAACTTCATGTCTTAGATTTGTTTGTGTTTTTTTCCATTTTGTCATTGATGGGTGTTGAAAATGTCTTATTTTTTCCCTTACCTGCCTCTGTTTCACCCAACTTTTGCTTAAACCTATGGTGCTTATCCTTCATTTTGATGTGGTTTTTGAAGAAAAGTATTGCAAATATAATATTTTACAAAGGTAGGTAGGGATATTTATGTTTACTGTCAGAATTATTTGATTTGTATGCTTTTCTAAATTTTTGTGATCAATATAAACCACTAACCCTAATCTACGCAGTTCCCATACCTAGGTGGTTTCTTGTACCATGGTTTGTAGTCAAATTTTCAGAGTTTCAACTGGTAGTCAAACTATTCAATGAGATCTGGAAAAATCTCTCGTTTCCCTCCATCGATGGTAACATCTTGAGGAATCAGGGATGAATACTCAATGGTAAAATTCTACAAATAAATCCAATTTCAATTGTCTAATTCTTGGTCATTTGGTTTCATGTTGAACTAAAATTGCATCAATATCCAACTATTTCTAAATAGGAGTCAGCCTTAGTGCCCCTTTGATATTCAAAAGTATGTATAAATTTTATAACTGGGCCCTTGGACAAACTATTGAGAATAGGGAGATGTTGTTGGAAGTTCTCGCTCCTCAATAGGATAAACTTGTGATGTAAAGACTATTGAATTAATACGACCTCTGTGACAAGATTTTATCTACATCCAATAGTTATGTTAATATGCATGATTAATTTCTCGCTTTTGTAAGTTATCTCTTTAATCCGGGTGTGAGAGTTGGTTTGGTAAGGGCCCACCAACCCAACTCCACAACCTATTGTATATCATATATAGAGTAAATGTGTGTCTTTGTTGTGGTTGAAGCATTGTTCTAGATTCAATTTTAAACACAATGTGAATTTTCTCTATTGATCCTTTGGTAATTCACTACTCTCATACTGAATATTGCTATCTCATGCTTGCAATAGTTTTGTGAATATATGAGTTGGACTTGAATCTTTATTTCATTAATGAAACACACAATTTTTCTCTTTTAAATGATTGCAAAGGTTCTGGATCCATTTGTTTGAGGGTTTTTATTTTGACTTGAAACTGTTAGATTTGGTTTGATCTTGATTATTTATCCACTCATCTGGAGGGTTGTTCTCTCGCATAGGTTTTTTTATTAATGTTTATGGCTTGAGTTTCCTCCTGGGTCGAATATCGAGGATTTCAAAGACTTCAGTTGAAACAGCCCATTATTTGTGACTTGGATTGCCTCGAGCTAAAATCGAGTGGTTGAGACAGGATTAACCTTGTTGTGTGAACTATTATGGATACACAATCGCTCTAAATTTTAGCAATTGAGCCATATTATCGATCCTTGTTTTTCACTCTTTTTAATCTCTTGTCATTTGTTTCCTATGCTTTATTATGACCTGACCTGACATGGCCCGAAGTGGTTATGATTCATACGGCGAATCGAAGCATCGATTGTCTCATCTGAGAAAGTAAAGATGACTTCGCTTGAGTTATGTTCTTATCATTTCTCACTCTGTCAAATTGGGTTAAGTTCAGGATTAGGGTTGTTCATTTCAGTACAAGTATTATATGGGGTACGAGTATCATACTGAGTGTAGTTATCCAAGCATAATAGAGAATTATTTCCAATTAATTTGTTAAGAAGATGAGATTGTGGTTTGCATTTAATGTTGCAAGTTGCATTCCATTTACTGAGAGTTGTGAGAGAATTGTTGTAAGTGTGAATTATCTAGTGAAGGTTGTGATAGCAGCTTGATTTATTGGTGATTTATCATGATTCGAAACAACAGTGTTGATTTCTATTTATTGGGCTTTCCACTCAAACATTTGCAGACATAGTGTATGCATGGTTTGAAGATTGATGAGATGTATTTGTAGGAAAAAAATTAATTAATGCATGTGATGAATTGAACCACAGAGTTGGAAGTATGAATGAATTTTGGTTAATTTATTTTTCTTGACTAGCAAGGTTGTGGTTTTGTCTAGATTGAATTTTATTGGTAGTTTAGTTGTTTTTTTAATAAGGTTCCCTATTTTTCTGTTGAAAAAGAGTGATTAGAGTGAAACTTCAAATAGAGATCTTGTTCTAAGTTTGTAGGGTGAAAGAATTGCTTATGATTTGATATAGTGAAATTAGATAGGTTTTACAAAGTATTTTTGGTACATATAGTATTGCTCCTCGAAGTTGACGATTTTGGATTGACAAAAAAAAAATGAGTTAAATACAAACCAATACTGCAACCAACATTTTGGCATAATTTTCGGGGAGGTGCCTAGGAGATTATGGTAATATCTTCAGCATTTTTTTCTAGCACTAAAGGTAAAATTATGTGGTATTTTTATAGCAGGTGTGCCTCTTTTTTTTGTTGAATAGGAGGGGTAAAATTTCCACAGTGTTGTTAATGTGCTTTCTAGCTGCAGCATTAAGTTTGGATTGAATTGATCCAGGTGGATGTTGGTGGCCACCCACCTATCCCATTTGGACCCCCACAACTGTCTCTTTCAGTTTTTCAGTTTCCTTAATTATAGCACAGTTTACTATTTTTAGCAGTTTTTCCGGTCCTAAACTTCCGGAGCCGTTTTGAGGCCCTAAACGATGTTTTTTGGGAAATCCATGGCCAACGATTTTTTTGCTAAAACTCACCTTTTCCGTCGTAGTCCTCGGAGATATCTTTCCAACGGGCTATCATGCGCATCAAACGGAGATAATACGACCAATTCGCGACCCCGGGAAGTTGGCTGTCCAACTCACCCCAAAACGGGGCCCACAATTTGGCGTTTCATCTTCTAGGGTTAGGTTTTGGAATGTGAAGGGTTTTCCATTGTTTCTCAATAATAAATAGGCCTTTGAGCCTCATTGTAAAGACAATTCGAAACAGTTCAGAGGCATGTAGCCGACACATCTCTTCTCAGAGATAAGCTACCATCGCCCTAGCTGGGTTATTTCTATTTGTAAGCATATTTCAGTATTCTCCATTAATGAAATGAAGTATTATTTCCACTGCATCTTTGTTTTTATGGTTATCGCATCTCTGTATTTATGGTTATCTCTGTAATCTATTGTGTTCCTGCTTAAATCTGGATCAGTGGTATCAGAGCGGTCTGCTTTTTCTCTGTTTTTCTTTGCATGTCCCCAACGAGGTCGGGATATAAGGAGTTAGGGCTTGAATTGGTCGAACCTTTGCAAGACCAGCCTCGCAAATCTCGACGACCTCCCATGGCGGATGAGAAGAAAGACGAGGGGGCAGGAGATCCTATCAGAATCTTGCTCGAAGAAGCCCTCGAGCGGCAAAGGAACGCGATGATGGATAGCTTTGCGCAGATCCTTCAGCGGCTACCCAAAGGCGACGCATCGGCTTCCAACAGCTACTCTGGAAACGCCACACCATTTAAGGTACAAGTTAATTTTGAAATCCCCATCTTCGAGGGTCAAATAGACGCAGATGCCGTAGATAAATGGTTAAATCTGCTAGATGGGTATTTTTCTGTTCATGAATTTTCAAGTCGGGAAAAGATTGTTTTCGCTCTTCTCAAAGCAGCCCCCCACGTCAAGGACTGGTGGGAAACATACTGCGAGCAGAAGGATGAAAGTACAGGCTCACTGTTTTCAGCCACCCCCACTTGGAATGACTTCCGGGATGCCATCAAGGAGCAGTACTACCCTGTCAAAAGCTATGAGGACAAATACATCAAATGGACCACACTGCGGCAGGGACGAGACCAAGATGTACCAGAGTTCACAAATATTTTTCATACCCTTCGCACACAGTTGGGTATCAAAGATTCTGAGTTGCATCTGGTACTCAAATACCGCAGCTGCCTACACAGATACATCCAGGAAGAGATGGAGTTCTTGAACATCTCCTCACTCGGCACAGCATACCGATACGCTGTCAAAATCGAGAAAAAGTTCAAACAGAAGAAGCGAGACTTTGGATCTGCAAATCCGAAGCCCAAAGGACAAAGCCAAGGCGGGGTGACCCAAGACAATCCCTTTAAGCTGCAAGAAAAGAACAACACCACGAAGCCAAAGAAGGACACAGGAAAGTGGTGTGAGTTCCACAAGAGTCCCACTCATAACACAAGTGAGTGTCGGACCAAGCAGTCGCTGGTGGCCGAGTTGAAGGCTTCCAAATCAGATGCATGTTCTGACTCTGAGCCAGAACCCGACAAGGGGGATGGCAAAGGGAAGCAAATCATTGATGCAGATCCTAGTGCCACTGTTGCCACTGCCAAGATCCAGAAGAATGAGCCCGAAGAGCCAGAGGAGGGGGAACGTCTTTTCCACTCACAGATGTGGGTGAAGGGTTCGCCGCTGCAATTCATTGTCGATAGTGGCAGCCAAAAGAACCTCGTTTCAGCAGAGGTCGTGAAGCGGTTGGGCCTACCAACTACACCACACCCACAACCGTACAGTATCGGGTGGCTTCACGAAGGACGAGATCTCAAAGTTCACCAGCAGTGTCGCCTTCCCTACAGCATCAAGCCCTTCACAGATGAGGTATTGTGTGATGTTACACCTCTGGATGTTTGTGATGTACTATTAGGCCAGCCATACTTGTGGAGGCGACATGCTGTGTATGAGTCAAGGCCTCGCGCTATCATTATTTCTTTGGATAATTCATTATACAGGATACCAGAGGTAGCTCCACCTACCACTGCATCTTTGATCACTGCTAAGAAAGGCAGCAAGCTCATCTCATAGACTAGGAAATTTATTTTATGTCTGGTTCGCTCCCAAAGTAAGGGGAAGATCGTTGCTACATCCATGACCCTCGCAAAGGTTTCCTCCACGCAGAAGCAGCAACATAGGGATACAGTCATGACAGAACACAGGAACAACTTCTCCTTACCCAAAGGGGTACCACACAAGTTTCAGGTGGGCGAAAAAGTTTGGTTACATCTGTAGAGAGAACGCCTTACCAGAACCCATCAGAAACTCAGACCGCTTCGACATGGTCCTTACACCAGTAACAAGGTTGTGGGCAACAATGCTTTGAAGCACAACATTCCTCCATTCCTTCGCTTGCACTGATTGTTCAATGTGGACCATCGCCGACCATGCTTCCCACCATTTCTGGACACATCAAAGATTGCAGAACAGCTCACTAGAGACCCAGCTTAGCAGAAGCTTCCTCATCTCAGGGAGGAACTCAACGCAATGGGGACCATTGCTTCCTAAGGGGGGAGGAATGATCCAAGTGGATGTTGGTGGCCACCCACCTATCCCATTTGGACCCCCACAACTGTCTCTTTCAGTTTTTCAGTTTCCTTAATTATAGCACAGTTTACTATTTTTAGCAGTTTTTCCGGTCCTCAACTTCCGGAGCCGTTTTGAGGCCCTAAACGACGTTTTTTGGGAAATCCACGGCCAGCGATTTTTTTGATAAAAATCGCCTTTTCCGTCGTAGTCCTCGGAGATATCTTTCCAACGGGCTATCATGCGCATCAAACGGAGATAATACGACCAATTTGCGACCCCGGGAAGTTGGTTGTCCAACTCACCCCAAAACGGGGCCCACAATTTGGCGTTTCATCTTCTAGGGTTAGGTTTTGGAATGTGAAGGGTTTTCCATTGTTTCTCAATAATAAATAGACCTTTGAGCCTCATTGTAAACACAGTTCGAAACAGTTCAGAGGCATGTAGCCGACACATCTCTTCTCAGAGATAAGCTACCATCGCCCTAGCTGGGTTATTTCTATTTGTAAGCATATTTCAGTATTCTCCATTAATGAAATGAAGTATTATTTCCACTGCATCTCTGTTTTTATGGTTATCGCATCTCTGTATTTATGGTTATCTCTGTAATCTATTGCGTTCCTGCTTAAATCCGGATCATGAATTGATTTCCTTCCAACAAGTGTTTTTATATTTTTTTTTATTATTTTATGGTTTGATTTTCTTTTAATAATGCATGACTAGGATAGGTAGGGGTCCGAAGAAAAACAAGGGCAGAGAAAATACTGATAAATCAGAAATATTTTCTCACAACGGGCCTTCTAATGTAGGAAAAAACTCCAAGAAAACACAAACCAACTAGGCTCGTAATTTACACCTAGATTCTAGAGACAATAGTTCAAGGGTATCACATCCATTGGTAGGGAAAAAGGAGACTGTTGAGACTAAAAAGTTAAATCTGAAACACAGTCAACCTTCACATTCCACATGGGGAAATTTGTTTGGAAGAAGGAGGATGGTAGATCATGAAGAATTTCATGGTGAAGGTTTTGGTGAGAATCATCCACTAAAAGAACAATCCACCTTTGGATTTCCAATTGTGGACCATTATTCAATTGCTCAAATGAAAAAAATCCCACCTTCAGTTCTTCCACATTTCCATGGTAAGATACATGAGGATCTCGATTCTTTTCTTTTTGAATTTGAAATACCTTGTAGGAGCTGTGATTATTCTTTAGATGCCCAGAAGTTAAAAAATCTCCCTGCAACCCTTAAAGAATCAACGTTATGTTGGTTTATGGGGTTGGGGGGAATACTATTACTTCTTGGGAGAAAATGAAGAGGAATTTTTTGAATAAATATCAGGAATGTTGTAAGACATGAGAAATGAAGGATGAAATTTCTTTGAAATACCTTGTAGGAGCTATGATTATTCTTTAGATGCCCAGAAGTTAAAAAATTTCCCTGCAACCCTTAAAGAACCAACATTATGTTGGTTTATGGGGTTGGGGGGAATACTATTACTTCTTGGGAGAAAATGAAGAGGACTTTTTTGAATAAATATCAGGAATATTGTAAGACATGAGAAATGAAGGATGAAATTTTCACTATCTCATAGCATGATGATGAAATTTTGGAGGATTATTTGGAAATAGTTTTTCATATCCTTCAAATTTCAAAGCACAAATTTGAAATGATCACAATTAGAACCTTGTTTTTATGACGAATTTTGGATAATACCATGAATAATTTGAATTTTATAGGACAAGGAGACATTGCTCAACTTTCTTTTGACCAAATTTGTGACCTGTGCAGGAAGTTTTCACGTAACCAATCTAGATCTGGTAAGGGAATTAAAAGCAATTCTAGAAACAACAAATTTAGATCTACAGATGCTATGATCATTGGTTTGGAAAATAAAATGGATAATATGAAAATTGAAATTATGAATATTGTTAGTGAAAAAATAGACTTCTTAAAATTCTAGTAAAAGCTAGTAGAAGAGCCAGAATCATTGTCCACTTATTGTCCAAAATGTAGAAAGGAGCATCTTTTACGTGAATGTCCTCCAGATGTTAAGGTTGCTAATAATTGTGTGATATGTGCAGGTAAATGATCTGAATTTGAAACTACTTGTAATTTGTTTGCAAGGTATTCAATTCAGAATATACATGCTTTAAAAGATTTCCATGTCTTGCAGAAAGAAAAAAAATGAAATTTTCAGCTGTTAATGACCCATTTAAGCATAACAAATTTATTTCATTTTACTGTTTAACACACTAAAACGAATTTGTTCTACAAAATAACTCAACCACCGATGCAAAAGAAGTTGATAAAGCAGTTCACCCCTCCTGGGCTACGTCTGCTGGGTCCAAAGCTCCCAACTGGGCTTGTCCTTGTTTTTATTAAATGCTCAAACTGAAAATACAGCTGAATAGAAACATCTACAGGAGAAATAGATGGTAAAAATGGATTCAGAACACTTGAATCCTTCAGGATTGACTATTGGATCACCTCCAATGGATACCTGCAACCCTATATAGTCTTCACAAAACTGGGCCTTGTTGGCTCCTAGAACTTTCACGGCTCCAAAACCTCTGCAAATGACCTCAGATGGCTGTAATACCTGCACCAATGGCTTCATAAGGTCGAAAATACCCAAAATAAAAAATAAAAAAAATTCGTCCAAAACCGCCTTTCCTAGCCAAAGTTATGGCCATTTAATGATCCCCTCCAGTTTAGCCTAAAAGAACTCCAGCTAACTTTAGTTAATGTCCAGTTAGCTCCGCCAATTATGGTGGGTCCGCCAAATTCGCCATGTCCGCCAAATTCGCTGGTGGTTGGGTTTGGCCCAAGGTCATATGAAAGGGGGGCTGGCCCTTAGGGGCTGGCCTCCTTTGGTTTCCGCCCCAACACAATTTAACGTTCAAATTACAATTTTTTTGCCCTTTTAACAGCACATGACTCTGTGGTCTAACGGTAAAGCGTTGGACTATTAGACCATAGGTCGGGGGTTCAAAACTCTGAACTCCCAAAAAAAATTTGCATATGCGCCCAAGAAGCTGCTAATGTCATCTGAGGGCCACGTGGTGGCCTCCGGGCCTGCCACGTGGCAGCCTATGATTGGTTGCTAAAAAGGGAATATTCCTTGAAATATTCCAAGGAATATTCTGCGGAATATTCCTTTTTTTAATTTATTTTTTTGAAAAATTAAAATTTCTAATGTTATGAACAAATTCTTCTTTTTGCCATAACTTCCTCATACGGCGACCGTTTTTCGAACCGTTTGCAGCGCCGGAATCAGGAAGACGAGCACTTTCCAGTTGTTCAACTTTGAACCAGTTCTAAGCACTTTAAATTTTGAGCATTTTACGACACTTAGGACATGAGCACCTGATCACGCCTCCCCATTGGGAAGCTTTTGGACCCCAAATGCCTTCAACTACCTGTTAAAGAGGTGAGGGTACAACTCCCTCACTCTGTCCACCTCCATACACTTTGCCTTGTTCGGTTTGTTGCCTTTGAAACCAACCCGAACATAATCTACACTGCCCCTTCTTGAAGTGCGTGTCCTTCTGTCAAGGATTGTATCTTCTTTCAGCTCATCTAAGAATTCTGGCGAGAAATCTTCTATAGATGGCAGCTGAACAGCATTTTCGTGATCAGCAATCAAAGGAGGTTCATACAAACGTAAGTTCTCCACATTGACAACAGAATACATTTGCATGTAGGAAGGCAAATCTAATTGAAAAGCATTATTTCCAACCTTCTTGAGGATTTTAAATGGACCATAATGAATAGGCTTCAGCTTTTTACCTTCTCTTTGCATCCTTTCCTTACTAATGTAGCCATACCTCATCTCCTTCTTGAAACTTGTGATCGACTCTATGCTTGTCATGTCTTTCCTTGTACTTGCCTTGACTCTTCTCAAGCTGTTCTTGAATTTGCTGATGTATTTGCTGAATTCTTTCAATGAATGAATCAGCTTTGTAAATATCACTATGTCCCTCAATGGCAACATCTTTCTCAAGAATGAAATCAAGAGGTGATTTTGGCAAGTAACCAAAACAAGCTTCAAACGGTGAGGTGTTTGTGGAAGAGTGCTTGGCACGATTGTAAGCATGTTGTATGTAGTGCAAATATTCATCCCAAAGCTTGGGATGCTTGCTGCAATAACCTCTCAAGAGGTGCACAATGGTTCTGTTCACAACTTCGGTTTGTCCATCTGTTTGCGGATGGAAAGCAGTACTTTTCTTCAACTTTGTGTCCATCATCTCCCATAGGTTGGACCAAAAATACCCCACAAATATGGAATCCCTGTCACTAATAATGGAAGTAGGCAAACCAAAGTGAATCCATACATGATGAAAAAATAATTTAGCAGTTTGTTCAGCAGTTATAGTTTTCTTACAAGGCATAAGTATACACATTTTGCTGAAACGATCAACTACTACATATAAATAATCATGCTGCTTTCTAGATTTTGGCAAACCTCCTACAAAATCCATAGAGATGCTCTCCCATGGTCTAGAAGGTACCGACAAAGGAGTATACAAACCAAGCTTCCTATTGCTAGGCTTGCTTGTAGCACATAATGAACAACCTCTTATGAACCTTGAAACAGAATCTACCATGCGAGGCCAATAGCAATACCTCTGTAGATGTGCAACTGTTTTTCTCACACCAAAATGGCCAGCAATAAGAGAAGAATGAGCTTCTCTTATGACATTTATTCTCTCCCCCTGTGGTATACACAACTTGCCCAAATGAAACAACAAATTGTTATGCATGTGATAGTCATTTTCCTCTACATGATTCCCTTTGCTCAAGTTAGCATACACATCTTTAAAGTCTTCATCAGATGCATATTGTTCTATGTAACTATCATGTACAATGGAAGCATTCTTAAGTAAAGTAACAGCACCAATAATAGGCCTTGAAAGCATATCAACAACCTTATTCAAAGTACCTTTCTTGTACCTTATTACCAAATGGAACTGTTGCAAGAAGCCCATCCATCTGAAGTGTCGTGACTGTTGTAACTTGCTTTGTGATTGCAAGTACTATAAGGGCTGATGGTCGGTATGTATAACAGTTTCTTTGCCCATCAAATAGTGTTTCCACTTTTTGACGCTTTGTACCAACGCATACAACTCCTTATCATATGTAGGATAATTTACAACAGCACCATTAAAAGTTTCAGAATGAAAAGCAATAGGCTTACCATGCTGTAGAAGAACTGCACCCATAGCATAATCACTAGCATCAATTTGTATCTCAAATGGTTGTCTCAAATCCGGTAATGCAAGGACTGGAGCTGAACTAATCTTCTCTTTCAAAGATTCGAAAGCTCTTTGCTTCTTGCCTCCCCATTGGAAAGCATGCTTCACACTTGTCACTGCATGCATAGGAGCTGCTATAGAAGAGAAGTTAGAGATAAACTTCCTCCGATATTGAGCTGCACCCAAAAAACTTCTTACCTCTGTTATGGATTTGGGAGTAGGCCACTTCACAGTAGCCTCAATCTTAGTAGGATCAATTCTCAAAGCACCTCCTCCTACTATGTGTCCCAAATGAACCAAAGAAGTCTTTCCAAATTCACACTTTGACATTTTAAGAAATAACTGATTCTTCTTCAAAACATCAAGTACTTTCCTAACATGCATGACATGATCTTCTCTAGACTTGCTGAAAATTAAGATGTCATCTAAGTAGACAATAACGAAATCATCAAGAAAAGGACGCAAGACATCATCCATTACCCGCATGAAAGTTGCAGGTGCATTGCACAAACCAAATGGCATCACAAGCCACTCAAAGAGTCCTTGTTTGGTTTTAAAGGTTGTCTTCCAAATGTCACTTTCTTCAATTCTTACTTGATGATATCCACTGCGCAAGTCTAGCTTAGTGAAATATCGAGCATCTTTCAGCTGATCTAGCAAATCATATATCCTTGGGAGTGGGTAACGATTCTTTACCGTTATCTTGTTCAAGGCCCTGAAATCAACACACATACGCCAAGTGCCATCTTTCTTTGGAATCAATACAATCGGTGACCCACATGGCGAAGTACTTGCCCTTATGAAACCCTTGTCCAACAAGTCCTTGATTTGCTTCTTTATTTCAGCATTCTCCATAATAGACATGCGGTACATGCCTATGTTTGGAAGAGGACAATCTGGATGCAAATGGATTTCATGTTGAATCTCCCTCTTAGGAGGCAAACCTGTTGGCTCCTGAAACATCTCATAATATGCATCAACTATATCATACAGATCTGATTTAAGTTTTGGATCACAATTGTCAAATGACTCATGATTCACATCAACCTTGGGCTTAATCATAAGAAGAACAAAATTCTTACTTGAATTGACCAGCCTTTTTACCTGTCCTGAATTCACCATCGCTATATTTGTCTTCTTGCGATGAGCTCTAACAATGAACTCCTTGCCATCTTTGAAAAGATGATATTTTTTTTCATGGCGATGAAAGATAGCTTTCCTGTCAAACAAGTAAGGACTTCCCAAAACAATTCCTGCTATATCAAAAGGTACCACATCAAGTTCAACTGTGTCAATAAAATGTGCAGTAATTGCAAAGCGCAATGTGCACTTTCTTGAAACTTGTAAATTTGCATCCTTGCAAATCCATCCAAGTGGATATGGCTTCGGATGTGGAACAGTCTCAAGTTTAAGCTACTTGACCAAGTCCTCTGATATAAGGTTTGCTTGTGACCCACTATCAAAAAGTGTGTCAATTTTAGTATGTTTTGAAATCACCCTCACATGAAACAGTTCAATTCTTTCTTCCTCATTAGGAGCTTGTACATGGCAGTTTGAGGTACTAGTGCTGGTTTGAGTTTCAATTTCTTTTCCCTTCAAGTTTTTCAAACCCATGGCTGCAATTTTGGTTTCATCACCTGAATCTTCCCCTAAATCTTGTGGTGTAGATGTAGTAGCAGCAGTTTTCCGTTTCCCTTTGGATTTGTTATATTGAGGTCTTTTTTCAGGATGTAATTTCCAACAGTTTTTCTCCTCATGGCCTAGTTTAGAACAATGTTTAAAGATCACTTTCTCACTCTCCTGTTTGACAGATGCATTCTTTTTTCTCTTTCCCTTGGAGGTTTTCTCTTTTTTTCTCCCCTTGGGGGGCTTGTTTCTACCCTCTTCAAATGTGTTTTTTCCCCTTGCCTCTAAATGGGTAGCTTGGAGACAAACCTCGTCCAGGCTAGTAGGGTTAAACATCAAGATGGTGTGTCTAAGGTAGCTATGCAAGCCACCGATGTATTTCAGCAAGGTTTCTTGGGTCTGTAAATCTACCCCTAACAAGAGAGCTCTTCTCCTGAATTCTTGGGTGTAGTCTTGGACACTCTGACCCTTAAGTTGTCTGAAATTTTGCCAATTCATAATGGCTTTCTGCATGTGAGCAAGAGGATAAAACTGTTTTTTAATGGCTAACAGAAATTCAGGCCATGTTAAGGTAACCTTACCAAATTTCTTGATCTCCTCTTTAGTCTTGGCCTCCCACCAGACCAATGCTGCTCCATCCATTCTCAAAGAAGCCAACTGAATCTTTGTGGCATCATCATGCATATTCTGGATCCTCAAGTAAACTTCCAACTGCCTAATCTAGTTGTCATTCTTTTCTGCACTCACTTCACCATTAAACATAGGTAATTCGAATTTTACATCAAACTTCAAAAAGGGACTTTTTCCAGAGGATCTATGCTTATGAACAGAAGAAGACGAGGATGAAGAGGAAGAAGGTGAAGATGGGGGTGGTGGATCACCATTTCCTCCATGTCCTTTCTTGGAATGATCATCATCCTTCTTACCTCCTGAAGAGCCCTCTCCTTCATGTGGATGTTTGGACCCTTCTCCAGCCAATTTCTCATTTCTTTCTTGGTACAATATCCACACCATTTCAGTGACGTCTAAGAAAGCCTTTCTGAAGACTCTTTCTTCTTCTCTTGGATCTGTCTCTGTAGGAATTTCTCCTTCATGTTTAGACATCCTGGAAGCTTCTGCTGAGACTCTTGAGGGTGAAATTGAAGGTGGAGGTGATGGCTCTCTGGCCTTCCTTGACTGAGGATTCTCTCGTTCTCTAGTCAACTGTCCTTCCCCTCTTTTAAGTTTCAACCTGGTAAGCATCAATACTTACAAGACAGTTAGAAGATCTTTTCACAAAACCCTGAGCTCTGATACCAACTTGATCTAAATTTGGAACTACTTGTAATTTGTTTGCAAGGTATTCAATTCATAATTATACATGTTTTAAAATATTTCCATGTCTTGCAGAAAGAAAACAAATGAAATTTTTCGCTGTTAATGACCCATTTAAGCATAGCAGATTTATTTCCTTTTACTGTTTAACACACTAAAATGAATTTTTTCTGCAAAATAACTCAACCACAGATGCAAAATAAGTTGATAAAGCAGTTCACCCCTCCTGGGCTACGTCTGCTGGGTCCAAAGCTCCCAACTGGGCTTGTCCTTGTTTTTATTAAATGCTCAAATTGAAAATACAACTGAATAGAAACATCTACAGGAGAAATAGATGGTAAAAATGGATTCAGAACACTTGAATCCTTCAGGATTGACTATTGGATCACCTCCAATGGATACCTGCAACCTTATACAGTCTTCACAAAACTGGGCCCTATTGGCTCCTAGAACTTTCACGGCTCCAAAACCTCTGCAAATGACCTTAGATGGCTGTAAGACCTACACCAATGGCTTCAAAAGGTCGAAAATACCCAAAATCAAAAAAAAAATCGTCCAAAACCGCCTTTCCTAGCCAAAGTTATGGCCATTTAATGATCCCCTCCAGTTTAGCCTAAAAGAACTCCAGCTAACTTTAGTTAATGTCCAGTTAGCTCCGCCAATTATGGCGGGTCCGCCAAATTCGCCATGTCTGCCAAAATTTCCACCAAATTCGCTGGTGGTTGGGTTTGGCCCACGGTTCTCGGCCCAAGGTCATATGAAAGGGGGGCTGGCCCCCTTTGGTTTCCGCCCCAACACAATTTAACGTTCAAATTACAATTTTTTAGCCCTTTTAACAGCACATGACCCTGTGGCCTAACGGTAAAGCGTTGGACTATTAGACCATAGGTCGGGGGTTCAAAACTCTGAACTCCCAAAAAAATTTCGCATATGCGCCCAAGAAGCTGCTGACGTCATCTGAGGGCCATGTGGCAGCCTCTGGGCCTGCCACGTGGCAGCCTGTGATTGGTTGCTGAAAAGGGAATATTCCAAGGAATATTCTGCGGAATATTCCTTTTTTAATTTATTTTTTTGAAAAATTAAAATTTCTAATGTTATGGACAAATTCTTCTTTTTCCCATAACTTCCTCATACGGCGACCGTTTTTCGAACCGTTTGCGGCGCCGGAATTGGGAAGACGAGCACTTTCTAGTCGTTCAACTTTGAACCAGTTTTGAGCACTTTAAGTTTTGAGCATTTTACGACACTTAGGACATGAGCACCTAATCAGTAAACATCCTACTGAGGAATGCCCATCTATATCAGGGTTGAAAGCAACATTTTAAGAGGATCATTTAGTACCTATGCCATTGCACACTATGGGAGCATGAAAATCATGGCCACAAGTAAGTAAATGTATGATTGTTGAACCTGCACCATCTTATCCTAATTGTAGTGCACCACAATGTTCTTTTGAAAACCTAATTTATCCTCAACCTTGGCAACATGGGTATCATTCTCATTTTGGGCAGTCTCGTCCTCAGCAAGAAGGATGGAGAGGAACACCACACTCTCATTTTTCCTATCCCATGCCTACCCAACCATATCCTACATTGTATGCACCTTATCTTATGGCACTACCCACATTTTCGGCTTCTCTTCCTCAGTAGACACAACCTATGACACCACCATTGTCATTTCTACCACCATTCTGACCACTTCAGTTGCCAACACAACCTGTGCCCAACCAAAATAATAAAGTGGTACAAATGATTCATTCTATTGGATAGCTCCCTTTCCCCATTTATCAAACTATGACAGTTGGGGTTAATGACCTCCAACTAAGATTGGGAAAGGTAATAAATTTAGAAAAACAAAAACAAAAACAAAAGAAACCTGTAGTAATAATTGAGGAGAAAAATGAGGAGGAAACTTCGAATCTTTCAAATAATGATGTTGCCTCACATCATGTTCCCATTCACTCATATTCCTTACCCTCTTCTTCAAACCAACCTCCCTTTCTGGAGAGGTTGGTTGTGGAGAAAGTTCACCCCATCCCTGAGTTTGACCTGTATTATGAGTTGAGATACCTTTGTATAAAGGTTCCCCTACTGTAGGCTAGAAAATGTATTCCTATATCCACTAAAATTGTCAAGGAACTCTTCCTTAAAAATCCAATGAGGAAGAGATTTGAACCCCACACTATCCAGTTTGTTGGTAGAGTAGTTGAGTTAATGACAATATGTGCTCAAGTTGAGAAATATATTGATCCTGGAAACCTAGTTGTCTCTGTTCAAATTGGTGATATCCTCGTTCCTAATGTGTTGATATATCTTTTATTGGATATCAATGTTATGACTAGGAAAACTATGAAGTAGCTTCAGCTCATTCACATTCATCCTACTCCCACCAAGATTGAACTTATTGATAGATCTAAAATCAAATCAGAGGGTGTGATAGATGATTGTTGGCATTATGATGTATGTGTTGTACTTGATGGAAACCCACTTGTAGCAGAACAACTCACCTATATATTGTAACTATATGAATATAAAGAAGAGATATCAAATGTGATAGAATGCATGACAATAGTGTTTACAGATGTGAATAAATGCAGGGCAGCTTCAAGGAATCAATTCAGAAGGCAACTCACTCAGATGAAAGTATAGCAGGTAAACAATAAAGAATTACATATCAGTCTTCATAGAGTGAAGAAAGAGAGGTATAAGCAGGTTACCATTGACCAAGCTGCATATAAATGCAGGTTCACTGTATACAGGCCACATATACATACACATGCACTTTCACAGAAGGAAAAGTGCGTATACCTTAGAAAACTAAATTTTTGGTCCGAAGTATTTTGTCCATGGTATTGGTTCAAGGTATCTGGTTTGAGGTATTGACCCCTGGTATTTGGTCCAAGGTATTGGTCCTAAGTGGTTTTGGTCCATGGTGTTGAGAAAGGCCTAAGACTATAAAAGGAGGAGAATATCAGTAGGCCATGGGTGCAAGTATCGAATATCGGATGAAGTGTGAGATATAATATGCAGGTTATTGGCTTATGGTGCTATACTTGATTTGAACAAAGGATGAACCTTAGTGCTTGATTAAGGATAAGATCTAACTATGTATCAAGATCTTAAGGCTTCAAGTGAATTATTTTTATGTGGTTTGATCATGTATCTGAATAACTGACACATGTTGTAGACTGTAAATATGATGATCTGGGTATGACTGAAGTCTGGAATATATGTAATGTTTAAATCATCATTTACAGATCTGTACACAAGTTCACTCTAGCAAAGAAGTGTATACATGTTGGTTATGCATATCCAAGCTGCGTATACATCATAAATTTGATTTGTAGATCTGTACGCTGGTTCTCTTTGAGGAAAGTGAGTATGCACACAGGTTTGACACATAGAAGTAGTGTATACCTTATAAAATATGTTTTAGCTGCTTCTATTTGTTGTTGTAGTGTTCTGGTTTCTGGCTTGGGTTCTGGTGACTGTATTCTAGTGACTGCATTTTGAATAATCAGATTAATGGGTTGTCAAAGTGTTTGATCGATTCGATTGTGGTTGATTCAAAAGGAGATTGGCTGATGCAGAGATATTTGATGATTGAATGATGTTGGTGATGGATCCAGTCTAAAAATCTATGAACCGTGGTCCCTGGAAAAAAAGAGAAGGTTGTAGCCTTCTGTAGGCCGACACCTACATACTAGTAAACATATAAGCTAGTACAAGAGCTAGGGGGTTGTAGCTCCCTTCCAATAGAAGCTGGAGAATGAGAGAAGGTTGTAGCCTTCTGCAAGTAGAAGCCTGCGTACTAGTATAAGACTGTAACAGTACAAAAATTGTAAACAGGATTCTCTTATTATTAAAAGAAGACAAAGACGATTGCAACAGGTGGTTTTCACCCACATTGGGTTTCCACCTTATATCTTGGTGTTCATGTTTGTTTCTTATGTGTGATGGTCTGTTCTATTTTTTACTACATTTGGTTAATGTTTATATGGTTATGCATTGATTAAAGATCAACATATGATGAATCATAAGTTTACTGGATATACGCTAGTTGCCTTAACCACATTTGTGTGTACACGCGAGTTCCATTAACTGAAGTAGCGTATATAAATCTGATTATGGAAATGAAAAATCATTAACTTAACAATACTGATTCACCTACCCCCCCCCCCTTCCCCCTGCCCCCTCTCAGTATTATTTCCAACAATTGGTATCTGAGCAAGTCTTTCAGAAGAAGCTTGATCACTTGAAGGAAGATCCATCATCATGAGTAATCAAGAAAGTGGGGGATCCATCAGACCACCAATCTTTGATGGGAGCAACTTTGTTTATTGGAAGGTAAGAACCACAACCTATCTTCAATCTCTTGGAACAGATGTCTGGGAAATCGTGGAAGGAAGATATACATTTCCATTATCAATTCCTACAGATACAGTAGGTAAAAGCACTATGAAACCAATGCCAAGGTTGTCAATACATTATTGGGAAGTCTGTCACAATCAGAGTTTGTCAAAGTTATGCAGCTGAAATCAGCCAAAGAAATATGGGACAAAATCATTCTAAGCTACGAAGGAGGCTCTTAGGTAAAATGTGCTAAACTTCAAACTCTCAGAATTCAATATGAAACTCTCAAGATGCACAATGATGAAAGTATAGCTATTTACTTCTTATGTATAAATGAGATTGTTAATTGCATGAAGAATTTGGGTGAAGAGATAAAGGAAGTTACCTTAGTTGAAAAAGTTTTAAGATCCTTATCTGCTAAATTTGAATCAAAAGTATCTAGCATAGAAGAAAAGCAGGATCTGCAGACTATTACTATGACATAGCTTCACAGAATCTTAACTGCCTTTGAGATGAGAAAAGGAGGTCCATCAGATATGAGAGAAGCCACATTTAAAGCTTCAGCAAAAGGAAAAGAAGAACTCAATGAATCAGGACATATTTCAGAAGAAGAAGAGGAAGCAAACTTTGTCAAGAAGCTTCAACGGGGTTCCGGAAGATTCAGAGGTAAACTACCTTTCAAATGTTTTGCCTGTGGTAGAGTCAGTCATTATGCTACCAAATGTCCTCATAAAGATAAATATGATAAAGGGAAGGAATCTGCAAAATGGAATAGAAAACAAAGTGTAAGTAAAAAGAGCTACTATACTCATGAAGATAGCGATGGTTTATCAAATAGTGATGAAGATGAAAATAGTAATGACTATAGACTTCTGATGGCTTATGAAGATGATGTTTTTTTGGATGCTTTAGATGAAGATGATCTTCATGAAGAAATCTATAAACTAAAAATATATTTAGAAGAAAAGAATATGATTATAAATACCTTGACATACCAACTTGCTGAAAGAGAAAAACACAATGAAAAGCTAGTGTTGGTCACTTTAATTGCTTATTAATTCAAACAACAAAGTGCTACATAAATTTTCAACCCAGGGAAGTCTATTATTTCAAAGGCAACTGCGTACTATATGTACTCAATCCTAAAAGCAATAAAATTTGTAGTAAAGACTAGTCACGGTTTGCCTTAAGTAAACTGAAGCTCCACTCTGAGTTACAGCAAAAACAATCTATTGCAGACAGCTACTAAAGAATGCTTAATTTCATTAAAGAAGTAATCTAAAAAATCAATCTGCAAAGGAAATCGTTGGCTATGCTGTAACAGAGAACATGACCCTATTCCCAGAGCGGAAATCTTCAGCACTTGTTCTTGATTATCAAGCTACCACCTTACTCTGTGAACTTAATTGCAACATACATGAATTAACCGTGGATAAAAGAAACACTATAGCAATCAATTGGGAAGAAAACAGAGTTTCAGCAATAATGCAAAAATGATATTCAGTAAACAGGACTATTAACAAAGTATGAATGAAAGACACACTTAACACACTGCAGAAATATAATGGGTGAATCTTGTGATGAAGGTGGGCCATGTCCTTCTCACAAGATTCCCCAGGAGACAAGAACTAGAGAGAAATGTTCAGAAAAATATGTTATTCATCTATCAATATGTCATGTTATAGAAAAGATTCAAGTTCTGTTCCTTCAACTAAGCCTTTTTCCGCAACCTGTCCGTCCCCCTCTAATGTAGATGTCTCCTCTTTTTAAAGAGGAGACATCTATTACAATAGATTACATTGTAAGTCCTATTTTAACCCTTTATACAAAAATAGGGAAGTCAGTTTTCCCTTTAACAAAATGTTGTTACAAAAATATTGTCTTTAGATCATGATCGTTACATCCAGTGTAGCAGCTCCTTCGGTGATCTTCTTTTGTTGCTGTCAAATCTAGGCTGAAAATCACAATTGTTCAGCCACGAGATTTGCGCGTCGTTCCTGATGTTTCAGCAACTGTTGACATAATCTTGCAATCTCCAGGCAGTTTCAGCAACATGGACTGCACATTGTTCTTTAACCGTTCATCAATTATCAATTCAATGGTTAATGATGAAGATAGCATAATTATATGTAAGATAATTAAACGTATAGTGATGAGAAGAGATATTGTGTACCTTTGAGATACTTGGGTTAAAACAATAACAAGGACTTTAAATATAAGTTGAAAAAGGATTTCATCATAGCAAAATGTATGGTCAAAAAGAGACAATATGAGCTCCTAACATCCCCCCCAACTAAAAGGGTTGCATGTCCTCATGCAACTTTTACTCTGAGTCTGAGTCCGAGTACTGGGTTGTACAATGAAAATTACTTAGACAGTAAGTATAGAAGGTGCTATCAACCAAATCTCTGAAACCCTGGACATTTTGTATTCTCTGCCATGCTGCAAGCTCCTCCGTTTTGGGCAACTTGAAATAAGCCTTATATTGTTGTACTGGCAACCATAGAAGAGGGAAGTGAAAATGATATCCTAACCACTTTTTAGCACACTGTTGAATGCATTTGACATAATTAGGTAGCCGTGAAATTGCTGCTTGAAGATTAAGCGGGTTAAAGGGATGATATTGCTTTCTCTCCTTAGGGTAGTGTTCCCAAAATAGATTGTTTGCCTGTAAGGCAAGAGCTCCCTTGGCTTTGACATAATATTGGCAATCTTGTAAGACTACTACCTGTAATTCTCTCAGATGCTTGATCATTCCTGGTTCCTTTAGAAACTGATGATGTTCAGCGACAAAAATAGTAGCATTCTGTGATTCGGATCGAATCCATAGAAGGCGATTATCTTCATTATGTTTTGCTGAAAGGAAGGCATTTTGCCACGTGAGCTGATTGGCCAGGAAAGAGACAAAGGCTCTAATATGAATGTCCCCAACCAAAGGAATTAGATTAAGTTTTCTATCTTCAGGCATGGCTTCATTATGGAGGTATAGTTCACAGAGTAAATTTTTTTCACTCAATGATGCCTCTGTGAATGTTTTGATAAACTCTTGAGGTGTAGATACCTCATGAGATCGTCCATCTCTGATTGCCTTTGATTGTAAGAACGCTAGGTGCTCTACCAGAAACATAGAATAATTAAAGGATGGTTTCCTGATGGCTAGTAATCTTTGAACCAAATTAAACATGAGAGACAATTTAGTTTTTAACTGTTTATTTTCCCTGTGCTGTGCACAAGACTGTTCCAATAGATCCCAATTTGCATATATATAATTTTGCCATGATAATTTATGTTCCTGCAAGATCCTTTCCTGTGACACAACATATTCTTTCTTCCATGCATCCATTTGTGCTTGAGTGCTTGTGGTCTGAGTGAAGACAGTCTTTGAATGTCGAGGTTCAGTCTGGGTAAACACAGTCTTCGTAGGCCTTGATGCAGGACTTTCAGTTTTAACAACTAGAGTAGGCCAAGATATTTGTGGTTTCACTTCTTTTTCAAAAATCTTTGAAGGCCCTGCTGGTTCTTGTGTAATGGCAGGGCATTCCTTTTTAACTATAACAGGAGTCAATGCAGGAGTGGCTCCAGGCAATGGGACTTCGACTATCTTATAACCAACTTGATGATAAATATTACCACATTGGCTGCACATGTATTCACTATATTGATCTTTCTCTACACTTTTCTCGATTGCAAATGTTGCATGAGCTAAGGTGTATAGATTAAGCTCTCTTTCATAGGCTTCCCTTGCCACTATTAGTTCCTGCTTATAAACCTCGAGCTCTGATTTCAGAAACTAGTTTTCTTGTAAAAGGGAAGCCAAGGTGACTGGGCTTTGTGTAGCAGTCACAGTCTCAGTAGCTGATTCTAATGGATGAAAGGGTTGTTGTTCAATAGCAGCTTCATTGTTTGCAGCCTCAGCAGGTAGTTTTTGTGTAACATCAGCTGAATCATCAGCTGGTTCTATAACTACTATATCATGTTGCGCATCCAAATTTTTCATATCAGCAGATGGTTCTTGTGTGGCAACTGTTGACTGCGTAGTTGGTTCCTGATTATCTATATTATGTTCATCAACAGGTGGTTCTTGTGCCACACTTGCTGAGTCAGTAGCTGGTTCTTGATTACCTATATTCTGTTCATTAGCAGGTGGTTCTTGTGTAACACCTGCTAAGCCAGTAGCTGGAGCGGCTACGTCCTAGTCATTTGTTTCCTGGACATCAGCAGGTGGTTCTTATGTGGCAACTACCTAGTCAGTAGCTAGTTCTTGTGGGACAACTACATCGAGGTCATCTATTTTATGGATATCAGTAGGTGGTTCTTGTGTGGCACCTTCTGAGTCGGTAGCTAGTTCTTGTGGGGCAGCTACATCCAGGTCATCTGTTCTATGGACATCAGCAGGTGGTTCTTGTGTAGCACCTGCTGAGTCGGTAGCTGGTTCTTGTGGGGCAGCTACATGTTGTATATCATCTTGGGTATCCACTTTTGATGGATCAATAGCTGGTTCTTGCGAAGTAGCTGCTGAATCAGACGCCAGTTCTTGTGTAACAGCTATGTTCTCTAAAAGGAATGATGTCACAAAATCCTGTGCATTTTTCATTTCAGTACCTGAAGGTGAGGTAGGTAAAGGTTCAGGGCCTTGGGACTGTGGTGGGGTATGGGGTTTTCGGATAATAGGTGGGAAATTTAGGGTAGTGGTTCTAATTCCTGCTTCCGAAGACGTCCTCGTTCGTCTTCTTGGTAAAAAGGCAGGAAGAACAGTGGTTTTTCTTTTATGAGTATCTTTCTCTGGGGTAGGAGGGTCATCAGAAGTGATAGCTTCTTTAATTGAGGCCCTTGTTCATCTTTTTGGTAGGGGCGTAGCCTTTTTTTGCCTTTTCCTTTTCAGCTTAGCAATGGGAATGTTGTCATTTGAATCATCACTAGGGATATGGACAGTGGGAGTGGATGATTCAGCTAAATTATGGGGTGGGGTCGATGTAATGGAGGGGTCAATTGGATTAACTGCTACGGGTGGTTGGGGATTTTCAACATTTAATTGGGGAGTTTCAGCTACTATTTGAGAAATTTCAGCAGATTCTTGGGGATTTTCGGCTGCTGCTCGAGGAACTTCAATAGTTTCTTGGGGATTTTCGGCTACTGCTTGAGGAATTTCAACATCTTCATGGGGTTCTGGGGGTGGGTTGTTAAGAAGAGGGGGATTCTATTGAGCAAAGCCCCTCTGAATTAGAAGCTGAACAAGACGATGGTGAGTGAGGGAAAGGAGTGGGTACTTCGCATTCATGGAATAATGTGACATATTCTTTAGACACCCAAGTAGATAATATGGCATATTTAACAGACGACCATGTCTTAAATGATTCAACAGGACAAAATCATGCTGATAAACTACCTGGTAACATCCTTCACAGGTGAGATAGTGCTTGACAAACTCGGCAACCTTCAGCCATGGAAGTGGTAATGAATGAAGTGCAACACCCTTGCCTTTAGGCTCGACCCGCTCTCCTGGTAGAAGGAAGTCCTGTTGTGCGTTCAAAATGATGTGTTTGCGACTGAACCATCGAATGCCAGCGGCCGGTAAACCTAAAACCTATGCTATATCATCCTCTATTACTGGAATTCAGACTCCTTGAACGGTAGAGTAGCCTTCTTGTAGATTGCGTGCGAATTCAAGGACTTGTTGAGGATCAAATTCTTGGAGCCTTCGAAAATAATCTACCCAGCTTGCCTGTTGAAAAATTTGATATACCACTGGGTGCAATTCCAATAGAGCTGTTGAGCCAGGTTCATTTCGAATAGCGTTGCCTCCCATAGTTACTTGCTTCAGTAAAATGCACAGTACAGAGCCAAGTTACCGCACCCAAAACAGAGTAAGTTTTGGAAATAAGGTCATGACATAATAAGACAAAGATGGGGTGATAGGACATAATCGTGGTAAAAAATGATGGTGATTGGCATATCGTGAAATGATTGCAAAACTTTGGTATTCCCCACCCCCCCCCCCCCCCAACTGCAGCTAAAATGATAAGTTTGAATGTACGGCGATTGCAGTAATCATGTCACAATCTTCTCATTAACTATAGTTTAATATTTACACATAAAAACGCATACCTCATGTTTACCTTCGATTGATATTTGAAAATATAATGTCGTCGCTAATAGATCACGAATGGTTATGAAAAGGGTTTTGTAATATGAAAGGCTTTTATAAACATAGGAGGAGGTCATGAAAGAACAAAGTTATAAGGATCAATAGATATTTCTCACAATGGAAATTGATATGTATCCATTCTTTTGAGAAGAATTAATGTTTCAATTACGGGAAAAATGAGAAAAATTGGTGTTTTAGGGAGAGATGGAGAAAGTCGGTGTTTCAGCAATGGGGAAAATTGGTGTTTCAGCAACGGGAAAAAGGGAAAAAGTTGGTGTTTCAGCAATGGGGAAAATGGTGTTTCAGCAACGGGGAAAATAAAGAGAGATGTTGCTGTAAAGCAAAATAGGAAAGTGTTGCTGAGAGGTAATGTGAGGGAATGAGGTGAGATGAGAATGTTTCCCAAAATGAAACTTGATCCTGCTTGCAATACAATTGTTCTTTTGAACCAGCCTCCTATTCTGAGACCTGCAAAATAATAAATTGTAACATGGCAAGTCCTGACAGGGATTATTAGTTAATATAATCTAATAATAATAAAATAATATATAATGCAGAAGTTAAATGCAATGAGGGACAGCAGGCTCCCCCAAAAAGATATAGTGTGAATCTGCCATGCAAGTGGCCTTAAAATCCTCTTTAGAAATTGGTTGCAGGTACGGACAAAGCCTATATCAATTCACTAACAATGGTGTTCTAGCATCATCAATTTTTAGGAGCCTTACTGTTCCATTGGGAAAAATAATATCTATCTCGTAAGGTCCCAGCCACCTTGTTCGCAATTATCCTTGAAAATTTTCAAACCAAGAATCATACAATAGAGCCCAATTACCTTTTTGGAACTACTTATGCTTAATAGTTTTATCATGCCACCTGGTTCTTTGTTGTTGAATCATAGTTGTTTGATGGATGGCATCCAACCTATTTTCATCTAATTCCTGAAGCTGGTGCAACCTAGCTGTCTATGCATTAGTCAAATCAAGGTTAACAACTAAAGCAGTTCTTAAGGTTTTTATTTCAAATTCCACAGGAAAAGCATCACTTTTTCCATAAACCAATTCATAGGGTGAAAAACCTATAGTGTTACTCCAAGTGGTTCTGTAAGCCCATAATGCCTCAGGAAGCCTTTGAGACCAATCCTTCCTATTCTCTTTCACTGTTTTTGTTAAAATAGATTCTATGACTTTATTTGTACTTTCCACCTAACCATTAGCTTGGGGATGGTAAGGTGTAGTCATTTTATGATTAATATGATATTTTTGAAGCATAGCTTTAAAACCATGAGAATTGAAAGGAGGTCCTCCATCTGTGACTAATTCTCGAGGCACTCCAAACCTAACGAAGATTTCTTCAAATAAGAAGGTTAAAACAGATTCTTCATTAGCTCTAATAAGTGCCTTAGCTTCCACCCATTTAGTCATATAATCTGTACAAACCAATATGTAAACTCTTTGGTTGGATGGAGGGTTGATGGGTCCTACAAAGTCTAGAGCCCATCTTTCAAAGGGTTCAAGTATTACCTGGGGGTTCAGTGGCATTTCATCTCTATGATTAGGTTGGCCCATTCTCTGACAACTATCACAGGCCCTAACATATTTCTTTGCATCCTTGAAAAGTGAGGGCCAATAATAACCCATCCTGAGAATTTTATGTGTTGTTCTCTTATCAGCAAAATGCCCTCCACAAGGGCCATCATGACAAGCCTTCAATATATCATAAACCTCATCTTCTCTAATGCATCTTCGGATTTCCTGATCAAGTCTTGTATGAAAAAGACACCCACTTATCCAGCTATACCAAGCACATTGTTGAATGATCTTTCTTCTCTCCCGATGTGATAGGTGTGATGGTAGCTTCCCTGCAGCCAGATAATTAGCAATGTCTGCATACCACAGTGAGTGAGAAGATACTACAAACAAGTACTCATCAGGAAAGGGATCATCTACTAGAGTATCATCAGTTTTTATCCGAGAAAGAAAATCAGTAACTACATTTTCTTTACCGGTCGATCCACAATTGTAATATCAAATTCTTGTAGTAACAATAACCATCTGGTAACTCGAACATTTGTGACAGATTTATTCATTAAATACTTGATAGTCGAGTGGTCAGTATGAACAAAAATAGGATAACCAGTAATGTAATGTCGAAATTTATTAATCGCATAAATGACTGCTAAAAATTATTTCTCAGTAACTATGTAATTAAGCTCAGCAGGGGTTATATTCTTACTAATGAAATAGATAGAATAAGGAAGACTATTCTCTTCTTGTCCCAATACGGCTCCAATTGCAGTATCCGAAGCATCAGAGGATATATGAAAGGGAAGTGCCCAATCAGGTCCTCTTAGAATAGGAGTTGTAGACAACTGATGCTTAAGTTCATCAAATGCTTTCTGACAGGCATCAGTCCACTTAAATTCAGCATTTTTCATAAGTAACACAAACAAAGGAGAAGCTACTTTAGAATTTTTTTTGATAAATCTTCTGTAATATCTAGCATGTCCTAAAAAATTTCTTACATTAGTTTGTGTTTTGGGAATAGGAAGGGTCTTAATTACCTGGACTTTGGATGGATCTACTTGAATCCCAAGGAATGAAATGAAGTGTCCCAGTACAATTCCTTCATTCATCATCATATGACATTTTTTAGTACTCAAGGAAAGATGAGCTTGTATGCATCGCTTAAGTATTTTCTCAAGGTTTTGTAATGCATCTTAAAAAGTCACACCATAAGGAGTAAAGTCATCCATAAATATCTCCATAGAATCATTAAGCATATCAGAAAAAATTCCTATCACTGCTCTTTGAAACATTTCTGGAGCATTACGTAGTCCAATGGGAGAACTCTATAGGCAAAATTCCCCCAAGGGCTAGTAAAAGTGGTCTTGTCTTGATCTTGGGGTGCAATTCTGATTTGGTTATATCCGCTAAAACCATCTAAAAAGGAAAATAATTTCTTTCCTGACAAATTGTCCAATACCTAATCAATAAATGGCAAGGGGAAATGATCTTTTTGAGTGGCTTTGTTTAAGGCTCTATAATTTGCACACACTCTCCATTTCCTATTTTTCTTGGGTACTATCACCAGTGGAGAAACCCATTCATTGTCAGATATGGGGTATATAAACCATGCATTAAGCAACTTTTGAAGTTCTTCCTTAACAATTTCCCTCAAATTGGGATTCATTCGCCGCTGGGGTTGACAGACTGGTCGAGCCCCTTCTTTAATATAGATACGATGAGTACATAATTTAGGAGAGATCCCCTTCATGTCTGTGTAGTCCCATGCAAATGCTTCCTTGTTTTCACGGAGCAATTTCATTAGCTGTTGTGTTTCAGCATCTGATATATTGGGGTTTATGTTCAATGTTTTGCCAGGTTCGATTTCTACTGTTATGCTTTTAGAGGAGATAGCAGTTGATGTTTGAGGTAAATTTTCAGATTTAAGCTTTTCTTGTGCTTGATGTTCCAGAATTGCAGTTAATTGATTATGTGTTTCAACAGTGACCGAGGAAGGTTTAGAAATAAAATTGCTAATTACTTCATCTTCCATGGTGTCTTTAAAAGTTAAGGCTTGTCCAATGGTCAAAATGGGTTGAATTTCATTATCCTCATAGTCTAACCATATAGAATCATCATTGTTAATCATAGGTGTAGCATGAGCGTAAACAATAAGCTGCTTAGTTTCACATCCATTAGAAATTGTCATTGAACCTGATCTACAGCTGATAAAGGCATCTGTTGTAGCCAACCAGGGTCTCCCCAAAATCAGATGATGCCCCCCAAACTTTGCTTTAGTCTGTAATACAACAAAATCAGCTGGGTAGTTCCAGGATTCAAGTGAAATGATCAGGTCTTCAATAACCCCTTCTGGTTTTATTGTAGAACGATCAGCTAATTCCAGGATAGTTGGTGTTTCTCTTATTACATTTTTCAACTGTAACAGTTGTCCAGTTTCAAGGGTCATAATATTTATAGCAACACCTAGGTCTACCAAAACTCGTGAAACCATAGTTTTTCCAACCTGTACTGTGACCGTAGGATGGCCGGGATCACCATATTTTACAGGAGGGGTTTTCCCTGACATTAAAGCAGCAAAATCACCCATCACATGAACTGTGAGGGGGTCTTTAGCTTTCCTGCCATGTTTCTTGATGAAAATGTCTCTGACAGTTCTGGCATAAATCGGTACATCCCTGAGTGCTTGTAAAAGTGGAATTTTAACATAAAGATTCTGCAATTCCCCTAGAAGATTAAAAACAAGCAGCTCAGGTGTCTTAACGAGAGCTAGACCTTCAGGGAATGGTGGCTCTACTGTTTCAGCAATTTTATTAGAGGGTGGCTTGACTGTTTCAGCACCCTTATTAGGTAAATTATTATTTTCTGCCTCTTCTTTGTCAGAGTCAGAAGAGGTAATATTGTCAATAATCGGCTCAACTACTCTCCCGGATCATAAATTAATATCATTACATTGCACAGGAGATGTAGGTAGGTTCTGAATGTCAATGACTTGCACAGCTTTATTATTATTAGGGTTAGGGTTTGGTTGTATAGGCAGCTGGGGTTTCATTGTCTGATTATTCGGTGGAGTACCTGACGGGAGAGAAAGTTGTTGCTGGAACTGAGGAAATTGACTTGGGAACGGAGTTTGTTGAGCTCTCCAGTTTGGGTTCCATTGATTAAAATAAGATTGTTGTAGAAGCCAAGGAGTCCACATTGCAGGGTCTACAAAGGGAGGGTTTGTTTGCTGCATGGGTGGGAAATTCATTTGATTAAAGGGTGGGTATTGCATTTGGTTAAAGGGCGGGTAATTTGCTTGATTAAAAGAAGGATAATTATTCCAACGATTAAATGGCATACTAGAGTTCGTACCTTGTCCTCGCAGTTGCCACTGCCTTCTTTGTGTCAGTAGATAAACTGCTTCGGCTTCCTCCTCAGTTGGTTGCAACGCTGCTTTTATCCCTGGTAAAGAAGGGAATTGTTGAGTTTCATGGTCCTTCTCACAAATGGTGCAAATTGGTACCTTGTCCAATGGACATTCCCTTAGCGGATGTTTTTCTCTACATTTAGGACAGAAGATGGCCAAGGCGGCTTCTGCCTCTGCTTGTTTCTTTTTAACCTGCAAGGTATCAATCTGTGAAGCAAAAGAACTTAACATTTCAGTTTTGAATTCCCCGAGTAGATTACCTATTTCAACTCTTTTTTCTCCTCCACTGGCTGATTTTTGGACTCTTGAATATGTATTGTCCCTGCTTTTTGATTTATTTGTAGCTCCTCTTAAACATCTCTTGCAGAGATTAACAATTTTTTCATACGATTCTTTAGATATATCCTCTTTACCAAGCATATTTAACATATCTAAACAATCATCCCTTACACCTTTCAATAATATTGTTTTGAGAATATCTTTACTTACATCGGGGTGCTCGGATCTCTGCAGATTATACTGGAGTCTTTCCACAAAGTCCTCCAAATTTTCATCCTCCTTCTGAACCATCTTGAATAATTCCTCCCTTTTTTCTCTCGTCCGACAATAATCTTGGTATTTGGCCAGAAACTTCTCCTTCATCTGATCCCATGTTGTAATCACATGACCTCCCAAGCTCATAAACCATCTTAGTGCATTTCCTTTTAATGTTGTTGGAAATAACTTCAATTTTTGAGCATTATTAACATAATCATAACTTCTACACAATATATCAAACTCGAAAAGAAACTCATCAGGGTCTTCAGAGGATAAACCATGGAAGTTAGGTAAGGCTGAGAGTGGGATATTCTTCATAGGAGTTGTTCCTCTGGGAAGTTCCCCAATAGGGAATTCCAAGGTGGAGAGAGAATTCTCGCCTCTTCCTTCTCCTCCTCCACGTCCTCCACCAAAGATTCCTTCATTGTTTCCATCCATTGGTTGTTTTCCTGTTGCACTTGCCCAGTCTTCAGTGCTTTCTGTTGGACTCTCAATGTCCTGAACTGGTTCCTCAACTTCAATATCTTCTATTGGTTCTTCAATTTCCTCTACTGGTTCCTCGGTATGTTCTACTGTTTCTTCAACCCTTTCAGGTCCCACTACTTCCTCTGTTTCGTAGTCCATTTGGAGAGAATGTTGAGTCTGTGGCCTCCGAGAGCTTAGCCTTTGAGAAGTCTCAGCTTTTGAAATAATCTCATCAATGAAAGTTTTTCTTCCTCCTCTTCCTTTGCCCTTGCCACTTGTAGGATTAGTTTTCTTATGTCCTCTCATGCATCCTGCATATCTAAAAGAAAATCATCAGTGCTTTTAAAATCTATGATTGCCTTCCTCGGCAATGGTGCCAAAATGTTGGTCACTTTAATTGCTTATTAATTCAAACAACAAAGTGCTACATAAATTTTCAACCCAGGGAAGTCTGTTATTTCAAAGGCAACTGCGTACTATATGTACTCAATCCTAAAAGCAATAAAAGTTGTAGTAAAGACTGGTCACACTTTGCCTTAAGTAAATTGAAGCTCCACTCTGAGTTACATCAAAAACAATCAATTGCAGACAACTACTAAAGAATGCTTAATTTCATTAAAGAAGTAATCTAAAGAATCAATCTGCAAAGGAAAGCATTAGCTATGCTGTAACAGAGAACAGGACCTATTCCCAGAGCGGGAATCTTCAGCACCTGTTCCTGATTATCAAGTTGCCACCTTACTCTGTGAACTTAATTGCAACATACATGAATTAACTGTGGATAAAAGAAACACTGCAGCAATCAATTAGGAAGAAAAAAGAGTTTTGGCAATAATGCAAAAATGATATTCAGTAAACAGGACTATTAACAAAGTATGAATGAAAGACGCACTTAACACACTGCAGAAATATAATGGGTGAATCTTGTGATGAAGGTGGGCCATGTCCTTCTCACAAGAATCCCCAGGAGACAAGAACTAGAGAGAAATGTTTAGAACAAGATGTTATTCATCTATCAATATGTCATGTTACAGAAAAGATTCCAGTTCTATTCCTTCAACTAAGCCTTTTCCGCAGCCTGTCCATCCCCCTCTAATGTAGATGTCTCCTCTTTTTAAAGAGGAGACATCTATTACAATAGATTACATTTTAAGTCCTATTTTAACCCTTTATACAAAAATAGGGAAGTCAGTTTTCCCTTTAACAAAATGTTGTTACAAAAATACTGTCTTTAGATCATGATCATTACATCCAGCGTAGCAGCTCTTTGGTGATCTTCTTTTGTTGCTGTCAAATCTAGGCTGCAAATCACAATTTCAGCCATGAGATTTGTGCTTCGTTCCTACTGTTTCAGCAACTGTGGAAATAATCTTGCAATCTCCAAGCAGTTTCAGCAACGTTGACTGCACATTGTTCTTTAACTAGTCAGCAATTATCAATTCAATGGTTAATAATGAAGATAGCGTAATTATATGTAAGATAATTAAACGTATAGTGATGAGAAGAGATATTGTTTACCTTTGGGATACTTGGGTTAAAACAATAACAAGGAATTTAAATATAAGTTGAAAAAGGATGTCATCATAGCAAAATGTATGGTCAAGAAAAGACAATATGAGGTCCTAACAGCTAGAATATGAAATTGTGGGTCTAAGAAAGGATCTTGAGAAAACTAAAGCTCTCAATCTTAGATTTGCTAAAGGATCAGAAACCTTAAATGAAATTATCAAAGTGCAGTGCTCTCCTCTGATAAAGATAGGTCTTGGATATACTGAAGAAACATCTCAATCACAGAAGCCGTCAACCTCCACTAAAAGCTATTTTGATGTAGCAAAGAGCAATGAATATTTTGGCAACCATCAGCAAAGATATAAAGAAAATCACCATGTGAATCAGGCTCAGTTTACTTCAAGGATGAATAGAATCCAAAATCAACCTCAGGTAAATCGTACTCAATTTGCTTCAAAGATAAATATCAATAGAAACTACAATCAACAGGTCAGTAGATTTGATAATCTCGGGAATTTATTTAATAGTCAATGTTTCTCATGTCATGCTTTTGGACACAAAGCTACTCAATGTGTTGCTTACAAAACTATCATGACTAGAGAAGCACGAAATCAAAGGAATGTGACAGGAATCAAGAAAAGTTCCTTAATAAATTTTCTCTTCTTGAAAATGAAATAGAATGCTCAATATGTAACAACTTTGGCCATGAAGAATCTGAATGCAGGATTAAATTTCGGCAAATAACTCAAAAGGAGAAAACTCCATTAAATCCCAAAATATGGAGAAAGAAAGAACCGCAAACAGAAACATGTGGTATAGCCTTATATGTAGAAGGACAAGAAAACCATTGGTACATCGACAGTGGATGCTCAAAACACATGACAGGTGACAAAGAAAAAATGCACTCATATAATGCCTTAGAAAAGGAAAAGAGTGTCTCATTTGGAAACGACACTCCTGTTGTCATAAAAGGTAAAGGCTCTATTTTCTTGAAAGAAAAAGTTAAAGTTGGAAATGTTATGTATGTTGATGGCTTAAAGCATAACCTATTGAGTGTGAGTCAAATGTGTGATCAAGGAAATGAAGTAGTGTTTCAATCAAATGGATGTGTTTTTTGTGAGCTTGATACAGGAGAAACCATGATCAAAGGGACAAGAACTCCAAACAACCTATACATACTCAAGGGAGGACAAAAACAGTGATATCTAAGCAAAAATGATGAAAACTAGCCATGAAACAGAATATTGGGACATCTAAGCTTTTCTCAAATAAGAAAAGCATGCAGATTCCAGGTTGTTCGTGATCTTCTAGATATCAACATTCATGAAAATACTATATGAAAATCATGTCAATTCGGTAAGCAAACCAAATCTCACTTCATCAAAAAGGAAGGGTCAACTAGTAAGCCTCCTGAACTTGTTCACACTGATTTATGTGGACCATCAAGGAAAAAGTCACCTCGTGGAGAAGAATAATTTATATTATTCATTGATGATTTTTCCAGAATGTGTTGGATAGGTCTTCTAAAGCATAAAGATGAAGCATTTGAAAAGTTCAAAGATTTCAAAGGTTTGGTTGAAAACGAATCAGATCGCAAAATCAAATGCCTCAGATCTGATCGAGGAAGGGAATTTACATTGGATGAATTCTTTGACTTTTGTGAAAAAACATGGAATAAAAAGGTAGTTATCCACCACAAGGACTCCTCAACAAAATGGAGTGGTAGAAAGGATGAACAGAAATGTTCAACAAATGGCTTGTGCTATGCTAGATGAATATGGAACTCCTACAACCTTCTGGGGTGAATTTGCATTCGCCGCCATCACTATTCTCAACCAAGAAAATGGTCGGGTAAAGAGCACTCAAACTCCACATGAACTTTGGTATGGTAAGACTCCTACTGTAAAATACTTCAAAGTGTTTGGAAGAAAATGTTACATAAAAAGGACTGATGAAAAACTTGGTAAGTTTGAACCCAGAGCAGATGAAGGTATTCTCATTGGCTACTCTTCCCGAAGTAAAGGATATAAATGTTACAATAAAATAATTGGGAAAATTATTGAAAGTATTGATGTTATGGTTGATGAAGCATGCAAAAATCCAAAACAGATAAAAATCGAAGATTATGACAATGAAGAAGATGAGGATCATTTTTCCACATCAAATCACACTGATTTTGAAGAAGAATCTAATGAAGCACTAGAAGAAGAGATAACAATAGAAGAAAATATTTCGTCCAGGTATGTTCAGAAAAATCATCCAAAAACTCAAATTTTGGGGGGAAAAGGGGCAGGTGTGCAGACTAGAAGAACCATTGTTGAAACTTCAAGCTATCTAGCATTACAATCTTCCACTGAACCTCAAAATGTAAATGAAGCATGTAGAGATGAATGTTGAGTCAAGGCCAAGAATGAAGAACTTGAACCCATTGAAAAGAATAATACTTGGGAATTAGTTCCTAGACCTCATGATAAGAATATCATAGGAACTAAATGGATATTCAAAAACAAGCTGAACAAAAATGGCGAAATTATTAGAAACAAGGCCAGAATTGTTTGTAAAGGATATGCTCAACAAGAAAGTATAGATTTTGAAGAAACTTTTGCACCTGTTACTAGATTTGATTCCATAGGAATGTTTCTTGCTCTTTCTAGTTTTCATAAATTCAAAGAATACCAAATGGATGTAAAATATTCCTTTCTCAATGGAGACATAGAAGAAGAAGTCTATATTGAACAACTAGAAGGATTCATTCTTGGAAATGATGCAAAACTTGTATGCAAACTCAGAAAAGCTCTTTATGGTCTAAAACAGGCTCCAAGGGCATGGTATTACTGTCTTGACAAATATCTCCACCAATAGGGCTTTTCAAAGGGGTCATCAGATAACAATCTATATACAAAGACAGACACTAGTAAATTGCTAATAATTGTTGTGTATGTTGATGATATCATTTTTGGCAGCGACAAAGAATCCATGAGTCAGAATTTTTCTTCAGTAATGCAGCAAGAATTTGAAATGTCCTTGCTTGGTGAGCTTACCTATTTTCTTAGTCTACAAGTTCAAAAAAATAAAGATGAAATTTTTCTCTCACAAACCAAATATCTCAAATAGATCCTGAAAAAGTATGGCATGGAAGATTCTAAACTAGTAAGTGCTCCAATCATAACAAGATGCAGTCTTAGCTCAAATGATGAATCAAAAACAATACATCAACCAACTTATAGATCCATGATTGGCAGCCTTCTTTATCTAACAGGTACCCGATCATACATCATGCATGCAGTGGGAATAGTTGGAAGATTCCAAGCAAACACAAAGGAATCACACCTTCAAGCAGTCAAAAGGATTTTCAAATATCTTCAAGGAACACAGAACTTTGGTTTATGGTATCCTAGAGATACAAATCTTACACTTCATGCATATACAAATGCAGATTGGGCAGGAAGTGTTGATGACAGAAAAAGCACTAGTGGTGGTGCATTCTATATGGGTTCCAGGTTAGTGTCTTGGTTCAGCAAGAAACAAAGTTCACTTTCATTATCTATAGCTGAAGTAGAATACTTGGCTACTGCATCTTGTTGCACACAACTATTTTCGGTGATGCAAACCTTGCAAGACTTTTAGATCACATGTACTCTACCCATCTCCATTTTATGTGATAATACAAGTTCATTTAGTATTTCAAAGAATCTAGTCATGCACTGCAAGACCATGCACATACCCATCAAATACCATTTTATACGTGAACAAGTGCTTGAAAAAAGGTCAAATTGGAGTATGTTCCCTCCAAAGAATAGGTTGCTGATATATTCACTAAACCACTGCCTAGAGAGACATTTGAATATCTCAAGCAAAAGCTGGGAGTATTTTCTGCATCATCCTACTGTTAAATCCTATTTTTCAGAGAAAGGTGGTTATACGCGAGTTTCATGAAGCATAGTCTCATACATACGCGAGTTTCATGAAGCATAGTATCATACATACACGAGTTTCTGTGGGCACAGTCATGTATATGTTGGTTTAAAGAAAAGCAGTAGGCCAGACTCAAGAAAAAGGGGTCTGCTATGGTTCTGTCAATTATCTACTCTATTTGATGATGGTTTCAATATGTTGATAACATGTGGAAATATATTGGTCCTCATAAAGTTGTTGATAACTTGATGTATATCTGATTGATGATGATGATTTGATATCTCTTACTGACATATGCAATGATTAGATCTAACAGTGAATAGGTGGAACAGGTTCAGGGGGAGAACATGGTTGATGATGGACATATACAGGTTGCTAGTCTGGATGTTGTTGATAGATGCTACTGATGGTGTAGATCATATGATAGTTGTTGATGACTATCATGGTCTTGTTTAAAATATTTGGTCTCTGTTATATATGTCATGTATATCTTTTAATGTAACAGTCATGAAAATACCTAATTTGTAACCCCACTATGCATGGGATGGATGATGTAATGTTTCTTGTTTTTGACATGTATAAACAATTGATATATCCCCACTTGGTTGGGTGGATGAGTCAAATTTGTTATATCCCCACTTGGTTGGGAGATGGATGTATGTATGAGTCATTGGTGATAGGAAGGTCATTTGTGATGTATGTATAGAGTCATGTTCTTCTTTTAGAACATCTTTTTGCATACTCTGCTTGTGTTCAGGGGGAGCATGGACTCGATCATGGCAACTCAATCAACACACTTTAGCATACCAGAAAATTCAACATGCACTCAAGGGGACCATGACCCTTTTCCCTTGATGTCAAAAGGGGAGAGTGACTTGGTGTGGTTGTTGCCATCAAGTCCAAAGGGGGAGATTGTTGGCATTATGATGTATGTTTTGTACTTGATGGAAACCCACTTGTAGCAGAACAACTCACCTGTATATGGTAACTAGATGAATATACAGAAGAGATATCAGATGTGACAGAATGCATGACATTAGTGTTTACAAATGTGATGAAATGCAGGGCAGCTTCAAGGAATCAGTTCAGAAGGCAACTTACTCAGATGAAAGTATAACATGTAAGCAACAAAGAATTACAGATCAGTCTTCACAGAGTGAAGAAAGAGAGGTATACGCAAGTTCACCATTGAACAAGCTGCGTATACATGTAGGTTCACTGTATACAAGCCGTGTATACATACACATGCACTTTCACAAGAGGGAAAGCGCGTATACCTTGGAAAACTAAATTTTTGGTCCGAAGTATTTGGTCCATGGTATTGGTCCAAGGTATCTAGTCTGAGGTATTGACCCCTAGTATTTGGTCCAAGGTATTGGTCCTAAGTGGTTTTGGTCCATGGTATTGAGAAAGGCCTAAGACTATAAAAGGAGGAGAAGATCATTAGGCCATGGGTGCAAGTATCGAATATCTAATGAAGTGTGAGATCTAATATGTAGGTTATTGGCTTATGGTGTTATACTTGATCTGAACAAAGGATGAACCTTAGTGTTTGATGAAGGATAAGATCTAATGACGTATCAAGATCTTAAGGGTTGAAGTGAATTATTTTTAGGTGGTTTGATCATGTATCTGAATAACTGACGCATGTTGTAGTCTGTAAATATGATGATCTGGGTATGACTGAAGTCTAGAATATTTGTAATGTTTAAATCATCATTTACAGATCTGTACGCAGGTTCACTTTAGCAAAGAAGCGTATACACGTTGGTTCTACATATCCAAGCTGCGTATACATCATAAATTTGATTTGCAAATCTGTACGATCGTTCGCTGTGAGGAAAGCACGTATGCACACAGGTTCGACACATGGAAGTAGTGTATACCTTATAAAATATGTTTTAGTTACTTTTGTTTACTGTTGCAGTGTTCTGGGTTCTGGCTTGGGTTCTGATGATTGTATTCTGGTGACTGCATTCTGAATAATCAGATTAATGGGTTGTCAAAGTGGTTGATCGATTCGGTTGCGGTTGGTTCAAAAGGAGATTGGCTTATGCAGATATATTTGATAATTGAATGATGTTGGTGATGGATCCAGTCTGAAAATTTATGAAACGTGGTCCCTGGAAGAAAAGAGAATATTTTAGCCTTCTGTAGGCCATCACCTACTACTAGTAAACATATCAGCTAGTACAAGAGCTAGGGGCTTGTAGCTCCCTTCCAGTAGAAGCTGGAGAACGAAATAAGGTTGTAGCCTTCTGCAGGTAGAAGCTTGCGTACTGGTATAAGACTGCATCAATACAAAAATTGTAAACAGAATTATCTTATTATTAAAAGAAGACATAGACGATTGCACCAGGTGTTTTTCACCCACATTGGGTTTCCACCTTGTATCTTGGTATTCATGTCTGTTTCTTATGTGTGATGGTCTGTTCTGTTTTTACTACACCTAGTTCCTGTTTATATGGTTATGCACTGATTAAAGATCAACATATGATGAATCATGAGTTTACTGGATATACGCTAGTTGCCTTAACCACAGTTGTGTGTACATGCGAGTTCCATTAACTGAAGTAGCATTTATAAATCTAATTATGGAAATGAAAAATCATTGACTTATTAACACTGATTCACACCCCCCCCGTATTATTTCCAACAATGATGTGATTGTCTCAATTGACTCATGGGAGTGCCCCGCAGATTTTATTGTTTTACAACCAAAGAATCCTATTGGGGGACACCCTTTTATTTTAAGACAATCGTGGCTTGCTACAACAAATGCCTATATAGGTTGTCACTCTGATGACATGTATATTTCTCATGGGGATGCTAGGAAGAAGGTCATCTTGTACATACCTACCAAATCTATCCAGGAGCTTCATGAGACCTTGTGGTTGGATAGTAGTGATGAAGAGACTCAGTCTCTTTCCATGATTCATCAATATACGAAGTATATTGAGGAGAGTGTGATCCAGGATTTTCTTGGTAACCTGGATACTATGCAGGATTTGGACTACTTTATCAAATTTTTAGCCCAAGTTTCCAAGAAAACTGTGATGAGACAATCCTCATCATCATTATAGATTTTGGTAGCCACCACAGATATTCATGAGCCGAATACTACTCTTGTTGAGGTAAGTCCAGGAAAATCCATATAAATTACATAGAACTAGACCCATCCCAGCAATAGAAACTTGTGAGTTTGTTGCAAGATCATGTTTATGCCTTTGCATGGAGTTACGAGGACATGAGAGGTGTCCCTCCTAATACTTGTACCCATCATATTTATATTCAATATGGTGTCTGATCTATCCAACAACCCCAAAGGCGAATGAACCCTGCACTTAGAGATGTTGTTAAATAAGAACTCTGAAAAATATTAGATGCTGCTTTCATCTATCTTATATCCAATAGCTAGTGGGTCTCCATTGGTAGTAGTCCCGAAGAAAGATGAGAGATGGCAAATTTTCATTGATTATAGAGAATTGAATAAAGCCACTCTCAATTATCACTTTCCCCTTCCCTTCATCGATCAGGAAATAGATACCCTTGTGGGTAAAAAGTACTTCTCATTCTTATATGGCTTTAGCGGTTGCAACCAGATACAAATCACACCTGAGGCTTAGGGCAATACTACCTTTACTTGTCCCTGGGGAACATTCGCCTATCAAGTGCTTCCCTTTGGACTTTGTAATGCTCCTGCTACTTTTCAAAGGGCAGTCTTGGCTATTTCTTTTGACCTCAAGCGTGTAGAGGTTTATATGGATGACTTTTTAGTATTTGGTGATTATTTTAAAGAAAACCTCCAAATTTTGAAGAAAGTGTTAGTTAGATGCCAAGAGGCCCACCTTGCTTTGAGTGACAAAAAATGCAGATTGATGTGCAAAGAAGGGGTGGTCCTTAGCCATCTTATCTATGATAAGGGTATCCAAGTAGATATAACTAAGATAGATGTCATCATACACCTACCTATACCAAAAACACAAAGGTAAGTGAGAGGGTTCCTAGGTCATGTGGGCTACTACCGAAGATTCATTGAGAATTTTTCTAGGATAGTTGCCCCTCTTTTTTTACTATTGGCTAAGGATAGTGATTTCTCTTAGACTGAAGCTTGCCAACAAGATTTTAAGAATCTGAAGGAGATATTAGTATAAGCACCAGTATTGAGGGGTCCTGATTGGTCCCTTCCATTCCATATCTCCTCGGATGCCTTAGATACTCCTATTGGTGCAGCATTGGAACAATAGGAAAATCAACAATCCTATGTCATATACTTCGTTAGTAAAAACTTGTCATCTGTCGAGCTTAATTATACAGTGGCAGAGAAAGAGTTCCTAGCTGTGGTTTTTTCTATCAATAATTTCAAACACTACATTACATGATACGAAGTATTTATACACACAAATCACTTTTCCATAAAATATTTGATGAACAAACCTTTAACCAGTGGTAGGATAACTAGGTGGTTACTTTTACTACAAGAATTCAATGTAACTATAATTAACAGACCAGGAAATTCAAATGTGGTAGTTGATTTTCTTTCTAAGTTAAATAATCTTGATCAAGAAATTCCTGTAGATGACTCATTTCTTGATGAAAATATTTTTTATGTTTCAACAAACTCCCCTTGGTTTGCTGATATAGCAAATTATCTTGTCATGGGAAAAACACCACCACACCTATCCGTTAGGGAGAGGTGGAGGATCATTCAGAATAGTGCTTCGTACTCTTGGATCCCAGGAGATCTCTTTTATGTAAGACCTGATCTTATTATTCGTAGGTGTGTAAGAGAAGAAGTTGTGTTTTCCATTTTAAAATTTGTCCATGATGAGTCTTATGGAGGCTATTTCAAAGACAAAAGGATAACATATAAAATCCTTTTCTCTAGACACTTTTGGCCTTCCTTGTTTAAGGAGTCCAAATAGTATGTTGCGCATTGTGATAGTTGTCAGCAGGTGGGCCAACCTAGTCAGGCCGATGAGATGGCTTTGTACCAACAAGTCATTTTAGAGCCTTTTGAAAGCTAGGTCATTGACTTTATGGGACCTATAGCCCCAACATCTTTAAAAAAAAGACATATATTGGTTTGTACATATTTTGTGACAAAATTGGTAGAAGCTATGATTATTGCTTATGCCACTAAAAAAATGTTGTTGACTCCTTATTTACTGAATTTTTTACTCGATTTGGTGTACCACAAGAAATTGTTACTGAAAATGGACCACGGTTTATTTCTAATATGGTGAAAAGAATTGTAGATCAATACAGGATTCGGTACAAGAAATATACACCATACCACCCACAAGAAAATGGTTAGGTAGGGTCCATAAATAAAGTGATTGAGGCCATCCTAACAAAAAAATGAATATCCATAAAGGATTGGGAAAGCAGGCTATGAAAACCATTGTGTGTATACATAACTACTTGGAGGAACATAAGAAGCCTCACTCCTTATGAGCTAGTGTATGGGAAACAAGTATTGTTTTTTATTGAATTCCAGATTAAAACTTTTAGGAATGCAATCTAGCTGGGATTAGAGCTCTCAGAGGCACAACAAAAACACCTTTTGCAGTTAACTGAATTGAATGAGATGACAAGAGATGGTATACAACAAATTATTTTGATTCAACAAAAACAATGTAAAAGGCATGATAAGCTAATCAAGGAAAAGAATTTCCAGCCAGGCAACTGGGTTCTCCTTTATGACTCAAAGTTTAATAATTTTAAAGGGAAGCTCCATAAACATTGGTTGGGACCTTACGAGGTGGTTAGAGATTTTGAGAATGGGGCAGTTGAGATAAAAACCATTGATGAACAAGCCACTATCTTCTTAGTGGATGGGCATAGACTCTTATTATACCTTCAACCCAACACCAAGGAATATTTTATGCAGAAAACTCAGAAGCAATCAGACTTGAGACTAGTAGGCAGAGAAAATATCCAACATACTATGAGTACTTTTTGAGTCACTCTTTTTCTGGAATAATAAAATAAAATAAAATAAAAATAGAAAACTAAATTTAAATAATAATAATAATAATAATAATGCATGACTATGAAAACTGGCTTGTTGGCACAGTTGTGTAGGAGGTTACTTGAAAACCAGGTCACTGGTAGGTAGACTCCCTTTTTCAATAAAATGGGAACATTGACCGAATTAATATACATGTTTTTTCTATCCTTGAGAAGAAGTAGGACTCTGTAGGTATTTCTAGTGGCAATAGAAGTCAACTAGCAGAAGCTTTCCCTCAACAAAGTTCAAGATAGACAACTTATCAAATTTACATGACATCAGCATGGGTAGTTCCCGCTGCAATTAATTTTCCTGAGTCCACAACATCAAAAAAATAAGAGGAATGACAATTGGAAATCTAATAACTCTACTTGACTTTGTTTCCCACTTATTTCTTCCCCATTCTACCCTGAAATTAACCCCTATCCCTTTTCCATCTTCCCCTCCATATTCCATGCATTTATGCTTCCCATTCTTTATTATTCCTATCCCTGTTCTATTTTTCCATTCTTTTGGGAAAATATCCTTATTTATAACTATATTTCTCTCCCTAAAATTGATACCCTTCTATTCCCTATTCTTTTTTCCCACTGATTTGAAACTTAATAATATCTACTTCTTCTAAACACTCAACATGCACAAGCAGCATCTTAGGCAACACCTAGTAGTAAACAATCATCACCAAAGTTATATCAACAAGACCCAGTTTGAAAGAAACATTTTTAAATGATATGAATAACCTCAACATCATCTTTTTTTTACTTTTAATACAATACATGCATGTTATGTAGTGTGGGAAGATTATGCGGTATAGGTAGGTAATGCAGTACAAATAGTGGATCCATGCAATAATTTTCATCTCGCACTTCGTTGATTAATACCATTAGTTTTTCTTTGTGAACTTCGGCCCTACTTGGTCTATGTCATATCTTTATTTTATATTTATGAGTAGGAATGGGTTACTTAGCATATTATTAGGAATTTATAGTGGTTATTTATATTCCAAAGTTAGATAGCCCACTAAATTAAAATTAACACTGGCATATCTTTAACCTATCCTAGACTTTATATATTTAATGTAATATTCACAATTACTAATTTGATAAGCCATAATCGTGATGGGGAAGCACATGTTTGGTGTCCTTGTTGTCGCCATCATACATGTTAATTCAATCCACTGAAAGATTTTCCCATGGCTCGTATCAAACTTATAACCTAGGGTACCGGTGATATCATTTCCTTTCATTACATATAACATGAATACTTGTGTCATAATTATCCTGGTTGGACTCACGATTTTGCAATCACCCTCGATTAAAAAAAATATTTTCCATGGCCCCAATCTCATTATGAGTAGATGCCCACACAATTTCCGTTGTTTCCAATTGGTTCAATAGGTGATGGAGATGGAATAATTAGGCAAATTGAAATTCAATGGTAATTAGCAAAGGAAATTATATATATATATATATATATATATATATATATTGTGGAATGCAAGCTTGCAGTGGTGATTGTGTTTTCGGTACTTAAACGGGCTAATGGAAATGAAGTGTAAGGTCAAGGGAGAGGCAGCATAACATTTTGTGAGCGGTCATCTATAGTGGAAGGTATGGTGCCAGTAAGATTTGAACCAGGGTTGGTTAGAGAATTTAAGAATTTTCCTCGGTATAAAAGCAGATTCCAAATATTGAACGAAGCAGGATGGTTAGTGTTTCTCAAGAAGTTTGATGGGCATGATTTGAAAGTCTTAGAGGAATTCACTGAGAGTTCTGATGGTAAGAAAGAAACAATTGGGTATTTAGTGTTTAATGTTTCTAAGCAATTTCTATTTGAAGTAATTGGTCTTCCCCGAGAGAGGAAAATCAGTTTAAAAAGGTAGAATTTGATACAAATGCATGGCAGACGTTCATGATAGATCCTAATCATAGAGTTGATTGAAGGCACGGGATGCATGTGAAATGCTTGATCAAGAAGTGGAGAAGTTTGTTGTTGACCCTAAGGAAGTTTTTGACCTGTGAAGGTCGATTCTCAATGGTACTTCTCTATCTTATCCAACTCTTGCTACATTTCGAATCATGTCATACTCTGAACTTTCCTCATTTTCTTCTTAGAAGCATAGCAAGAATGTCATGTGGAATTAAAAGGAATCTTGCTAACAAGAAGGAGAAGTGATTATATTCATGTTGGGTTAATTAAGATATTAGTTTTTTGCGGAATTGAGTCAACAAGGGTCTAACTGGGACCAATTTTTAGTGAAATTCAGACTAGTGGCTAAAGACAACATGTTAACTTAGAAGAATAGTCTCTAGGAATATTTTCTATGCAGGTGCATAAACGTTCTGAAAAAAGGAAACAAAGTAAACCTATGGAGAGGTCTAAGACTGTGAAACAGAGTAAACCTGTGGGTGGTTCTGAGACTGAGAAACAAAGTAAACCTATGGAGGGGTTTGAGGCTTTGAGGTAGAGTAAACCTGTGAAGAAGATAGAGACTATGAAATAGAGTAAACCCATGAAAAGGAGTGAGAATGTAAAGAAAAACAACCATTGAAGGGCTCTGAGAATGTAAGAGTTGAGCCATATTTGGCGTCCATGGCTGATCCAAACTTATGCAGGAACACAACAAAATACATATATACACATAAACACAAAGATTCTACATAAATAAAACTTAATTTCATTAATATCAAAGAATTGAAATATGCTTACATACAGAAACGGAAATAAACTAGCTCAAACGATGGTAACTTATCTTTGTGGTGGCTAATGCCTCTGAACTATGTTACAATGAGGCTCAAAGGCCTATTTATTATTGAGAGACAATGGAAAACCCTAAACATCCAAAAACCTAACCCTAGGAGATGAAGCGTAAAAAAGGTGGGCCCCATTTGGGTAAATTGGTACATCAACTTCTTGGGGTCATAACTTTTGCATACGATCTTCATTTGGATATCATAATACCTCGTTTCAAAGATCTAGAATAAGAGGAAAAAAAATTCAAGAAGTTAATTTAGGACTTTTATGGTCTCTCAGTTTTCCCTAAAAACATCCTTTAGTCCCTCAAAATGGATCTGAAAGTTTAGGACCTGAAAAAAATGCCAAAAATAGTAAGTTGTGCTACAATTAAGGAAACTAAATTGTGGGGTTCCAAGTGGAATAGGAGGGTGGACACCAATATCCACCTAGATCAATGGCTGGTACCAAGAGAATGACTAGAGAAAGGGCTCAGACATAGCTTTCCCCTCCACTTGTAGAAAATGAAGATGTTCCTACTAGAAGCATTCCTATGACTGAAAGTATTCCCATGACAAAATACATCCTTGTGGAAGAACTGGAATATGATCACAACCCTGTGCATGAAACATAGGTGGTAAGCCACAGTCCTCAGGGGTCAAATCTACTATTGAAGCAGAGATTTGAATTAAAGTCCAGGTGAGTATTAAGAAAAAGGGGAAGAAACTGAAAAATGATAATAAGAAGTTGTGAGTGGATGACAAGCTTAAAAGGGTTGTTTAAGGAGCCACAACAATACTAGGTTACGATCATGTGAATGTGCAAGTTGAAGATTTAGAAGATATGGTTCCTATCAAAACCCTACTTAAAGAAAGGCGAGATGAAAATAGAATTTTCTTTTTGCATAATGAAGTGAGGGAGATCGAATTCTTGAATCTGTTCATTCAAACTCACAATTCAACCTTGAAAAACATTATGACCCGATTGAATGTGGAGATAGGTGAATTGAAGGAAAAGAATAATTAGTTTTAAGATGAATTGAATACTTGCAAGGAGAAGAAAAAAATTATGGAAGAAGAACTGGGCACCTCGAAGGATAAGGGAAAGAGAGCAAGGAAGAAGCAGAAAAAAAAAATCCTAAGTTCAAATATGGAAATCAATATCTAGGTTAATAAGTGATGCAAAGGGTTCCAAAAATTTTGTTTTTTACAAAGGTTGGCAATTTTGTGTGAGGACACCCATGGAAATAGGTTTGGGGGAGTGATGGATGTTGAAAATGTCTTATTTTTTCCCTTAGTCGCCTTTGTTTCACCCAATTTTGGCCTAAACGTATGGTGCTTATCCTTCATTTTGATGTGGTTTGTGAAGAAAAGTATTGCAAATACAATATTTTAGAACGCTAGGTAGGCATATTTGTGTTTAGTGTTAGAATTATTTGATTTGTGTTCTTTCTAAAATTTTGTGATCAATATAAACCACTAACGCTAATCTATGCAATGCTCATACTAGGTGGCTTCCTGTATCACAATTTGTAGTCAACTTTTCATAGTATGAGCTAATAGTCAGACTGTTCAATGAGATTTCAAAAAATCTCTTATTTCACTCCATCAATGGTAACAACCTAAGGAAGTAGGGATGAAGACTCAATGGTCGACTTCTACAGACATATCCAGTTTCAATTGTCTAAGTCTAGGTCATTTGGTTCCATGTTGAACTAAAACTAGATCTCAGATCCAACTGTTTCTAAATAGGAGTTGGTCTTAGTGCCTCTTTGATATTCATAAGTATGTATAAATTATATAATGGGGCCCTTGGCCAAACTAGTGAAAATAGGGAAATGATACTAGAAGTTCTCGCTCCTCAACTAGATAAACTTGTGATGTAAAGACTATTGAATTAATACAACCTTTGCACTAGGCTTTTATCTACATATGTGAGTTATATTATTATGCATGATTAATTTCTCACTTATGTAAGTTATTTCTTTAATCTGGGTGTGAGAGATGGTCTAGTAAGGGCCCACCATCCCAACTCCCCAACCCATTGTATATCATATGTAGAGTAAATGTGTCTATGCATTGTGGTTGAATCATTGCTATAGATTCAATTTTAAACACAGTGTGAATTTTCTCTATTGATCCTTTGGTACTTCACTCCTCTCATACTAACGATTGCTATTTCATGCTTGCAATAGTCTTGTGAATATATGAGTTGGATTTGAATCTTTATTTTGTTAATGAGATACACAATTGTTCTCTTTTAAATGATTACATGGGTTTTGGATCCGTTTGTTTGATGGTTTTCATTTTTACTTAAAATTGTTAGATTTGGTTTGATCTCGATTAGCTATCCACTGAAATGTAGGGTTTTTCTTTCACATTTTTTTTTATTATTAAATTTTATGGCTTGAATTTCCTCCTGGGTTGATTGTCGAACATTTCAAAGAATGTGGTTTGGGGTAAAGATTGATTATTTTTACATGTGATCACTTTATTGTTGTCGATCAAAACAACCTATTATCTGTGACTTGGATTGCCTCGGGCTGAAGTCAAGTGGTTGAGATATGCTTAACCATGTTATGTGAACTATTGTAGATACACAACTGCTCTAAATCTTGGAAATCAAGCCATATTATCGATCCTTGTTCTACGCTCTATTTTTAATCTCATACCATTTGTTTCCTGTTCTTTATCGTGACCTAGCCTAACATGGTCCAGAGTAGATTTGATCCATACAACAAATCAAAGTAGTTTTGAAGTCCATCTGATGAAAGCTCTAACCTTGATTGGAAACGAGAGAAATAATAGATCTGATAGTGGTATATTGAGCAACTGGTGAAGATATTTCATCATAGTCCACCCCTTCATTTTGAGAGAAGCCATAAGCAATGAACCTGGCCTTGAATTTTTCAGCATTTCCATCAACTCCATGTTTAATTTTTGAAAACCATTTTGAGGTGACCACAGAATTGTCCTCAGGTCTGGGCACCGCATCCTAGACATCATTCATCATGATCGATTCATATTCCTCATTCATTTCATCCTTCCATACTTGATGCTTTACAACTTCTTCGAATGTGCATGGTTTAGCTTGAACAATAGTACTCATGGCATCCAAGTACCCTAGATATCTATTTGGATTCTTACTTTCATAAAATGTCCCTCTTGGAGAAATATGTCTTTCAGCATCTTCAAGAGTATATTTGAGCCATAGTGGTATTTTCCTTGAGGTAGAGGTATCACTAGGAGGTGGATCAATAAGATCCATCGGGCCATCAACATTGGGCATAGGCTCATCCGCCGGAGGTTCATCTTGTTTTTTAGCAATGTTATCATCGTCCTTCCTTGATATGGGGAGATATTTGGTTTGCCCAAGGTTAGTGTCCTCTTCAAAGATAACGTCACAACTTACTTCCACATCTCTTTTACTAGGTACTAGATTATATATGCCTTTGAATTTTTCACTATAGCCGACGAATATTCCTTTCTTCCTAAAGGCTTCCGCTTATTCCTTTTCACTTTAGGCACAAGAAAGTATATCGGACAACCAAATATTATAAAATGAGGAACATCGTGTTTCTTAATAGTGAAGACTTCCTCAGGTGTCTTGAAATCCAAAGCTTGATGTGGACTCCTATTTTGAACATATACGGCAGTGTTGGAAACTTCTCCCCATAAGAACTTCGGTAGACCTTGATCATATATTATGGCACAAATGGCTTCCATAATTGTTTGATTATTCCTTTCAGCAATTCCATCCTTCTCATGAGTGTATGGAAAATTTGCCTCCCTCTTAATTTCATCCTCTCTGCAAAATTCATTGAATTCATTTGATTCATATTTGGTTTTGTTATTGGTCCTCAATGTCTTGATATTCTTCCTTGTTTGATTTTCCACCAATGCCTTGAAACAATGGAACCACTTGAACACTTCCCAAATATACCCTCAAGTATATGTATCTTCCCAATGATGTTATGGGAAGGGCACCATATCGGTCAGAATGGACCAATTGAAGAATATTAAATTTTCTCCAATAAATAGTAGGTCATTCTTGATTTGTTTTATTCTCGTGAAGTAGGATTGGATAGACTCCCGTTTATCCATCTTTATTGAGAAAGAGGATTTGATTTGAATTGTTCACTTTGAACATCCCAACTAGCTTATCATATATTTCTTTAGAAGTTCCCAAATTAGAAATATAGGCAACCAAATTCTTTTGAATGGAGTCAATAAAAATTTTCTTTGCTTTGACCTCAACATTTCTATATTTTGTCTTAGTAGTAGCCTATGAATTTGAAGGAGGCTCTACCACTTTTCCCTGCACATAGTACAATACTTCATGCTCCTCCAAAGTCAGGTCTAAAGTCATCTTCCATGCATGATGGTCAAATTTGTCACTGACCTTGTCCTCATTCTTGAAGTAGGATGTAGAAGCCATTGAAACTTGACTAATAATATTTGGCCAACAAATCTCTTAGTGGTTTATTTTCTCTCTTGCTTGGGCTTTGTCTTCACCGAGATATGGTACCATGTTAATTTGGATAACAATGGTATGTTATATCCTCTATCATCTAAAGGCCATGACTCCTTGTACCATGACTTTCTTGATCAATCTGCTTCACCAACCATTTTTTTGCATTCTCTTATTTCTCAAGCTGCTTGCTCAAATTGCGATCAAGCATAAGATAGTCAAATTTCATGGCTAAAGGAGCAAAAAGGTGAGGACATTATGAATTTTTTTGTTATGTTTCAAAATTTTCCATGTCAAAACAATGAGTTACCATTCTCGAACAATTCTCAATCCTATGATCTCAGTGGAAAATCTAGGACAATCAATTCTTTCAATCAACCCCCAGCCCTAGGTCGTAATCATTCCAATAATTTTGTATGCCATGATGGATGCCCAAGCACATCAGGTAATCTTTTAGTGCCTCATGAAGATTTTAATTTGAATCTAGAATCTGCTTCAGTCAAAGAAGATGTTCTTATTGATAGTTCCCCTTCACCTCACTATCCCTTGTGTCCCACCATTTGTAACACATCCACTTGCGATGGAGATACTCCATGTTCTCTTTCTTCTTCATATGACGAGTTATCTCCTCGATTGGCACAAGGTAGTGAGGTTGTTGTTGAAAAAAGCAACAAGAAATGCTAAAAATAGAAGTGCTAAAAATATCACTGCTATAAATAGTAGTTTGGGTACCAGTGTTGGATTGAGAAATAGGGAATGAAAAATGGAAGTGCTAAAAATAACATTGCTATTTTTAGCAGTTCGGGATAGATTCTAATTTTAGTCAGTCCTTGGACTAAAATAGGAAGTAAAATTCGAATTTGAACTTAACAGCTGTTTGAAAATAAATTAATTAATTCACCATGAGTTAATTAGTTGTAAAAAATCAAACATGAAGTCTATGTGAGGACATGCAACAATTTCTCCATTAATTGAGGAATTTATCCATCAGTTAAAGAGATAAGGATGAGTTCTAATTTGAGTTGTAATTAGTTGTCTTAGTTAACTGAGTCAACTCCATTTAGATTGATTTAAATAGTTTGTTTAAATTAATGTGAGTTCAGTTAGTTAATGCATGCTTGCATATAACTGCTGCACTTCAAATAACTTAATATTCTCTCATGAATAACTCATGCATGTTAGTTCAGTCAGAGACCCAATTGAGATCAGAGGAGGGATAGTGTACTATCAGTAGGATGAATTTTTCCTATAAAGGAAACTTATCCATGTAGAAGGAATTGTCTCCTTCAGGTTTGTGTAGTTATTTCTGAGCCAAGTGAGCTGTGTGAGGTGGGAATTCACACAAGTGGAAGCACTGGACCCTAGGAAAAATTGCACAAGGAAATAGGAGGCTTGGAGGACATAGGAGAATGTTTGTGAGAGGCCTTTGACTATCTATGAGCAGCAGAGGGATTGTACTGAGAGCTAGATAGCTTGTGAGCTAAAGCTTTGTATAATCTAGATTATATTTCCACTTGTATGATAATACAGAGATTGGGTTTTCTAGCTGAGGCTTTCCCCAAAGTATTCTTCTGTGTTTCATATGTGTATGATTTCTTCTTCTCTATTATATGTGTTCTGATTGATCTAGCTCAAATTGATTAAGCTTCCGCAAAGTTTGTTGTAGAAGTAGATCTTGTATTTTGCTTTAGTATATTGCATTATTAGGTGATCTACAAGTGGGAATTTCTACATGGTATCGAAGCTAGATGACTTTTAGAAAAAATATACATGGTATCGGAGCAAAGGTGATTAAAGCGGTGAACAATATACTAGAGGAGATTTCGAAGTTTTGAGTTTTGGGCTGTGATTTTTCAGAGCAGATCTGTAAATTTTTGTGCAAAAAATTTCAGAAAAAAATAGTAGGTCTGGATTCCTTACGGAAAAATACCCAAAATCAAAAAACAAATCGGCTGAATCGGAGTTCAGATGAGGGAGATATCACTGATTTAAAATCAGCAATTTTTCCAGAAAATTTCGTGACGGCAGGAAAGATGAAATAGATTGGTGTGCTAGCCAAGAACCTGTATGCTCTTGAGGCTCAAGATGCATGCAAAGCCTTGAGGAGCAAGGCAAAGGTTAGACACTTGGTGGTTGAGAGGGAGAGTACATTACCTCCCAACATGTAGCGCTAGAAGAAATCTCAGACGATTGTGGAGGAGCCACGATTGGTGAAGCAGCTTCAGGAGGTTGTGGAGCAACCACAACTAGAGAAGCTGAGAGGAGATTGAGTAGAGACATCTACTCATGCAAAGACCTCTAGTAGGGGGAATTTTCTAGCCAGGTGGGCAGAGGGATCACATGCATCCATACCTCTAGGTAGGAGGTGGGGCAATGTGGAGTGATCGTCCCAAGAAGGCTGGAATAGGGGCAGGATCCTTGAGGTACCCAACCTCTTTGATTCGACTTTGCTACAGGAGCCCTGATGAGGAGTAGCAGGATTGGCTGATTGGGTAGAGATAGATGCGGATGGAGCGGCAGAGAGAGCTACAGTGCAGGAGTCCCAAGACTATGTAAAGCTAGCAGGTTGCAACAATGCGAGAGGCACAGGAGTGTTGCACCAGTGCAGGATGGCACAGAGAGGTGTGCAACGGTGCGAGATGCATGGAGTGTTGCAGCAACTCAGAGGTCAGAGAGGAAGAACTTGTCAGCAGCAAGTAGAGCTTCATCATAAGAGTATGTTTCTAGCCCAACAGAGAGGTCAGTGGGGAGTTTTTTTTGTTCTGAGAGTTGCTGGAGCAACCACACTTGGTAGAAGTTTTGCATGCTGAACGTTCCAAAGGTATAGGATCGGGTTCGAGTTAAAGCCTTTCTTGTTGAGACGGAGTGTTGAAAATAGCAACAAGAAATACTAAAAATGGAAGTGCTAAAAATAGCAATGCTATAAATAGCAGTTTGGGTACTAGTGCTGGATTGAGCAACAAGGCATGAAAAATGGAAGTGCTAAAAATAACATCGCTATTTTTAGCAGTTTGGGATAGATTCCAATTTTAGTCAGTCCTTGGACTAAAATAAGAAGTAAAATTTGAATTTGAACTTAACATTTGTTTGAAAATAAATTAATTGATTCACCATGAGTTAATTAGTTGTGAAAAATAAAACATGAATTCTATGTGAGGACATGCAACAGTTTCTCCATTAAATGAGGAATTTATCCATCAGTTAAAGAGATAAGGATGAGTTCTAATTTGAGTTGTAATTAGTTGGCTCAGTTAACTAAGTCAAGTCTAGTTAGATTGATTTAAACAATTTGTTTAAATTAATGTGAGTTCAGTTAGTTAATGCATGCTTGCATATAACTGATGCACTTCATATAACTGAATATTCTCTCATGAATAACTCATGCATGTTAGTTCAGTCAGAGACCCAATTGAGATCAGAGGAGGGACAGTGTACTATCAGTTGGATGACTTTTTCCTATAAAGGAAACTCATCCATGTAGAAGGAATTATCTCCTTCAGGTTTGTGCAATTATTTATGAGCCAAGTGAGTTGTGTGAGGTGGGAATTCACACAAGTGGAAGCACTGGACCCCAAGAAAAATTGCACAAAGAAATAGGAGGCTTGGAGGATAGAGGAGAAGGTTTGTGAGAGGCCTTTGATTGTCTATGAGCAGTAGAGGTATTGCAGAAAGAGAAGGATAGCTTTTGGGTTGATTCTTTTTGTAATACTGGCTATATTTCTACTTGTATGATAATACAGAGATTAGGGTTTTAGGTTGAGGCTTTCACCAGGTTATTTCTTCTGTGTTATGTGTGATTGATTTCTCATTCTCAATTATATTTGTTCCCATTGATCGTGCTCAACTTGATTAAGCTTCCATAAAGTGTTGTAGAAGTAGATCTTGTATTTTGCTTTAGTCTATTGCATAATCTATTGATCTATAGTGGGAATTTCTACATGGTATCGGAGCTAGCTGATTTGTAGAAAAAATCTACAGTTGTCCATGATGAAATTGAAAACAATAAAATGATAGAGAACTCTTCCCACCCCTCATCATATGTGTTTTTGCATGAAGACCATTGCTCAAATCATCTTTCTCATGAGATCTCACCAATTCATTTTTCTTTGAATGCATTATTAGAAGAGCCTCTTCAATCGAGAAATTTGATTATTGTTGAAGTTGAAAAATATGGTGAAACCTGTGATAGAGATGGCTGCCATCTGGATAACAGTTTTGAAATTAGCAACAACAAACACCCTCAAACATGCATGATTTGGTTTAAACTTCAAAATGTGATTCTACAATTACAAAAAGTTCAAGGACCTGCTGTGGAGTCGAGGAACTTCAACTTCCATTGATGGTTATGGCAGGCTCTCATGACTCTTTTAATCCCTCCGAACTAAATTAGATCTAGCTTCTCTCACAAAATCTATCTATCTGCATGGTTTCGCTCGATGTGGATTCCATTGTAAAAAATAGTATTTTGGATGTGATCCCTCAAATTTTCAAAATTTCACTTATGACCGAATTCATGAATATGTTTCAGTTCATTCATCTTCATGAAAATATCTGACATCAAACTTGGGTTGGGAATTTCCATCTCTCATGAAGTCATGGAATTGTTAAGTTTATCATCTCAAAGACTATCTTTACCTGTAAGAATCATACTTATCGAATTTCCCCCTTAATGGTCAGCTCCTCGGCCCTCATGTGAATCTTGTATTGCAAAGTTGTCCTTATCACACCAAAAATCTCCCTTTGTGTTGATAAATGCACAAGTTTTCACATGAATCAAGTTCTTCTCCATTCACCATGCCTCAGCTAGTTTCATGTATTCACGGTGCTAGCATCCTTTTAAAACTATTTTGATGACTATGATGCTTGTACAATTGGTCACTAGTTGTAGGAGGGTGGTCTGTCATATCTAGCTTGAAAGGAACTTGGTTTGATTGTTCAAATCATTCGCAAGATTGTTCAAATAGATTTTTCTTCTTTTATTTCAAACTGGGAATCTGATGTTTCAATCAGCTCATCTGACCAACCCTCTGTCTTTGATGACTGTCATTCGGCTTATCATTTTCCCATCAGCATACCCAATGATAGTTGCTTCATACTCTTTGATTTTCTTTGTTGAACATCCTTCCAGATTTTTTTCAAACCAGTGAGGCACTTTAGCCTTCGCTGATGGATATGGCAGGTCCTCACTGTCTTGGCATGACTGCTAAGAATGATCAAATCCATTTTTCCATACAAGATTCCTATCGTGATTCTATCTCTCGAATCGAAAATTCATTCTTTCAAATATCATGAGGCTTTCAAGGCTGTTGGAAAATTAAAAAGGCAGTAAATATTTTCTTGATCTTGATAATTACTTGTGATGTTTCTTATTATTAATATTCTTTGTATCTTCCTTATTTAGTTCATTAAGCAATTACCAAAAGCAACAACACATAAACAATGGACACAAGATGTAGGCACATGTTAGGGCATAACCCCCCTCAAGGGGGAAACCGAGTCAAATTAATTCTTCCTTTCAATAGTATTCTTTAAGACTCTTCACCTTAGACCAAGACAAGACCTTCCCTCCACACCAAGTCAGCCTCCAGAAGAAATTGACCTCTTCCCAGCAACTTCGACTATGCAGTAACTTGTAGCAGCTAACATATTTCAGCAGCAATCCAACTTGGAAGAATTCGATCTCCCAATCCAAAGCATGAAACAGAGAGAGACCACCACTAAAAATTTTATTGTCTTTGACTCTTTAGACTCCCCCAACCTTACATTCACTTAAGCTTCCCGACAATAGACTTTCCCATCTTCCTACTTTGTACTTATGCCCAACAAATAGATTTTCTCACTTCTGCTTAGTAGAGAGAGAATGAGAAGTGATTCTCCAAATGAATTCGATGTGCTTCCTTTTATAGGTTTCTTGTGGGGTCGAATGGGTCCTTAGACCGACATGGTGTAGAGGTTCGAAAATTTATATTTTGATTCAATACTTAACCTTTTTACATGACTCAAAAGCCCAAGAAGAGTCTCTTAAATGTACAATAATTTTGTAGACTCAGAATAAATCCTAGAAGTCCTCAATGGGGACTTTGACCTAAAACAAGGTGACCCAAGCATGAAACCCATGCTTTAATAAATCACATCAATAATAATAAAAATTATTTTCTTTATTCTTTTGAGGAGTACATTACATGATGACTCAAGTATATTATTGAAGATCGAACATAGTTACTTTTTCCAACACTTCCTCTTAACTAGGGAGGTATTCACAATGTATGTATACAATGGAAGATCTCAAACGATATGAACCATGAAGAACTTTATGCACCAAAATTCCATGGACTAGATTCCTGACCAGGGAAATCTATCAAATCTGTCAATCAATTTAGGCACCGCAATGCCATGGACTGGATTCCTGACCAGGGCAATCTATCGAACCAGTCACTAAACAATTTAGGAATCACAATGCCAGAGACTAGATTCCTGACCAGGGAAATCTATATAAGTGGAACTAATATGGACTCAAGATTTCATCCCCTCTAGGTACCATCAGGCTTACTTGCTAACCATTAACCCAAAAATCTAGGTGTGTATCCAAAACAGAGCTCTTTGATCAACACCACCTTTCCAACTTCTAAACATCAACACAATGTGTCAACCAGATGTCCCCCAAGGAAATGCTTCACTCAAAAAGCCTTAACACCCCTTGATCCAACAGAAGAAGAATATCCAATCTCTCCTTATCAAATTGATTGGTAATCAGCATGCTATCAAATCCTTTGAGAGATTCACCTGTACAAAAAAAACCGCAATCAATAATATACTTTCGCATGTGCATAACCAAATACAAACCTCAGGGGTCTTTCAGACAATAGATGATGCATCTCAACTTTCCATAGTAAGACTATCAACCAAATATTTGAGAGAAGATTCCTTAGTCATATGTTTTCCTTCCTACTTTTCATGTAGCAACATATTATTCAGTCAGATCTTGCTTTCCTTCTTTCAGTGGCACTTCAAAATGCATTCTCTAATTTCCTTTTTCCCGTTCATGGCCTTCACTCATACTTACGACTATTAGTCCTGGTCTAGTGCATGACACATCAAGCAGAGAACCATATCTGTCACTCCCTCTCAACCCAGAAACACTTCTATATGCATTCTCCCTCTCAATATTAGGGAGATCTCTTATATTCATGCTTCCTATGGGAGATCAACTTCTTCTTTTTGACATCAGAGAATATTTCATGGATTCCAACCATTTCATCAGAGTTATCATCATTCTTATCACATCAATGAACATCTCCACCAACTTGGAGATTGTGTACCTGCACAAATTAAATAGAAAGTACAACCAAATCTATAGAAGCATAATGTTAGCCATATCACAATCACATAAGCATTTCAACTTTATTCATATCAGATACCCAAAAAAGATACATATGCTCTTCAACATCTTGCTAGGGACTTTATACACCCTAGACTATTTCAAAACAACATTCATTCCATCTATGGTTTCAATAAGTCTTCCAAAGGAGTGGCATACCTTACTACAACATATATCAAATCCTATAAACCATTCACACAAATATAGATCTTCAAAGTGTTTAACATTTCAAAACTTATATGTTAGATTTCTCACTAGGGATTCATATAAATCCTTGATTTCATACAAATGGATTCATCAAAGTCAATCACAGCTTAGTCATTAACTTGACCAACTTCCACTAGGATTAGTTCCAACCCTTAGATTTTCAATCATCAAGCAGTCACTAGCATGACTAACAATCACTAGGGTTAGTTGCAAACCCTATATTTTCAAGCAATCACTAGAGTCAATCAAAAATTCAAATTTCAACAATTTTTCACTAATCTCAATTCATCATATTTCAAAGAATTTGCTTTGACTAAGTTTAACTCAAAAACCCTAGAATTCCACAGTCCCAATAATCATTAAATGCATAGATCTCAGATTGTTATATTACACACAATGTTACTACTAGGATTTAGCTGCCAAACCCTAAATTTTCATTTTTCCAACAATCACTTAATAGATTTCAGATTTCTATATCACACATAATCGATATTTTAACTTTTCTATGGTTTAGCCATAACAACCTTATATTTCCAAATAGCATCATCCTAGAATCTCAGACAAGGACTTCTATTAAATCCTAAAACAAGGACTTCAATTAGGTCCTAAGACTTATGACCATCAATAACTAGGTCAACACACATATCTAGGAATTCATAAGCATATCATGCGTCCAACAACATTAATACATCTTGACCTAGAACAACCTAGGACATATCCATATATATGCCTAGATTTTGTCATCATGAAAATTACATTTCATATCATGTGTTAGTCAAACCCAACTTCACAATAATATCAAATAAGAGTTAGAAACACAATCATCTTGATTATACTATGGCTTGATGTTGGGTTGTGTTATATTATTTCCATGACTATCCGACGTAGTTAACCGAGGGGTTAGAGAGGGGGGCGGAGCACCCCCTTCGTTGCGCCGATTGTGTAGCGCGGGGGGGGGTGGGTCACAGGGGGTTTGAGGTGTACCCGTAACCCCACTTTATGGGGTCTGGGGCAGCGCCGTAGAAAATTTTGGTTTTGGACCCTACGTTAGGTTGGTCAGACCCACCTATGGTTTTATGCATGATTTTTGCACATGTTTTTTGGAAGCGATGGTTTTCGGTCCATGGTATGGGATGCTTCGGCATGTATAAATATGTATTATAAAATTGAAAGGAACATAATGAAAAATCAAGCTGGTAGTCCCAGTTTTTGGATCCAGGGGAAAATCTTTGTGTATATGTGTTTTATGTGTTATGTTCTCGCATTGTTTATTTTCTTTGTTTTATAATTCGTATGCAGGTAGTTTTTGTACGAGGTTAAAACTTACATTCGATATCAGAGAAGTTTTTGGCTTCAAGGGGATGCCTTTGTTGCTGAGGGGTTTCACTTGGGCCTGTGGTAGACCCTGTTACGTGGGAGATCTGCGAGATCGATTCTGGTGGTGAAAGAAGATGGTGAGCACTAGAAAGAAAGAGATCAAGAACTTTAATGGTCAGAGTTTTGAGTTGTGGAAACTCAAGATGGAGGATTTTTTGGTGGATAAATATCAGTGGATCGCGATAGATCTAGGTACTAAACCAACGGGAGTGTCCAATGAAGAATGGAAGAATTTGGATCGAAAGGAAAAAACAATACGATTGTGTGTCTCAGATTCAGTATTGCTGAATGTATCAGGGGAAGCTACGGCAAAGGCTTTGTGGGACAAGTTAGGGACTTTGTACCAATCTAAGTCTCTACTGAATAAACTATTGTTGCGGAAAAAGTTGTATAACCTAAGGATGAAAGATGGAGACTCGGTGACAAAGCATTTGAACGCATTTAATACTGTGATAATTCAGTTAGCATCTGTTGATATTAAAATTTCAGATGAAGATAAGCATATCAGTTTGTTGTGTTCTCTACCAGATTCGTGGGATAGTCTGGTTATTGCAATAGGTAGCAATGCAACTGCCTTGCAGTTTGATGAAATAGTCTCAGCCCTGCTGATGGAGGAGATGAGATGGAAGAATATGGAGAGCCAGAATGGTGATGCCTTGTCTGTACGAGGACGGTCCTAGAATAGAAACAAAAATAAGTCATCAAGTGGGAGATCTAAATCTAGAGGGAGATTTAAATCTCCAGGAAAACCTGTAAAGGTGGTGTGCTGGAAATGAGAAAAGGAAGGGCACCACAAAAGGGACTATAAATCTAAAGCTCCTAATAAAGGAAAGAGATCTAATGATGCTCCTTCTGCAGAGGCGAAAACCACCTCAGAGGAAGGTGGGGATGTGTACCTGGCTTCTTCAACTACACATGTAGATCATGAGGCATGGTTATTTGACTCAAGTGCATCCTTTCACTTCACACCCCATAGAGAGTGGTTCTGTGAGTATGAGAAATACGATGGTAGTGATGTCTTCTTAGGGGATGATAGGAAGGCTAGAACCATTGGTCGTGGAAAAGTAAAGTTGAAGTTGCAAGGTGGAAGGGTTAGAACACTTCCGAGTGTTCTTCATATTCCTGCATTTGCCAGAAATCTGATTTATGTAAGAAAGGTAGATGATGTAGGTGTAAAAACAGTGTTCGAGAAGGATACCTGCAAAATGGTTCAAGAAGCACTGGTATTGATGTGGGGAGTTCGGATTGGAACTCTGTACAAGCTGCAAGGTAGCACTGTGTTGACGGGTGCAACAGTTCTGTGGTTCCTGAAAGTGGAGCAGAAAATCTAGTGGTCTCTGGGGAGAAGACCATGTTGTGGCATCAAAGGCTTAGACATATTGGAGAGAAAGGCCTTCGAATACTTCATGGTAAAGGTATGGTAGAAGGTATGAGTAATAGCTCTCTGGATTTTGATTTTTGTGAAAATTGTGTATATGGGAAGCAGAATCAGGTGAGTTTCCCCTCTAGTAGTAAGAGGGCAAAATAGATATTAGAGCTTGTGTGCATTGATGTGTTTGGACCTGTGAAAGTTCCATCACTAGATAAGTCTGTGTACTATGTATCATTTACAGATGACTTCTCAAGGAATACATGGATATATTTCCTTAAGAAGAAATCTGAAGTCTTTGACAGGTTTAAAGAATTTAAGGCTCTCGTGGAAAATTAGATAGAGAAGAAGATAAAGGTGCTGAGGGCAGATAATGGTGGAGAGTTTTGCAGCAAGGAATTTGAAGAATTCTGTAAGAAGTGTGGTATATCACGGCAGAAGACTACTCCATATATACCTCAAAAAAATGGAGTTGTAGAAAGAATGAAAAGATGTTGATGGAAAGGGCAAGAAGCATGCTCAGTGGTGCTGGGTTAGGACAAGAATTCTAGGCAGAGGCGGTGGATATTGCATGTTACCTGGTCAACAGGTCACCTTCATCAGCGTTGGAGGATAAGACTCCACAAGAGGTATGGACTGGTAAGAAACCCTTTCTTTCACATCTAATGGTATTTCGATGTGATGCGTATGTACATGTTCCAAAGGAGAAGCGAACCAAGTTGGATAGTAAATCTGAAAAGGTGCATCTTTATTGGGTATAAGGATGGTTTAAAGGGTTATAATCTTTGGAACCCAATAACAAGGAAGGTTGTGTATAGCCAAGATGTGGTGTTCAGAGAGGTGAAAGATTTCATTAAACATGAAGTCCAACCAAAGGAACCTGAGAAGATAGAGTTTGAGCCAAAGGAGGAAAAATCAGACTCTATGGCAAAGGAGGAATCAAAAGAAGAAGAGCCACAAACTCCAGATGTGAGAAGATCAGTTCGAGAAAGAAGACAGCTAGAAAGGTATAGTCCATTTTCTTTTTGTTCAAATTTTTCTTTGTTTGTTACTGATGATGATCCCAGAACTGTGAAGGAAGAAGTGGATTCAGAGGATGGAAAACTCTAGAAAGAGGCCATGGTTGATGAAATGGCATCTTTGCACAAAAATGAGGCTTGGGATCTGGTGGAGTTGCCGACTGGAAGGAAACCCATTGGAAGCAAATGGGTATTCAAAAGGAAGTCAAATGCAAAAGGAAAAGTGGAGAAATACAAAGCTCGGTTGGTAGCAAAAGGTTATTCCCAGGTGCCGAGAATTGATTTTCGTGATATTTTTTCTCCTGTTGCCAAGGTAAATTCTATTAGATTACTTTTATCTATTGCTGCTGCTTTTGATTTTGAGGTAGAACAGATGGATGTGAAGACAACATTTCTTCACAGGGATCTAGAAGAGGAAATCTACATGAAGCAACCTGAAGGCTTTCGATGAAGGGTAAGAAAGAACTGGTATGCAAGTTAAAGAAGTCTATGTATGGGTTAAAACAGTCACTAAGGATGTGGTATCAAAAATTTGATACATTTATACAGGGACTTGGCTTCACCAGAAGCAAAGCATATCACTATGTGTATTTTAAATTAATTGGTGACCATGTTATTTATCTGGTCTTGTATGTGGATGACATGTTGCTGGTTGGGAAAGACTAAGAAATTATCCAGGATTTGAAGACCCAATTATCCTCCATATTCGACATGAAAGATCTTGGTGCTGCAAACTATATTTTGGGCATGGAAATTAAAAGAGATCGAGCAAAGAGGAAGCTTTGGTTAAACCAGAAGAAGTATGGTGAGACAATACTGCAGAGGTTTAATATGCAGGATAGTAAACTGGTGAAGGTTCCTATTCCTATAGGTGTGAGGTTATTTGCTGAACAGTGTCCCAAGACACAAGAAGAGGAAGAGGACATGTCCTGTGTTCCATATGCAAGTGCAGTCAGTAGCCTGATGTATGCAATGGTCTGTATTAGACCAGACATTACACATGCAGTGGGAGTATTGAGCAGGTTTATGTCAAAACTAGGGAAGGAGCACTGGATAGCAGTGAAGTGGGTTTTCAAGTATTTGCGTGGCAATAGTGATTATGGTTTGTGCTACCAAGGAAGACTAGGATTGGATAGAGTATTGGATATTCATGGCTTTCTTGATGCAGACTGGGCTGGAGATCTGGATCAGAGAAGATCTACAAGTGGGTATGTGTTTAACCTATTTGGAGGTGCAGTCAGTTGGATGAGTAAGAAACAATCTGTAGTGGCACTATCAACTACAGAGGCAGAATACATGATAGCCACTCATGCAAGCAAGGAAGTAGTTTGGTTGCAGAGATTGTGTTCAAGTATGCGGTTAGTACATGAAGCTATAAGGATAGACTGTGATAGCCAAAGTGCAATTTTCTTGGCAAAGAACCCTGCATATTATTCAAATACAAAGCACATTGATGTTCCATATCACTTTGTGAGGGATATGATAGAAGACAAAAAGTTGTTGCTTGTAAAAGTGGACACTTTGAAGAATACTGCAGATGCATTGACAAAATCTATGAGCTCTGAGAAGTTCTCTTGGTGTAGAGAAACAATGGGCATTTCAGGGCTAGAAAAATGACTAATCTCTCTTGTGGCCCCATGTGGAAAGAAAACAAGAAGTGGGAGAATGTTGGGTTGTATTATATTCTTTCCACGATGTTGTGCTCTACAACAACCCCCCCATTTCATACAAATTTTATTCTCAAAACTATAATATGAAATGGGTCCCTTTTTATTTAAATTGGTATCAACTTATTATTATTCAAAAAGGTCTGAAAAAAATTTAAAAAATTATAAAACCTTTTTGATAAACCAATTAATCGGTCTTATAACATATAAATGAGTAATCTTTTATCCTTGTGATAAAGCGATCGCAAGATCGCATATCGCAATGACAAGGGAGGCATGACTTAAAATACCCATTCATTTTCTCCGACGCGACAATGCACAAAAGGCTATCGGATATCGGCAATGACAAGCTATCATAACAAAAGCCCCTTTTCGCTCCGATGCAATGCGATATCGCTATCGGCGATCGGAGATGTACCATGCATGCTTTTCAAAGCCCTATGTTAAAACTACCGATGCGAATTGACGATATTGCTATCGGCAATCGGGGATTCTGAAAGGAACCAATATAACAATTTAAGCTTTCCCCCGATGGCCGATTGTGATAAAGCTAAAAGCGCGGATTTCAAAAAGGATTGATAAAGTCGGGATATTACAGTTAATTAGTATTAAAGGCCTTATCTTCCCGATAGCAATTCACTTACGCTCAACCGCCAAAACATCAAAGCCACGCTTGAATGAATCATTCAGCCAATAAACAATATGATGAGCATTTAAAGGATTGACAGGTTTAAACGACCATTTAATGAGATAGTCAGTCTAAAATCTCTTCACAGATTGTATCCGCAGCCACCTTAAGTTAATCCTCCATCATGCATTGATTAATATATCTCATTCATATTTGGTTTGCACCACCAATTCTCCGCATTACGTTCATTTTCACTCCTGTGCAGAGCTCTTCCGAAGCAGTAAATTCAAGCAGAATGGGGAAGAAGTCTAAGAAGACCGCAACAGCTTCCGCTTCGCCAGCCACAGGACAATCCACCACTGATCCAGGAACAAAAAGAAAAGGACTGATATCCGACACTACATGTCTAGGACTCGGCAAAACTACTTGGCAAAGCACCTATAATTTAATTGAGGCCGAAGGACCCGAAGTAACAGCAGTGCAAGCCACAGCAGATACGACTCGGAAATCTGATGCTACTCTAAAGGATTTAGCCGACTCTTTCCTTCATCGGATAGCAGCCTGGGAACAAATTCTCCCATATACAGATGTAGTGAGGTGGGCAATTGAAGAAATCCCAATCACGAACAGAACATTTTGCACCATGGATGGGAGAATCTTCGATTCATTTCAACCTGATGATTTGAGGCAAATGTACCATTTGGCTATACCAGAGAAGAAGTACAACAAAGTGTTCTTGGAAAAGTTCAGGAATGAGAACGAAATTGAATTCGAACCCATTCGGGATTGGAGGCAAAACCCAGAAAAACACAAGCATGAATCTTCGGGTAAGTACTCTGTTGATTCTTTGTGTTCTCCTTATTGTTATGCCGGGATAATGATGTGTAGATTGTGGGGGTTGCATGATTCCGCAAACTTCACTATAGAAATGGTTCCTTTGATGGAGGCAGCATGTAATAGTGAAATAATGGATTGGGCAACTATACTGTCTGATAAGCTAGCAACCGCAGTCCTTGAGTTTAGAAGCAAATCCCGCATTACTGAAAGGTTTATTCCCCCATTCTACTATAGTGCCTATATCTTGGACACCCTGTGTTTTAATTCTGAATTTCCTGTGCTTGGATGGAGATGGACTCCACAAGACCCCATGCCCATTCATATATACCATCAGAAGTTATGGAAAGCTCACTATAAGCACCATTTATATCAAGTTTGCAACGGTTTTATGTTACCCATTCACTATTCTATTTTTGATAAACCTGCTCCTAAGATTTCCTACCAAGCAGGGGTTGACTTGACATCCATAGGAAGATGGTTCGGAGAAGAAAAATTCACCTATGTAAGAGTTTTCGGCAGCCAAGCCAAACCTCATGTCCTCCCTTTGTACATACCTGATAAACTGTTAGCCAGGGAGGTAGCCTATCAGATTACATCCGAAGGAGTTACACAGACTCTGAGGAATAAAAAGAAGCAGGTTTGGCCTCCTTTTCCTCTAAGATGCGGTGTCTACGCTCTGCATGACTTTAAACATGCAGAGAAAGAAGCTGATAAAATCAAGGCACTAAGTCTAGCAACTCTTCCTAATAGGCGATTTGATCCAAACAAAGTCGCCTATAATGCACTTGAACAGGCAAAATTAACTAAATTTGATCATAAAGAAGATATGTTCGATGACCTGTTCTCCTCAGCCGAGTCAATATCCCAAGTTAAATCGCTGGCCAGAATGGAATATAAGGATGACGGGTTAGTTGAATTTAATAGACTTAGAGAACAGAGGTTGCAAACTCTACCTCTAGATCTGTTAGCAACGACCCCAACGACAGAATCAAGCGAGCTTGAGCAGCGACTCACTAAGGAACCTCCTGCTACATCAAAAGAGCAGGAGGAAGTGCATGCAAAAGAGCAAGAGGAAACCCAGACAAAAGAGCAAGAGGAAACCCAGACAAAAGAGCAAGAGGAAACCCAGAGGAAAGAGCAGGAACAGAGCAGCACAGAGGTAAATGTAGATGCCCAGATTGACCTGAAATTGCTCCAGGAATGGCAGCAATTCGACTCAATCATCAGCAATCTTGAGTGCTCAAAGGAAGCTGAAACATCAAAAGCAGCTGACACACAGGAGACAACATCTAAACAGGTTCGAAGTGGAACCAGCGGCCTACCCAGTTCTACAAGAATAGATATAATTCCTAAGGATCCCTCCGATCAGATTGTTTTGCAAGTAGAAGAAATTTCTCCCTTAGATGTCTTTTACAACCCAAAGCACGAGGCTGTAGTAAAACGACAGTGGAAAAGGAGAAGGATTGATCAACCTTCCCTTTTTCCTGAACAAACAGTGATGGGCAATGTGGTTTGGAAGGAGGAGTTTGATCTCTCTGATGACCTAACAAAATTGTACCGATATGCTAGAGCCTATTCGGCAGCCACCATAGACAAGGCATCAGAGGTGAGTAATCTATTAAAAGGAAATGACCAGGAAATATTTTTGCTACAAGCACAACTATCGGAGGTATAGCAGAAGGCAGAACAAGCAGAACGACAATTGTTTACACAGCAACAAATAAATAATCAATTGAATAAACAATTGCAGGAAGAGAAACAGAGAATTGATTCCAGTGCAGTTCAAAAGAAGAAAGAGCTGTCGGAAGCATTGGCACAACTAAAAGCAATGAATGAACAAATGTTGAAGTCGAAAGATGAGAAAATTGCTCAACTATCAGCCCAAATAGAGAAAACCAAGAATCTTCCACAGCCAACTGAAATCATATTAGAGGCATTACAGATAAACAAGGCATTAGTGACACACATAAAGATTTTATGTCAACAAATCGCCCAAGTGGAACCTTTATGTGACTTAACAGCATCAATAGGTGATAAATCGGCTAATGCTAGAACAGACTTGGAGCAGGCCGATGAGACCTTGACTAATTTTCTTGAGTGGCAAGACACTGTTGAGGGACAGGCAGCTAATTTGCCAAAACTCCTAGAATTGCATAAAGAGATATTATTTACGTAATGGAAGTCCCAGTTAATGAAATCAGAGAGAGCAGTTTCAAGATGAAAATTAACCACAAGTAATTTGGTTGAACTGATTAATGATACTCTCTACTTATCTAACATGATTTCTCAATGTACCCCAGGTAAATTGACATCGGCTAAAACATTGGAGCAGTCATGTTATCCACAGCTGGAGAAAAATGGGAGATTAATCGCAGGAATTAACAGTTTGACATGGGACACCTATTGGTTTTTCTTAGTCAAACCATACAGCCAGAGAGCCGCCCTCAAGTGCCTCATAGATCCAATCGGGTGTATCATTCCCGATATATAAGATGCCACCTATGCTGCCCAAATCAATTCTCGTCTCAACCGACCACCAGAAGTGGAACCAATGCTTGCGATATGCCAGCTCAGGTCTAAAAGCAAACAGCCTAAGTGATGAATCATGCTGCCGACTGCCAGATTGTCGTGAGGAAGATATTCATAATCAAGTTGTACCAATTAAATAGGATTTTAGTTTCATAGTTAGTTAGTTTTAATCGAGTATTTATAGACCCTTTCATGTATTTAGAAAGGGTCGTAAGTTTTTGTATATGACTTAAACCTGAAGTTGCACTACTGTACTTCAGGCATATTCTTTTATAAAAACTGGGCCAACTATTCCAATTTTGATAACGAAGCTTTTATGTGAATGTGCACTACTGCCATTGTTTAAAAGTGTTTCTGCGTCGAAAGAAGGAATCCAAATATGGTACTATTATCTATGTCTGAGTTCATTCCTTTTATGTGAATTGTTGTTTGATCGCTCTTGCTATTATCAGATATATGCATGTGTTTTAACAGCATTCTTTATACTTTCCACTACTGGATGTTTACAGCATGCTTTCCTTTTAATCATACATGTATCGGTAATATAAAAAGATAGGTGTAACAATGTGTTAGTCACTTTGTTCAACTATTTGAACAAAGTAATCATTAAGTAAAGGAATATCTATGTTTATTGCTTAGAGTCATCTATATGCCTATCAATGAACAGAGATTATCAAATGTTGCACTCCAAAGAATAGAAGCCTCCCTGGATAGAATAGTTATTTATATTTTTGCTGATAGATTAGATCATCCATTCATTATCATTTATTAGAAATCGATCACTCATTCATCCCCTTTTATTCATTATTGGGAAATTGGTCCCATTATATCCAATTGGAGCCACCATTCCAAACGGAAAAGGAGCTATATTAAGGTCCGGACTGGGTGGTTATCCCCCAATGTTGATACAACGATTTTCGAGGCATCAACATTTTTGGCGCTAGAAGGAGGGCATGAACTATGAATGGCAAGCAAATCCAAATCTATAGACCATTCTCAGAGTAACTCTCCCTCCACATCACCTCGTACTTCCCAATTGCATGTTGGTTCTCCAGTATCCAAGCAAGAAGAAGAGGAATCAACTACCACTGCCCTTACCCACAATACTCCAGAACGATTAAGTCCCGAGTCCCCTGAAGTTTAGTTACTCATCCAGAAACTTCAAGGCTTCTCGATAACACCACAGAAATCTGAAGTATCTCAAAGCAGTGAGACTTCGCAGTTCAATTTACCTCATCCCCTCACTAGACTTCAGAGCGGAAAGCTCGGTATTGAACCTACTGAGTTCCCTTTACCTAAAAGGAAAAGGGCCAAGAAGAACACTGAAGGATCTGACAGTGAAACACTTTCATCCACATCCTCCATCTCATCTTCCCCTGTGCGAAGTCAACCATCCACCCCTTCATTACACATTGTTGTTCATCAGGGATTAGGAACTTCAACATCTCAACCTGCGCAATCCTCAATATCAACTCCTTCCCAAACATCTGGAATTTCAACAGTAGTATCATCCACTACTGGTGTTACAATGGCAGATCCATGGACCAGGCCTGGTGCAGTCAATATGCCTGCACCATTACATGCATTACCTGATGCTCCTAAAAAATGGCTACCCAAGTTTAACCCAGATGATGGAACACAAGCTGAGGAACATATTAATAACTTCATGTTATCAGTTAATCTCAAAGGAGTATCTGAGGAAGATGTTGTAGTTAGGCTCTTCCCTTATACTTTTCAAGGATCAACAAGATCCTGGTATTTTTCCCTGCCATTTGGTTCCATTACCAGTTGGACCACTTTCCAAGAATAGTTTCTCACTAAGTATGGAGATGATAGGTCTTTAGCCACATTAATAAACAATCTCTCCAATCTTAGGATAGGGCATAGGGAACCAATTAAAGAATTCAATGCGCGATTCGATAAACTCTCGAATAAAATCCCAACGGCCTCCAAACCAAGTGAACAAATCAGAAGCGAATGGTATATAACTGCCCTACCTGCCAATATAGCTATTTTTGTAGACAGGGCTGCAAAACCAACTTTAGCTGAAAACATGAAAGAAGCACTTGCTGTGGAAAAATGTATTAATGCTCTAGAGAAGAAAGCTGCTCTGGAAGATAGAAAAGCCAAAAAAGTTTCTTTTAAAGATGATTCAAAGAAGAAAACCCCAAAAGATCCCTACGATATGGAAGGTCTGCAAAAGGTCCTTAAGACTTTGTCAAATGAAATGGTTGAAATCAAAAAGCAAGTAGCAGAAACCTCAACTAAAAGGCCTTTTAGAACTTTCAAGAAAACTGAATCAAAACCACCGAATGTTATATCTAATGCAGATTCAGACCCTGAAGAAGAAGAAGAGGAAACAATCTCACCAACTGATGATGAAGAGGAAGTTGTTGAATGCCATGGAATGTGGGATTTCATACTACCTAACTCCGATACAGAAAATGAAGAAGAAGCTTTTCCTGTCACTACTAGGAGTAAAGGTGCCCCTGAACCCATCCAGGCAACTTCAAAGAAAAGAAGTGCAGGTGCCACAACAATAAAGGAAAAGGTATCCACAAGGAAGCCAGCTGCAACGGTTTCCCAAAACCAACCTTCAACCTCAAATGTGCCCTCAACATCTAAAACATTAGTAGTATCCGATTCAATGGATTACAATATCATTGATGATATGAAGAAAACTAAGGCAAACATTACTATGTTTGAACTTAGTAAACTAAAACATCAGCAGAAATTGCTTCTCAAAGAATTGAATGATGTTCCTTCCTCACCTCTTCCCAGTGCTAAAGCTGCAAATGATTTAGGACAACCACCTTCTAGCAGGATCGAAGCTACTGATACGATTCTGATTGGAGACAGATCCAATTCCCATACTCCTCCTTTCCTATTAACCTATGAGATTTATAATCATAATCTGCACAATTGTTTGATTGATTCAGGGGCATCCTCAAATATAATGCCAGCTTCGGTTTGTTCCAAACTGAACATTGAACCCCAGAAATCTGCAATTCACATTGTACAGCTAGATAGAACTAAGGTACAGGTTGTAGGAGAAATCAACTCTGTAACGATCAGGTTATCGGTCGATCCGCGAGTAGTTCAAAGAATTGATATCCTAATCGCCGATATACCTGAATTTTATGGTTTAATCTTAAGTAGGGATTGGTCCGAGAAGCTCCATGGGTATATTTCTACCGATTGGTCCCATATGTGGCTACCCTACAATGGAAAGCCAAATCAAATAAAAATCAATCGGGAAAAGCACATGACCCACACTGTCACAGAGTTCGAACAGGAAAATCAACCCATAGCATTTAATAACAATATCTTAGGGAATTATTCGTCGGAATCATTCTTTGGCAACTTCACAGCCCAACCATCTCCTTTCTCAGTAAACAATTTTTCATCTCAGATCGAAAATTATTCACAAACAGATAGGTCAAGATGTTTTGGTGATACTGAGAAAACTGTAAATACAATTGTAGAGAATTCTTTATTTTGGTCTTTATATTTTGATGGCTCTAAATCTAATGAAGGCTCGGGAGCAGGATGTATCTTGGTTAGTCCGCAAGGAGAAAAAACAATGCTGTCCTGTAGGTTAGAATTTGAATGCACAAACAACACAGCCGAGTATGAAGCCTTAGTCCAAGGACTGTACAAAGAAATTGGCCTTAAAGTGCAATATTTGAAAGTATTCGGTGATTCTGAAATTATTGTCAAATAGGTGAGAAATACGATTCATTGTCTTTCAAATCACCTCAAGCATTATCAATCGCTGGTGCAAGAACTCACCTCGCACTTTTCAGCATTCAATATCTCTTCCATTCCCAGGTCTCAAAATTCGGCAGCCGACTTGCTAGCCAATGTTGCTTCCAAACTCCTACCTTCCGAAGATTATAGCCTAGATAGATTTTCAGTAGAATTGCTTTTTAGGCCGTCAATTCCTGACAATGTCACTAATTGGAGAGTTTTCAATCATGATGAAGACATTTTACAATTCCTGACCTTTAAAAAATCCTATGATGATCAGATTATAGAGGAGAGCGATCATGATCTTCAGATGAGAGAAAAGCATGAAGAAAACTCAATACCGAAGCCTGTGGTGAAACTGGAGGATCTTTATGACATTAAAGACAGATTTAAACATGTGATCAATACAAAGCTCCACAGTTCCACCTTGAGGTTTGAGTTGATTAATCTTGGCACTGAACAAAATCCTCAAAACATTAATCTAGGATTAGGACTTTCTCTGGAAGAAAAAAAGGCATTCATTAGACAATTAAGAAAGACTAAACATGTCTTCGCTTGGAAGTATGATGATTTAAAGACATATGATACATCCATCATCCAGCATACTATTCCAATGCTCGCAGAACAAAAACCAGTTCAACAAAAGCTCAGGAAAATACATCCGAGCCTAGAGAGTCAAATTAAAACTGAACTTAATAAACTTTTAAAGGCCAAGATTATTTTTCCCGCTCGACACTCGAACTGGGTCTCCAATATGGTGCCTGTTAGGAAGAAAAATGGTGATATCATGATTTGTATAGATTTCAGAAATCTGAATAAGGCAAGCCTAAAAGACAATTTCCCATTACCTACTATGGAGAAGATACTCCATTCAGTAGCAGGCTCTGAATTGATGTCCTTTTTAGATGGTTTTTCAGGATACAACCAAGTTTTGGTTCATCCTGATGACAGACTTAAAACTACATTCAGGACAAAGTGGGGAACTTATGCTTATCAGAAGATGCCTTTTGGACTGATTAATGCAGGAGCCACGTTCCAAAGAGCGATGGATATAGCTTTCAAAGGATTGATCAATAAAACAGTAGTTGTCTACTTAGATGATATTACTGTATTTTCTAAAAAGAGAACCAATCATTTGCATGATTTGAACCAAATCTTTCAACGCTATAGAAGGTACGGTATTTCACTCAATCCTAAAAAATCCTTCTTTTCTCTTAACCAGGGAAAGCTTTTGGGCTTTATTGTATCCAAAAATGGCATTTATATTGATCCAAGTAGGATCAAAGAGATCTCTGAAATCCCTTTTCCTCATAATAAAAAATCCATGCAGTCATTTTTAGGCCAAATCAATTTTGTTAAAAGATTTGTTCCAAACTTTTCTCACATCATTTTTCCACTACAAACTATGATTAAGAAAAATTCAATTTTTAGATGGGGATCAGCAGAAAAAGAAGCGTTTGATTTAATCAAACAATCAATAATTAATGCCCCCGCTTTAAATACTCCTAATTTTTCTAATCATTTCACATTGTATACTATCGCATCCGATTTGTCTTATGCAGCAGTACTCATTCAGATTAATGATCACAACTTGGAAGCACCCATTTCATTCTATAGTTCAAACTTGCAGGGTGCCGAACTGAATTACTCTGAAGTAGAGAAACAAGCCTTTGTTGTATATAAAGCTGTCAAACATTACAGGCCCTTCCTTTTAAAAGCCCATACAAAAGTCATAGTTCATTTCTCTGTAGTAAGGCAACTATTAATCCAAAGGGAATTAGGTGAAAAAAGGGCAAATTGGGTTACAGCTCTTCAAGAATATGACTTGGAAATCAAGCCAGCAAAGATTGTTAGAGGCCAAGGTTTTTGCAAGTTATTGGCAGGAGCATCCAACATTCAACAACCAGGTGATACAGAACATTTCGAAGAAATCAATCAGATAAGTATTATTGATTCTAAATCACAATATGCAAACTTGATATTTTATTTGAAAAATGGATATGCACCCCCTAACCTGTCTTATAAAAGCAAGAGGGCCATTACATTGAAAGCAAGAAATTTCACAATTGTTGATGATGTACTTTTTATACAAAATTATGATTCAATCTTATTAATATGCCTAGAAAAACCTGAAGCACAAAAGGTTTTGCAGGAATTACATGATGGACCAGTAGGAGGACATTTTGGAGCTGATACAACAGCCCACAAAATCATTCATGTTGGATATTATTGGCCCACCCTATTTAGAGATGCTCATGAATATGTAAGGAAATGCCGAAGTTGTCAAACTTCTAGTGGAAGACAAAGAAAGCCAGCTTTCCCTTTGCAACCAATCAACATTGAACAACCATTTGAGTAATGGGGATTGGACATCATCGGAGAGATCACTCCACATTCTTCCAAACAGCATAAGTATATCCTTACTACCACGGATTATTTTTCTAAGTGGGTTGAAGCAATTCCGTTAAAGACAACAAATTCTGAGGCAATTATAGAATTCATAGATCAATTCATCATTACCAGGTTTGGTGTCCCAAATGCTCTTGTTTTTTATAATGCATTTTATTTCTCAGGCAATGCTATGTTTGATTTCGCTATTAAAAGAGGATTTAAATTGAAATATTCTGCTAATTACTATCCCCAAGGTAACGGTTTAGCAGAATCTACCAATAAAAATCTAATTAAGATTATTAAGCGAACTATCGAACAGAATCATAAAAACTGGCATAAATCTTTAATATTCGCACTATGGGCTGATAGGATAACACAGAAAGCTTCCATAGGTTCTTCCCCATTCAATCTTGTGTATGGAAAAGAAGTAGTACTACCAACAAATCTTGTCCTTCCTTCTCTAGCCCTAGTTCAGTTTATTGAGGAAAGCCCTTCTTCTTCTATTCAACTTAGACATGATCAAATCCTAAAATTAGAAGAGGAAAGAGAAAAAGCCAAGATTATTCATGCAAAACATCAGCAAATTATCAAGTCATCCTTTGATTCAACTTCATCCGGTTCAAAACAGTTTCAAGTCGGTGATTTAGTTCTGAAATGGGACAAAGCCCATGAGGATAAAGGAAAACACACCAAGTTCCAGAAAATGTGGCTTGGGCCATTTCAGATCTGCGAGAAGATAGGCCATTCGACCTTCATATTACAAGATTTATCAGGTTTGAGAGATTCTCTCCCTGTTAATGGCCTTATCTTAAAGAAATTCTTCAATTGAGGAGGTAACCCCTTCTCCTTTTTAGTTTGATTTGTAGTTTGTAGGACCATTAGGAAATAAAGTTGTAAGGTATCTTCCATTGACCTTTGCTGTATGAAAAAGTTGCTCAAAGAAGTAGTGTTGATATTTGCTTTTAAAATAATAGAAGCCTTAGACAAAAGGGATAATTTCTAGGAAACTAGGTATAATTGCATTCTGAAACCGCATTTCAATTTTTGTGAACTCTTCTCAAAATTTAGAAGTATTGTAAATCATTTTATGTTTTCAAATTGGTCACAAAAAAGGTTATCAATATCAAAACAGAAACTAATCCAATTTCAGCATCTTCAACTCTTACCTTGTCATCCGTTCTCTCTTAAGGAGAAAATTGTCCATCCCATTCATCGAAGTTTGTAATTACTCAGAGTGTAATTCTAAAATATTTGATATAAAAGATAAGAGGTCTTATTACAAGCCTTCTTACCATGATCATCGGGAAATAGTTTAACCGACATTACCAACACTGCATACCAAAACAGGGTAATGGCTTATTATAAGACAAGGGGTCTCATCACGAGCTAGCTTGTTCGGTTAGATTACTACCAGTGAATGGCATTGTCACTCAGCTAGCCACCAAACCAGGACAATGAATTTTTATCTTACAAAATAACAGAAAAGTAAAATAAATACAAAATATGAAAGCATGTTTTGAATTCATTCTGTTAATTATACTCTGAAGTGAATGGGATAATGGACAGTAATATGGTTAAAAGGTATCCCTGTCGAAACTATGAACGTTTGCTGGCAGCAGAGGCTCTACCTATGACAGACGAGTCAATTCTAAAAGCTGATTTGGAAAGGTTTTCCGTTTTATCATTATCAACCAATAAAGGCCAATTTAAAACTTAGAATGTATCTAATTTTAAACAAGAGAGGAAATTAGCAAATATAGTTTTATTTTATTTGGAATGCATATATACCTAGTTATATTAGAATTTTCCTCTTTGATGAGATTCCTATTTAGAGAAAGTTTAAGTATTTCAGTACTTTTCAAAGATAAATGTTTCTTCCAACGAATCGCCAATTGTTGTGCTCTACAACAACCCCCCCATTTCATACAAATTTTATTCTCAAAACTATAATATGAAATGGGTCCCTTTTTATTTAAATTGGTATCAACTTATTATTATTCAAAAAGGTCCAAAACAAAATAAAAACATTATAAAACATTTTTGATAAACCAATTAATCGGTCTTATAACATATAAATGAGTAATCTTTTATCCTTGCGATAAAGGGATCGCAAAATCACATATCGCAATGACAAGGGAGGCATGACTTAAAAGACCCATTCATTTTCTACGACGTGACAATGCACAAAAGGCTATCGGATATCGGAAATGACAAGCTATCATAACAAAAGCCCCTTTTCGCTCCGATGCGATGCGATATCGCTATCGGTGATCGGAGATGTACCATGCATGCTTTTCAAAGCCCTCAGTTAAAACTCCCGATGCGAATTGGCGATATCGCTATCGGCAATCGGGGATTCCGAAAGGAACCAATATAACAATTTAAGCTTTCCCCCGATGGCCGATTGCGATAAAGCTAAAAGCGCGGATTTCAAAAAGGATTGATAAAGCCGGGATATTATGGTTAATTAGTATTAAAGGCCTTATCTTCCCGATAGCGATTCACTTACGCTCAACCGCCAAAACATCAAAGCCACGCTTGAATGAATCATTCGGCCAATAAACGATATGATGAGCATTTAAAGGATTGACAGGTTTAAACGGCCATTTAATGAGATAGTCAGTCTAAAATCTCTTCACAGATTGTATCCGCGGCCACCTTAAGTTAATCCTCCATCATGCATTGATTAATATATCTCATTCATATTTGGTTTGCACCACCAATTCTCCGCATTACGTTCATTTTCACTCCTGCGCAGAGCTTTTCCGAAGCAGTAAACTTAAGCAGAATGGGGAAGAAGTCTAAGAATTGCTCCAGGAATGGCAGCAATTCGACTCAATCATCAACAATCTTGAGTGCTCAAAGGAAGCGGAAACATCAAAAGCTGCTAACACATAGGAGACAACATCTAAACAGGTTCCAAGTGGAACCAACGGCCTACCCAGTTCTACAGGAATAGACATAATTCCTAAGGATCCCTCCGATCAGATTGTTTTGCAAGTAGAAGAAATTCATCCCTTAGATGTCTTTTACAGCCCAAAGCACAAGGTTGTAGTAAAACGATAGCGGAAAAGGAGAAGGACTGATCAACCTTCCCTTTTTCCTGAACAAACAGTGACGGGCAACGTGGTTTGGAAGGAGGAGTTTGATCCCTTTGATGACCTAACAAAACTGTCCCAATATGCTGGAGCCTATTCGACAGCCACCATAGACAAGGCATCAGAGGTGAGTAATCTATTAAAAGGAAAAGACTAGGAAATCTTTTTGCTACAAGCACAACTATCAGAGGCACAGCAGAAGGCAGAACAAGCAAGACGGCAATTGTTTACACAACAACAAATAAATAATCAATTGAATAAACAATTGCAAGAAGAGAAACAAAGAATTGATTCCAGTGCAGTTCAAAAGCAGAAAGAGTTGTCGGAAGCATTGGCACAACTAAAAGCAATGAATGAACAAATGTTGAAGTCGAAAGATGAGCAAATTGCTCAACTATCAGCCCAAATAGATAAAACCAAGAATCTTCCACAGCCAATTGAATTCAAATCAGAGGCATTACAGATAAGGCTGTTATGTCAACAAATCGCCCAAGCGGAACCTTTATGTGAGTTAACAGCATCAATAGGTGATAAATCGGCTGATGCTAGAATAGACTTGGAGCAAGCCGATGAGACCTTGACTAATTTTCTTGAGTGGCAAGACACTGTTGAGGGACAGGCAGCTAATTTGCCAAAAATCCTAGAATCGCATAAAGAGATATTATTTACGGAATGGCAGTCCGAGTTAATGAAAGCAGAGGGAGAAGTTTCAAGATGCAAATTAACTACAAGTAATTTGGTTGAATTGATTAATGATACTCTCTACTTATCTAACATGATTTCTCAATGTACCCTAGGTAAATTGACATCGGCTAAAACATTGGAGCAGTCATGTTATCCAGAGCTGGAGAAAAATGGGAGATTAATCACAGGAATTAACAGTTTGACATGGGACACCTATTGGCTGTTCTTAGTCAAACCATACAGCCAGAGAGCCGCCCTCAAGTGCTTCACAGATGCAATCGGGTGTATCATTCCCGATATATAAGATGCCACCTATGCTGCCCAACTCAATTCTCGTCTCAACCGACCACCAGAAGTGGAACCAATGCTTGCGATATGCCAGATCAGGTCTAAAAGCAAACAACCTAAGTGATGAATCATGCTGCCGACTGCCAAATTGCCGTGAGGAAGATATTCAGAATCAAGTTGTACCAATTAAATAGGATTTTAGTTTCATAGTTAGTTAGTTTTAATCAAGTATGTATAGACCCTTTCATGTATTTAGAAAGGGTTGTAAGTTTTTGTATATGACTTAAACCTGAAGTTGCACTGCTGTACTTCAGGCATATTCTTTTATAAAAACTGGGCCAACTATTCCAATTTTGATAACGAAGCTTTTATGTGAATGTGCACTATTGCCGTTGTTTAAAAGTGTTTCTGCGTCGAAAGAAGGAATCCAAATAGCAATTGATATTGGGAGTGATTTGCAGCTCATATGGTACTATTATCTATGTTTGAGTTCATTCCTTTTATGTGAATTATTGTTTGATCGCTCTTGCTATTATCAAATATATGCATGTGTTTTAACAGCATTCTTTGTACTTTCCACTACTGGATGTTTACAGCATGCTTTCCTTTTAATCATACATGTATCGCTAATATAAAAAGATAGGTGTAACAATGTGTTAGTCACTTTGTTCAACTATTTGAACAAAGTAATCATTAAGTAAAGGAATATCTATGTTTATTGCTTAGAGTCATCTATATGCCTATCAATGAACAAAGGTTATCAAACGTTGCACTCCAAAGAATAGAAGCCTCCCTGGGTAGAATAGTTATTTATATTTTCGCTGATAGATTAGGTCATCCATTCATTATCATTTATTAGAAATCGATCACTCATCCATCCCCTTTTATTCATTATTGGGAAACTGGTCCCATTATATCCAGTCGGAGCCACCATTCCAAACGGAAAAGGAGCTGTATTAAGGTCCGGACCAGGTGGTTATCCCCCAATGTTGATACAACGATTTTCGGGGCATCAACACACGACTAGCCCACGTAGTTAACCGGGGGGTTAGGAGGGGGGGGGGGAGGAGCACCCCCCTTGTTGCGTTGATTGCGTAGCGGGGGGGGTCACAAGGGGTTTGAGGTGTACCCATAACCCCACTTTATGGGGTCTGGAGCAGCACCTTGGAAAATTTTGGTTTTGGAACCTATATTAGAATGGTCGGACCCACCTATGGTTTTGTGCATGATTTTCGCACATGTTTTTTGGATGCGATGGTTTTTGGTCCATGGTATTGGATGCTTCGGCATGTATAAATATGTATTATAATATTGAAAGGAACATAATGAAAAATCAAGCTAGTAGTCCTGGTTTTGGGATCTAGGGGAAAATCTCTATGTATATGTGTTTTATGTGTTATGCTCTCGCATTGTTTATTTTTTATGTTTTAGAATTCGTATGCAGGTAATTTCTGTACGGGGTTAAAACCTACACTTGATCAGTCATCACGCACATACCAAGTAAATCAATTCTAAGATAATATAAGTGTCTTTCTCACACATTCAACCAAACACCAATGAACTAGGATTCCAATGTAGAAACATAGCAAACCCAACATTACCAAAACTTTAAAGGTTCCGGGATTTTAGTCCTTATCACTAAATACTAACAAGTTAGGATTTCCCGATCACACCAAAATACCAAACATGACTTCATCAATGAAACTTCAACTAGCATTTCACAATATACCTAAGAAGTTTCGGGTTTTAGACATTCATATTAGCATACCCTTCGGTTAGGGTTTACTTTAACGTGTCTAGGGTTCTACATAGTCAATCAAGAATATGAGTGGGGTGGGTAGATTTATTAAGATATTAATCAACCAAACAAGAATAAATTAAATTCAATACAGCTAGTCATAAAAAATATAGTAATAGATCTTCAAATGAATAATCCTTTCAATTAATGTATTCAAAGCATACCTTTGTTTCTTGACTAACCTTGTCTTGAGAGATCCTCCTTCTTATAGATGTTTTCCCTAACCAAGACAACAGAGGGAGAAATGTGATTAGTATTTAATATAATCAAAACTAAATGAGGACATGAACCCAAAACTGAAAATACATTATGTACTTATCTTTGAGAGTTGTTGGGAGCTCCCTCCAAAGCTTGAGGGAAACCTACAAACTTAAAGCAATACAAAAATGTTTTTTCCAAATATATGTTAAAAACATATAAATTATAAGACATATAAAACAAATTATGTAAATAAAATGACTTAATAGTGTAAGTCTTTAATGTCGAATTATTTAGGCTCGATTTTCTTTGAGTCTCCTTTAGAAAAGTTTGATTCATATCTTCCTCTCCTCTTATTCCTTGGATTCTTAGGGCAGACAGTCATGTAGTGACCCTTCTTATGACATTGATATGACAACTTTCTTTCTTTTTCCCTTTAATCTCTTTCCTTTATGATGAGCAACATAAGAATTTGATACTTCTTTATGATTGGAAACCATTGAGATCCTTAATTCTTCTTGACTACATGTGGTCCATAATTCTTCAAATCTGGGAGTTTCCTTCCAACTGTTGATACTTGAAGAAAATGCACCCCAAGAGGGTGGCAATCCTAATATAGTAGTGATCACCAATTATTTTCTGGAACAATATTGTTGATGGCCAAAATATCATCCATGAGTCTAGCTATCTTCACAAAGAAGGTTTCCACAATATCTTCTTTTGTCATATTTGTATTCCTCATCTCATTCTTCAAAATTTCTACTTGACTGATGTTCTTAATAGTGAACAACTTCAAAAAGGATTCATAAATCTCCTAATAAATATCGATGTTAGATATGAATAGGACAATATTGTCTTTTATCCCTTCTACCATTAGAATCATAGCCACCAATTCTAGATCCCTGAATTTCGCTTTGTCGACATCACTGGCTTCTTCAGTAGACTTCTTTATATTCCCTTTTACGAAATCTAGCACCTTGTTCTTCTCAAGGATTAGGTCAATCCTCCTCTTCCAAGATCTAAAGTTAGATTCTCCTTCAATATCATTCTCATCCTTTATAGAGTTAGACATCTTCCTTGAATATGATAGACTCTTTCCCTAAGATAGTGCCTATGAATGGATCTGCATTTTTCCTCTTTCTTCACAAAAGCTCTGATACCATGTTGTAAAATCAAAAAGGCAGTAAATATTTTCTCAATCTTGATAATTACTTGTGATGTTTCTTATTATTACAATTTTGTATATCTACTTTCTATAGCTCATCAAGCAATTACCAAAAGTAACAACACATAAAATAATGGATACAAGATGTAGGCACATGCTAGGGAAAAACCCCCTCGAGGGGAAAACCCAGTAAAATTAATTCTTCCTTTCAATAGTATTCTTTGAGACTCTTCACCCTAGACCAAGACAAGACCTTCCCTCCACACCAAGTCAAGCTCCAGAAGATTGAACTCTTCCCAAAAACTTTGACTATGCAACAACTTGTAGTAGCTACCAAATTTTGGCAATAGTCCAACTTGAAAGACTTTGATCTTCCAATCCAGAGCACAAAACCAAGAGAGACAACCACTAAAATTTAGAATTTCCTTTACTCCTTAGACTCCCACAAACTCACATTCACTTTGTGTTATAGACATTTTTGTGCCTTACAGCTCTAAGCATGAAATGTCCATAAACCAAGGGATCCTAAGTCCCTAAAAGTGTTGTTCCGACCCCTAAAGGAACAAGGTCAACAAATTACAACTTCTCCCAGAAGTTCTCCACCAGAAACTGCTCAGAATCAGTCAAATCAGGATCATTTCAGTTGTTCCACTAGCTAGCTGTGTTGCATAGCACCCAAGTACACTAGCTAGGTGCATTGCAACGCACCTAAATGCACTACCAAGGTGCGTTGAGCGGGAAATGACAAATGGCAGTGCCATTCCGCGAGGTGGAAAGACAATGGAAGCTTCCAGAATCTTCCCCAATGACACTTGCCTCACTGAGTTCGACCAAGGATGAGTAAGAGGCTCTCAGTCTCCAAGTGGAAGCAAGAACTGACAGAGAGAAGCCACTAATCAATTCATGAGCTAACTCATCCTCTTTGCATACATCTGTATATGGATCCCTCATCCCAGAGATCCAGAGGCTGGAATTTTGTACATTGCAGAGAATCGTTGTTGGTCTTGAGATAGATATCAGAGTGTTGGGTGATTTATGCTTTGTTGGAGGTGAAGAGGGGATTCTATGCTGGGAGGTTGATGCTGGATCAGGAATCATCGGTTGTAACTCCTCCTGGATCTTCTTGTTACATCAATAAAACTATTTGAGTTTCTCCTACATGCTTGTGTATCATTGATGTTTGTTACATTTGTATGTTTAGCTTAAATCTGATCCTAAGCTATTTATGAATATAAATCCACGTCTTTGTGTAGTTTTCTTCTTCTGTGATCTTACAAGAACTTTGTGAAGCTGGGCAAGTAAGGGAGCAGGTAGCTGGAAGCTGTCAAAGAGGAGAGAGATTGAATCAAAGGACTAGCGCAAGACACAGGTTGGTTCATCCTATTCCTCTTCGTTTATAGTTCGTAAAGAAGAATACGAAAGTAGTTTTCTCTATTTGTTTCTAAGGTCACTGTCACACCTTAGTGGGATAGGGTCGTTCTGAGAAGACACTTTTCCCGTTAACAAAATGGTGACTCCGCTGGGGATCGTGTCTAGTTAGTTTGTTTGTGTTTCTCTTGTTGTTTGTTTCATAAACTTAGAAGTAGCAATCGAACTGCATTTGCCATTTACAAATGCAAAGTAGACATCTGCTACTTCAATCCATTCACTAGATCTGTTTATGAGTTGAACAGCTGATTCACAAATGATCTGATTGCCCTTTGTGATAGCTCTTAGACCTCCTTTAAATCTACCCTCTGATTGTGCATTACTGATTGCTTTCACTCGGCCAAAAACCATAGATTAAACTGCAAACCGTGACCCAGAACCCGGATAGAATTCTCATTTCTGCCCCAGCGCAGGCTCTGTGAAGAGATTATGCATTTCAACGCAGTTCCCGAAAGGGATACCTACGCTACAATCCAGTTTCTCTGTGTAACAGGTGTGCTGATCAGCCTAGCCTTGTGCAGCTGAGGTTCTTTGCTTCATTTTTTTTCAGTTTTGTCTCTGATTTTTGCAGCCTGTGATCAGTGTATGTGTCTGTTTAAAAACCCCTTTTCTTTGCCTTAATTCCGCCTCCTTTGTACAAAAATACTGTAGATGTTTTTGTGTGTTTGTTACATCATTTACAGTTTTCCATTGAAAAAGTAGAATAGTGATACTGTCGTCCTTTGATTTAGATCTGTCGTAAGTGTCGATTTTGATCATAGGAGAAAGTTTATTTGCTGTTGACAGTCGATTATGCTTTTACTTTTTGCCTTTGGTTTGAATTTGTGACTTTCTAGTGTCGAAACGAGTATTTATTTCAAAATCATAAAGTGTCGTAATCATCTCTACCTTTTGATTTCGAAAAGAAGCTTGTTTGTGTTTGTCACTTGAAAGCAAATTCAGATTTGTACATCAACTTTCTTTTTAGGCATCAATATTAAGAAAGTGAAAAACAAATACATGCACATGTGCATTTGCATATTGATAGTTTGTTTGGCTTGATTTAGGAAAAGTGCATTTACAGTGTGCTCTTTGCTCTTTGTGAAAAGATTTTGTCTTTCTTTTCCCCTTGTAGCTAGGATTTTCATTGCTGAAAAGAGATAAAAAGTTTGCTTATCATCTTTAGATTGCATTTTAGGAATTACATCTACATCTCATGGTGAACCCAAAAGGCAAACTTCATAAGAAAGATCAACTTAAAATAAATTGAATGAATCTAACAACGCTTTGGAACTTAACGCACAACATTTAGAGGTCTAGGCTAGAGACGTATTCCGGCGTCGTAAAGCCTGGTAACTGTTGTCCTCACTGATGGTTCGGTGATTCCTCCACTTTGAGATGATAAGTGCCAGTACAGACTTGTGCTCCCATGTACCGTCGAGTATATATTGGGAGACCCCTATAGGCTTAAAACCTTTGATCCATAGGAAGCCGTGTCGGCCGCCCTACTGATCGCAATGCACTGAACACAACATTCGAGAAGATTGACTGTCGTACCGTAAAAAGTATTCTGCAGTTTTGCAATTGGTTTGGTACTCCCTCTACCTAGATCTCCAGAGCAGTCCCTTTCGTTCCTTTTCAGACTCCTTAACGGAAAAGGTCCATCTGAGCACTTGTCACTTCAGGCTCATTAAAAATCGAAGGAGACTAGAGTCATCTTTTGTTTTTTCTCGACTCTTAAAAATTGAAAAAACAAGTTGTGTCAAAGCGTGTAAAAAATTTATTTTAAACGGAATATTCATACCCTTTTCCTACGTTGATCTTAGGTTGAGAAAATGGAGTCTACCAACCAAGGAATTCCCCTTCGTGGAAATCCTAGTCCCTTCTCCTCTTGGGGAGATGTTGGTGCAACCCATATGGCCACATTGTCGCTTCCAAGACTGACAATTGGCTTGCCAGTATGGCTCTTCTCAACCAATGTCGTTCAGAACACCACCATTCCTGAACAATCGAATCAGCAATTAGACGAGTTCAGAGTTGCCCACCAACCTTCTACTTCCTCTAATTCTTCCTCTCCTCCTTCCTCTTCGCTTGATGGGGCTGGCAAAGCCAAAAGTCAAGTTTCTAAGGAGAAGAAGGAGAAGAAGAAGAAAGAGAAGAAGAAGAAGGAGCCAAAGGCGAATGGGGGAAAACGAGTATTGTCTAATGAAAATCCACACATTGCACCGACCAGGCCTAAATTGCCATGTGTCATTTGCAAAGGAGACCACTTTCACAGAGATTGTCCTTGCATCCCCCGGATACTAAGGGACTGGTCTCCTCGTTTGCACAATCTGGTGTCATCAACCTCTGGTGATCATGTTGAAAGCACACCGTCAACTAGCGAAAGTGAAGCCCCAGGACAAAGAGGGAAAGCTAGATTTCCTTGTAAACTGTGCGAAGGCAATCATGTCGTCCACCGTTGTCCCTTCTTAGACGAAGCGAAAAGAGTTTTGGATGATCGTCCGGTTTCACCGTTACGACTTCCTCCTGGATATAAAAAACTCTTGCCGAGTCCATCGTTAGTTGAGAATCCAACTGGCCCGCTCAAGTGGTCGGCTGAAGCACCTATCATTGAAGATAAACCAACTGAATCCATACCAGACGAAAGTCAAAAGGTCGAGGTGGCAGTTGACCCGGTCTTGCCTTCAGAGGTTTTATCTTCGGATGATACAGTCACTGAAGAGAACAAGGATGACACCGTCCAGATTCTCTTCATCAACACAGACTCCGACGAACATGGGGGCAATCTACCCATTCCCTTACCGCAGGAGGGAAGTTCGTCAGAGCCGTACCCGGCCGTCTACTCGATCCCACCTCCAAGCAACCTAGTTGTCTCCTTCGACTGGAATCAACTAGGCAGACCCCGTTTACTAGCAAGCATACCATTCCGAATTATCGTTCAAATATATAGAATGGTCATGGCTGGTACCATCATAGATGAGGGGGCTTCTGTGAGTATCCTTTCCTCTATTGCTTGGAAAGCGCTTGGTTCGCCATCGCTTCTGCCTGAGATGAGAAATCTGACAGGCTTTGATAAAGGAACCAGTCGACCTTTAGGGATCCTTCCCGATGTGCCCATAACATTGAGATTGAAGACAGTTCGCATGAACGTAATGGTAGTTCAAGGACCCTTGGATTATAACCTACTCCTTGGACGAGACTATATTTATTGCATGGGAGCCATCGTCTCCTCACTCTTTAGAGTAATGTGTTTTCCGCACGAAGGAAGAGTGGTCAAGCTCGTGGACCAGCTTTCATTGCCTGTATCACGCATAGAAAATAGTCATATACCATCCCTACATGGTCTCTTCACGCAAGAAATGTCTCAATTCCCAGTCCTTCCTCCCGATGAGCGCGAGTAATTCGGAGGGATATGACTGAAACCCAGGGGGCATGCGTCCCGGTCTGCTTCGGCAGGAAAACTTCGGGTATAGGGTAGGTTTCCGCAGGAGAATATGACTAGTCTGTACCCCATCCGTCGGTGGAAGAGGGGTTAGTCTAGAATAAGATTCTCTTGTCAAAGTTATGTGAGTTGGCGGACGTCGTCACTCACCCTTGTTTATCTCGGTAGACATTGCCGAAGAAGTGTTTTGTTTGTTGTGTGAATAAAGCAATCTTTGGGTAACCTGTAAGAGGTAGGCCTCTCCCGATAGAACAAATGTTTTGTCTGCAAATTGAGGGGTAACTTCGAAACTCTGTTTTATACCTGGGGGCATGCAAACCTTTTGGCATGCAAGCAAGGGGCGGCTGTTTATTTTTTTAAATTTTTAGGACCTCTAACCCTTTAAACTCGTAGGATTAGTCGTCACCAAACTTGCATAAAGAAAGGATGTGGGGCAAAAATCTAAAAGTTGTCATTTTTATATGAGACATTCTTATCATATGACTGGATTAATCGAGCAGTTTTAGCACATAGTTCAAGCTCGTTAAAAAATAAACATAAGACCGAGCAAATGTTTCCACCCGCGTTTAAGCTCGTTAAAAAATGAACTATTCCCCGGTAAATAACCACCGTGAATGAAGCATTTTCAGCCATTAAAGCCTTGGTCGTGTTTGCACCGTCACCTCCACTTTTCCATTGGCCGATCATTCACCTCCATTTGATTTTTTACCCATTTTAAGGAACAGCTGCGAAGAGTGATTTCACTAGCCATCCTTGTGACACTGCCGTGATTGGAAAATTCCAAACCTTACCTGGAATCAGCTGCTACCCATTTTATCACTCGTTCCTCAAAAGACGAGTCTTCTTTAAGCTCTTTTCATCTGACTCGTAAAATATGAAAAGACTTCCGAGTTTTGGCCTTCCAGCTCGTTAAAGCGACAGGAAGTGCTATCCCTCCTCTAGATTTTAATCTTTTTGGACCTGAGGGATTATTGCACAAAAAGATCGAGCGCTTGTTTTGTTCGGCTCGTTAAAACTATCGAAAAGTCATCCCTTCTGTATTGTTTTATACTTTTTCGGACTTAATGGATTAGATGACGAAAAAGGAATTTCGGAGTTACCTTTACGTACCTTTTGAGACTCTCTAAAAATGAAAAGGACCGAGTTATCTTTGTCATTAGACTCGTTAAAAATATTAAATAGCGACAAACTTGTCTTTAGGCGAGAACGAGTTTCACTATCGCTAGGCTCGTTAAAACATAGCGATGGGTTTGCCCGAAGGGCAAATTATAGAACAAGCATATGTTATCCCCCTCAAGCTTGACAAAAATAAAGAGGTACTGGTCATCAATGACTGGGGAAAAATTGGGAAGAAAACTCAAAGAAACTTTGTTGGTAGCAAGTCGCTCTTGAACATGACACTTCCACTCCGTGCCTGAGTCGGGTTGGGTTGTTTCATTCACCGGTCACATCACCATGGTCACGCCATACCATCCACATTTGGGGTAAATTCTACCAATCCATCACATAAGTGTCGCTGACATGTTCAAGAGAAGTCATCCAGAGAAGTCACCTGTGTCCCATCCACTACCATACATTATACTTCATTCCTTCATGACCGCCACCCTAAACCATATATCATCAGATCGTTTTCACCTCCATCAAAATCATTTGCTCCATTCCATGTCATTGATGAGGGATTCATTAAGGCCCTCCTTTGACGGATCACTTCTTGTCGACATCAGCTCATTATCCAAGAAGTTGATCTAGGAACACCCCATTCAGTACTTTGAAGCTTGCATGCCTCAATGGCAAGTTTCTCACTTCCGGCGATAGGTATACATCAATGACCTTCGACCGAAAGATTTTGCGTGGTGTTCGACTCCAAGTCCTTTATTCACACCACGTGAATTGTACTGCAGTACCTTGAGGGTCATTATCATTATCGGTGATTCCTCTCGCGCTTGCTAACAGTTTACATCATTGACTGGTAATCAAGCGATGTCTTTCCATGTTCGACTTCAAAACATTTCTCACATGGATCGACTTGTACTTCGAGTGAAGATCGGACGAGATTGAAGACCCCGGATCTAGTTTCATCCATCCGGGCTGCAATATATATATTCAGGAAAATAAAGACATGGAAATGTACAGCATTGCAGCACAGATAATCATCCTACCAAAAGGATGATGGCTCTATCATAATCATCAGTCTACCATCAGACGATTGTCTGTCCTATGTACATGAAAATGAATTTATAAAGCTGAGCATGGGAATGCCCACCTCAGCTAGATCATGAAAACAGTATGAAGATAATGTATTGTATTGTATCTTATTATAGGTCTCCTCCCAGCATTGAAAGAACTTCGGATCCTCCTAATAAAGCATTTCACCCGATAAACAGCCTCATACTTTAGGGGGAAACTGTTATAGACATTTTTGTGCCTTACAGCTCTAAGCATGAAATGTCCATAAACCAAGGGATCCTAAGTCCCTAAAAGTGTTGTTTCGGCCCCTAAAGGAACAAGGTCAACAAATTACAGCTTCTCCCAGAAGTTCTCCACCAGAAACTGCTCAGAATCAATCAAATCAGGATCATTTCAACTACTCCACTAGCTAGCTGCGTTGCATAGCACCCAAGTACACTAGCTAGGTGAATTGCAACGCACCTAAATGCACTACCAGGGTGCGTTGAGCAGGAAATGACAAATGGCAGTGCCATTCCGCGAGGTGGAAAGACAATGGAAGCTTCCAGAATCTTCCCCAATGACACTTGCCTCACTGAGTTCGACCAAGGATGAGTAAGAGGCTCTCAGTCTCCAAGTGGAAGCAAGAACTGACAGAGAGAAGCCACTAATCAATTCATGAGCTGACTCATCCTCTTTGCATACATCTATATATGGATCCCTCATCCCAGAGATCCAGAGGCTGGAATTTTGTACATTGCAGAGAATTGTTGTTGGTCTTGAGATAGATATCAGAGTGTTGGGTGATTTATGCTTTATTGGAGGTGAAGAGGGGATTCTATGCTGGGAGGTTGATGCTGGATCAGGAATCATCGGTTGTAACTCCTCCTGGATCTTCTTGTTACATCAATAAAACTATTTGAGTTTCTCCTACATGCTTGTGTATCATTGATGTTTGTTACATTTGTATGTTTAGCTTAAATCTGATCCTAAGCTATTTATGAATATAAATCCACGTCTTTGTGTATTTTTCTTCTTCCGTGATCTTACAGGAACTTGGTGAAGCTGGGTAAGTAAGGGAGCAGGTAGCTGGAAGCTGTCAAAGAGGAGAGAGATTGGATCAAAGGACTAGCACAAGACACAGGTTGGTTCATCCTATTCCTCTTCGTTTATAGTTCATAAAGAAGAATACGAAAGTAGTTTTCTCTGTTTGTTTCTAAGGTCACTGTCACACCTTAGTGGGATAGGGTCGTTCTGAGTAGACACTTTTCCCGTTAACACTTTGGCTTCCTAGAAACAGACTTTCCCAACTTCCTACTTCACACTTCTGCCCAGTAAATAAATTTTCGCACTTCTGCCTAGTAGAGAGAGGATGAGAAGTGATGTTGCAAATGAATTCGATGTTCTTCCTTTTATAGGATTATTGTGGGGTCGAATGTGTCCTTAGGTCTGTTTGATCTTCTCTTAGGCCGACATGGTGTGGACGTTCCATAATTCATATTTGACTCAATACTTAACCTTTTTACATGATTCAAAAGCCCAAGAAGGGTCTCTTTAAATGTAAAATAATTCTCTAAACTTAGAATAAATCCTAGAAGTCCTCAATGGGGACTTTGACCTAAACAAGGTGACCCAAGCATGAAACCCATGCTTTAATAAGGCACAACAATAATAATAATAATAATAATTTTCTTTATTCTTTTGACAAGTCCATTATATGGTTAATCAAGTACATTATTAAAGACTGAACATAGCTAATTTTTCCAACAAAGACGACCATCAAGAATTTTATGATCCGCTCACTGAATGGTTGGAACAATCTTACATGGAAATTTCTGTTCTAAGAAGCAAGTTTCAATCTGTCCTCATGCTTGCGAGGGACCTTGGTGTAAATGAAGACATATTTGCAAGAGGATTTCAAGGTTTGTTGAAAAATGGTATTCATCGAAAACGTAAGCATGTGGATTGGGTGAATGTAGTGGTTTTGACACATCTTTCTGCCCACAGGAAAAACATTCCTTTTCTTGTGCGCGTTTTTCAAGGTTTTATATATTATGTTGCACATCACCTTTTATGTATTTTAATTGTTCCTATATTTGTGCATGCAGGTCGGGAACAATCATGGTGGCTTCACTGGAAATTTCATTTTATGTGACCCTAACCTTGTAGTTGTTAGGTTAGGAGTAGGATTAGATGCATCATTAGCTTTCCCTTTCATGCACTCATTCTGCACTTGTTTTCGTAGTCTGTCCTGGTTTTCTTATTCTACATCATGTTTTCTTAGTCATTTTGTTCTCTTGTCTTTTGATTTTGTTTCCTGGTTCTGTGTTTTATTTCTTTTTTCTTTGTTCGCTTTCTTGTTGATATATTCATTTTTTCATTACATGCATAAGTGTTGTTCCTGGACTTTTTTAGCTTCCAAGTGTGTATGTGGCTAAAGTTCAAAGAGTCTTGTGACACTTCAACATTTGGCCAGTCCTGTGTCTAGCTTCCTTGTAATTGGTTGTGTGTTTTGGACGATGAAGTTCTGATGAAAAATACGATCCGTCCGTAAGGAGAAATTTGGTTCAACCATGAACTTGTGTCTAGTTTGGAAACCTCGTGCCTATACTCATATTTCTGCTTTGGTGCTTTCAAGCTTATCCAACTAGTAGAAATGGAGAAAGGAAAAAAATCTAAACGAGCAAACCTAAATCAGAGGTTTTTATATGCTTCTCTGAACGAACAACCTCTCTTGCTCTCAATAAGTCAGGACCCCTCTTCCACCCCAAAATAAACAATTTTCCATGCACAGTTCTATTTCAAAAATAAATAAAGGTGAAAGAAGAGAAAGGATTGTTGCATAGAGAGCTGAAACAAATAACTCCACCAACGTACCATCCAGGCTCGTTAGCAGTGGAGAAATGCTTGTGTACCTACATGACTCCATCGGGGTACTGTCCAGGCCTGTTGGTAGCTGAGAAACACCAGAGATGAAACAACTATACTCTGAAAATCTTATGCTCGCAAGCTAAACCACCCTTCCCAATTTGAAACATTATGATCCTACTGCATCTTATGTTGTGTTCAACTGAGAAGGTACAAAGGGGACCATGTCTACCCATGAGGTAAGTGGGGAATCCAAAGTAATCTGCATGATGAATCAATACTCCCTAAAGGGCCAAGGCCCTACACTAAAATTAACCAAGACAAAGAAGTTGGTATTCAACTAGTGTGTTGCCAAGAATTGTAGCGATTGTAACACCCTCCAAAATTTTGGCCTACACTTTAATTTCGGAGCCTATTGTGGATCCTGTGATCAATCATTCCTTAGTCACTTATTGGTAATTTGATGATCTCAAGCTCCACTCTTTGATATTAAGAGTCCTTCATGCTTTTATCTTTATATAGTATGTGTCATCTTTGGGCATGGGGATTATCAATTTTCATGCAAAGGGAAGTTTGTTTTGCTTCAAGGGGAAATATTTATGAGAATGGGTTGTTCTCATCACATAGACATGTTTTTCACTCATTTCATGCACTCTTGCACAAGTTTCGCCTTTATCCTCCCAAAGTCTATCATTGGAGCTGAACTTGTCGTAAGCTGCCACAAATGTTGTTGCGTTAAGAGAAGTACGTTTTTATATGTTCTATATGGTCTATGTTGTATCAATAAGTGTTCAAATGTGTGATCATAGTCAATTTCTATCACTGTATACATCATTTCCACTGATCCCACACTTAACCAAATTCCAGAGTTTCCCTAGCAACCTAGCCTCATCCATCTTTCCTTAACTGTGCACTCCTCATCTATAAACCTCATGCGTTTCCCTTTCCTGATTGAACTGAACAATGTATAGAAATTCCAACCTACCTTGGCATCCAAAACTATGCAGTGGCTTCCTTTAGCCCTCAGCCAAAACCGACTATCTCAAAAGATTACACAGTTTTGTCCCTCAGACATCTCAAATGCCTAGTCCACCCTGCATCCTGAAATTGCAAAAAAATGTCCTCCCAGGGCCTCATCCCGCAATAGTCACTACCTACGTAAACTACACAAATGTGTCTCTCAGTGGTCACGAAGAAGGATGACATGCTAAATGACTCTCAAGGAGCTGAGGAGGAAAGATAAGGAGACCAAGGAACCCAGGGTATGATAGAATATCAGGACCGCCTGAAGACTCCATCCAATGCATAACCCTTTGGGGGGTAGGTGTGGAAAACAAAGTACATATTTTGAAATACACCTCTTAATGTAGCTTGAAGGATTTCTTATCGTTGTCATATAATTATTTCTTCAATGACATGCATGGTTGCAAGCACTAACAGTTATTTCATGTGTTTCCTCTAAGTCGCACTCATACACAAAGTTCTAAGCATCGTTGCACAAGTGTTGTCGAGGTCGTCCTATGATCTATCTCAAATCTCACACTTGTCACTTTTTGTTTTAGATAGTCTCACAGAGGACGATGCTTTGTCTTGTTTTTTTGGTGGTCTACATATTTGTGTCGCCGAAGTATGCTAAGTGTGTGATCACAATGTCAAGTTCCTCACAAGTTCACCTGCCTCCCACACTTAGCCATTTTCCTAAAAATCATTCTGACCAGACAACTCTCTTTCACCGGACCCCAGCTGAGCTGCACACTGCATAGTCTCAGCCCTTAGTAATGTTACTCTGCTACCTATAACTACACAGTGTGCAATCACTATCCCCCAGAGGCAGTTGAACTGTGCAATTCCATAGCTCAACAAACTTTCTTCCTCCTAGGATTGCGCAGTAGCTTCCTCAAGCCAGACCTGAACTGCACATTTTGCAAGATTAATCATCAATCTTCCTCTCTTTCCTATTGGAACCCCATAATGCTCAGAGAACCCAACCTGCCTTGCCTCCCAAAACTACGCAGAAGTGTCCCTTAGTGTCCCTCAATCGGGACTCACTAATCTCAAAAAATGCATAGATTTGTCCTCCCAGGCCCCTCTGCTGCCCAATCCTACCTTGCCTCTAAAAAATACATAGACTTGCCTCCCAGGGTCCCATTTTGCAGAAGCCACTGCTGGTCTCAACTGTACAATCCTGTCTCCCAGTGGCCTCTGTGCAATTTTTCCTGATAGTGAAGATTGTGCTCAGGAGTTCCTTAGCCAAGCTTGAGTTGCGCTCTATGTAGTCTTAGTGACCAGTCTCCCTCCCTATCAACTAGAACTATGCAATGCATAGTTACTAGGCCTCTTTCCCATCCTGTCACATCTCCCAGGCTTAATCCATGGATAATAGTGCATCATCTTAGACTAGGGATTTTTTGGATTTGATGCCATCCCATCATGAGTGAATTGCATGAATAGGTACATTGTTAGATCATGGCAAGATGATGAAGAAGGAGAAGTAGGAGCGAACATGCTAGAAGACTCACTTACAATTGGATGGACAAACAAGCTTATCATGCAACCACCTCTCAAGACCAAAGATAATTGAAGACCTCGAATCATCAAGCTATGTGGGGAAAAAGAGAAATCACATCCAAGAACACATCCATCTCTCCGTAGAAACAATGACTAGACATTGTTACCTCATCAAGCTAGTCCATATTAGCAATTCCATGTCAAGTCATGTCATGAGTTTTCAAGGCCACATCACTATTATAGACCATGTCTATTGTAAATTGAATGTAATAAAAAGTGGAAGTCCAATGGACACACATGAATATGAAGAGTGATGGCAGTTGAAAAGTCATAGGAAGTTGAATAGTCATGAGGGTAGTCGAAGAGTCACAAGGGTCAAGCATCACCCCTTGGTTATATATTACCCCTCATTGTATGAGAAAAATAATTTTCACCTTGGCTCCTCCCACAAAGCATAGAGAGTTTTTAGTTAGTTATGTGGCTCCAATGTGCCACTACTGGGGCTAGTGATGTATGATGTAAATTTGTGTCTTGGAACTTTTGCTTAACACAAAAGCCTATTTAAGATAGAAAATTTTCATGCTTGTCTTTTGGATGTTTGTAAGACTATTCTTTCGACATTTGTAATTCATGTTTGTTTCACATGTGCTAAGATAGTTGAACTATTTCGGTTGTTTTAGTACTTACCTTGTTGGGAATTTGTTCTATTGGTTATCACTGTTGTCTCATCCTTGTGGATTACTTCGCAGAATACTAGAAAAACCTTTCTCCCTCATTGGTTATAATGATCGTCACATCCATTGTGGACTATTCCCTTGGATGGAGGACAGATCTTTCCCTGTACTTTGGTTCTAACGACTGCCGCATTTGTTGTGGACTATTCCATTGGATGTTGGATAGACCTTCCTGGTTTGTGTGTGTCTATTCTTGGGTGGTACTATTACCTCTCACTTAGAGGCTCACTTTTCTCCCCATTTTGCAGTAAGAGAACCTTGACATAGTTGCATTACACACTCACTAGGCACACTTACCTTGTTTTTCAAAGATACCATTGCATCACTCTACCGTGATGACAGCTAGAGCCAAGGAAAATCTCTAAGTATATGGAAATCGAGCCTTTATACTAGATGGGACTCCTTAACCAAATTATTTGAGGTCTAATTAGGACTTCATATCAGAGAGATCCCTTTGGTTGATGTATTTCCAACATCATCAATAGGAGGGAAATGAACAAAACTACTTTTTATTATATTTTTGGCTTATCTCCTTATAGGCTTACTCAAATTTCAAGTGTAGACACTTGTTGTATGCAAAATCAAATTCCACATCCAACAAGTACCCATTATGCATACTTCTAAAATGAACCACATTGATAATAAAAGATATATTAAAAAAAACATGACCCACATTGATAAAAAATTAAAATACATTTAAAAAACATGTGAACAAAATGTATCTTCAATTTTTATTAATGTGGGTCTTCTTAGAAGTATGCATAATTGGTACTCATTGGACATGGAACTTAATTATGCATCCAACAACTGTCTACACTTGAAATTTGAGTAAACCTATAAGGAGATAAGCCAAAAATACAACTCAAAAATCTTCTTTTCCCTCTAAAATATTTACATGTATCTCTTTTTAAATTTAAAGGATTTTGATTGGATTACGTATTATGACATGGAGATTACATGAAAATTTCATAGGCGCTTTTAGGTTGAAATTTCCTCTAATGTGAGATCATTTGCGCAGCCTAGTGGTCAGATGAGGACACAAAACCATAGATCAAGGATATTGTAATACTTAATATAAACCACTTTATATTTAATGAAAGTGTCGATAGTTGCAAGAAAACATATTCAAGATTGTGGTTTTCTCATAAAAAAGAGGAATTTGGAGGTATTTCAAGACATAGAGATGGGAAAAAAGCACCCATATTATAGTTTCCAAACCTTCCTCTTAATTGATAAGGTGGTAGTGATCGTTTATCTGTTACCACCCACAACATACAAAGTTGTAATGGAAAATAAGATTATAGTCTCAAGACAGGGAACCATATGCAGTGGGTCGCAAGGAATCCTAAAATGGAGATTGGAGGTCTGAGTGAAATCATTTAGGAAACACATAATGAACAATTTAAAGACGATGTAGCATGTCATTGAATAAGAACATGTGAAGCGTGGAGGGTCAATTCATGATGCCATAGGAGATCAAGGGCATGATCTTGTAGGCAGTGTTGGCCTCATGGTGAGATGTGTAGTTATTCCATAGAGGCCAAGATATTGTGGAAACCATGTGTATGAGAAGCTAAAGATGTTGTGAAGAAGCCACTGAAATGAACATAGTTGTAAATGTACCTAGTGGATACGGTGCAGGTTATGGTGAGATGGTCACCATGAAACTTACGGAGTGAATCATAATGTGTATCAAAGGAACTTGAAAAGTGGTTGATGGAATAATTCAGTGAAATGATTGTTTCATTGGTGGAATACATCCACGAAATTCTGTTTTGGAGAGGACAACACTGGGTGAAAGGATGGAAGCATAAATGAGGAGCACAAAATAAATAAATATATATATATATATATATATATATATATATATATATATAATGGAGTCAAAATTATTACATGTAAATGGGCGTATTGTTTTAAGGCTTGCGAAGGCATGCGTACCCCTGGGTAATTGCCAATAAAGTCTAGTGTTAGACCTAGGTGATATGAGGAATACTAAATTAATAGAAATCACAAGTATAAACTTTAATAGGGCTAAGGGCTAGAGTGAGCGAGGTTAACTCACTTGGATGGTTTGGACATCTTTGGTCAATGGAAACACCAAGTCAAGGTTTAAGGGGGGAATGTTAGGTAAACCTGACCTAGTGAAATAGTCAAATTTGATCGGGTAAATAGTAATGTTTTTGGGCCCATGGTTTTTTTAATTTCCGTGGTAATTTCCCCATGGATTGCATGTAATGGAGCCTTTAAAAGGATAGGAAGACGTCATTGTAATGGTGCCAAGGATGTGAGTAGTAAGGCTCACTTGGGAAGCTTGGTCAGGGTTTTGGCCAAGGAAACTAATGGAATTCCATTAGGCTACGTATTTTCCTAGAATTGAGGTATTCCCAGGGTAAAATTTTATTTATTATGTTTGATTTTTCATGTATGATGTTGGTTTAATTATTCTCATGGTGAACATTTTTTCTCTCATGGTAAAATTTTCCTACATTTGGAATCATAGCTAAAGGTGGATGTATTTTTATTTAAAAGGATGCCTTTGCTGTCAAGGGTTTATTTTTCCTGGTGAAAAATGGGAAGAATTGATCCTATGTGCATGATCTTGTTTGCAATGTATGGTGGCAAGTCTATGATGGTTTGAGAATGAAATTTGAGATCATAAAGAATAAAAATATAGGGTCGTTCCTTCAGCGGAGATATTTGAACCAACATTATTCATGTTGTGTTGTGTGACAACCAAAAAATATGACGAGAGTTTTGGCAAGAAGTAGAGTATGAAAATGCCCTTCAATATGCATTAAATGGTTGGTTAGTTGAGGAGACACTGACATAGTAGATTCAGCCTAATCAAGGACAAAAGAGTGCAGTATAAGATCACACTGTAGAAAAATAAGCAATAGTGATGTTGGCGGGGCATTGGAAATCCTGAAAGGATGGTTGTGTGAGGATGCAAATTTGTAGCTTCTATCTCAAGATGAAATCAATTGTGTAGTCTAGTGGTCAAATGAGGACACAGAACTATATCTCAAGGATATTGTAATACTTACAATAGATTGCTCTATACTTAATGAAAGTGTTAGTAGTTGCAAGAAAACATATTCAAGATTGCATCTTTCTCAAAGAAAATAAGAGATTGGAGGTCTTTTAAGACATAGAGCTAGGACAAAATCACCTATATTGTAGTTTCCAAGACCTCCTCTTAAATCAAAAAGTGGTAGGAATATTTTTCCAAATTCCACCCACAATATACAAAGTTGTAATGGGAAAAAAGATTTAATCTTGATCCAGGGAATCATATGCAATGGGTCATAAGGAATTCTAAAAATGACTAAATTTATGAGTGCAATAATTTAGGAAAGACATGATGAATAATTTAAATATGATGTATCATGTCATTTCATGAGATCATGTGAAGCATGGAGGTTCGATTCATGACATTGGAATAGATCAAGGACATGATCTTGCAGGTAATGTTGACCTTGTGGTGTGAGGTGTGGTTGGACCGTAGAGGCCAAGAGATTCAAAAACCATGTGTCTGAGAAACCAAAGATGTTGTGAAGGAGACACTGAAATGAACACAACTGGAAGGGTACCTAGTGCATACAATGCAGGATGTGGTGAGATGGTTGAAGAATAACGTATGTCAAAGGCACTTTTAGAGTGGTTGAGGTAATAATTCAAAGAAATTATGGTTTCATTGGTGAGATACAACCATGGAAATCATCTTTGGAGAGGAGAGAATCAGGTGAGAGGATGGAAACATAAATGTCGGAGCACAAAAAACAAAAAAATATTATAATGGATTCAAAATTATTACATGTAAATGGGCATACTATTGGAATACCTAGTAGGGCGTGCATACCCCTAAATATTTGTTGGTAAATTATGGTGTTATACCTAAATTATAGGGGGAAATCCATGTTAAAAATTACACTTGATATAAAATTTGAGGGGGAGTGGGGCTGACTCACTTGGTTGGTTTGGTTGGATTTGGTTAAGGGAAACCCAAAGTCAAGGTTTAAGGGGGGAATTATAGGTAAACTCGACTCAGAGAAAGAGTCAAAGTTGAGACGATCAATATTAGAGTTTTTTGGCCCATGGTTTTTTGGTTTCCCATGGTAATTTTCTTGTGGATTAGATGTAATGGATCCTTTAAAAGGTTGGGAAGACTTCATTGTAATGGTTCCAAAGATGTTAGTGGTGAAAGATCACTTGGTTGACTTGGCTAGGGTTTTGGCCAAGGAGACTAATGGAATTCTGTTTGGCTTGGTTTTTCCCCAGAGTTGGGATTTTCCTTGGGTAAAATGATGTTTATCGTGTTTAATGTTTCATGCTTGTTTCTAGTTTAATTATTCTCATGGTAAATATTTTTTCTCTCATGATAAAATTATCCTACATGAACAATCGGATAATAGTTAGAAAATTCTATTAATTCTTTCTCAAGAAATGTTTATTCTAACAAGAATGTATGGGGAAAACCGCGAGGGGGAAAGTTGGAAACATGCCCAAACCTAGCCATTCTCCATTGAACGACATTGTTTCCATCAAACACAATCCATTATGAGATGCGTACGAGGATGAGTGAGGATGATTTGGAAACCAGTCAATCATTAATATTATAAATTTTCACTAGTAGCCATTACAACCAACAACAAAATGATAGGTTGGGGAAAACTAAAGAACCTCATTAGAGAAGTTTTGAGGTAAAAAATGGGCCTCAAAACAAAAAATTACAAAAATCATCAACTTTATAAGAACCAATAGGATTCAATACGATGATTTCAACCATGGGGAGTGATTCACCATTTTTGGAGTAAAAAGGTAAAAAAACAAAAATAAAAAATAAAAATTGAAAAATCTATTTTTTTAACTTGTATTTTCAACTTATCTCCCTACAATTTTACTCAAATTTCAAGTAGGAGCACTCATTGGATGCAAAATTTAGTTTTTCATCCAAGGAGTACCATGTTGCATACTTTTGACGGACCCTATTACATGAAAAAAATGACTGCAATTATGTTTTTCATGTATTTCACACTTTTCATGTAGTAGGGTCCATCAAAAGTATGCAAGATGGGTGCTCCTTGGATGAAAAATTTAGAGTGCTCTCACTTGAAATTTAAGCATAATCATAGGGAGATAAGTTGAAAATATGAGTTGAAAAGTAGTTTTTTATTTTTTCCCTCCAAAACTTGATGAGGTAATCTAATCTTATTTTATCATTTCCACTAATATTTTATAATATTCCTTAAGAAGCTCATTTAGACCTAAAAATTTCTCTAATGCTCCCAAGAGAGATAGATAGATTTGATGGAGAACACTGAAAATAAAATTTTTGGAAACTACGGCTTATAATTTCCAAAAAACAACCAATAGGGCTTGCACAATGGAGCTTTCCCTCTAAAGAATCAATATTAGGGTTGGGAGAAATTAGTGTATTGAGACTATTATCAAAAATTTTCTCTAACTTCTACTTTCTGATACAAGATATGTAATAGAAGAACAAAGGTTTATCTGCTAGTGCATCGGTGTCAAAGGATCTGAAGAAAATTTACCATGTTGATGTGATATTGAACCTTAAAACTTTCGACCTCTGATCTATGATACACACTTTTTAGGCGTAACAATGAAAGAATGCCTTTTCATGAAAAATATATATTTTTTACCTTCATTCTTTAAAAGAGGAAATATTCCAACTTGAATGAGGATTTCTTGATTGGAACAATTGTATCACTTGGGGATCAAGAGAACTCAGATCTATCACTCAATATCTTCATGGTAATATTCATGAAGTCCCCCCTACAAAATCTGATTTTAGCTATGAGAGGGTTGTTGAGCACAGCAATTAGTGACTTACTAGGAGGAACAATTATGTCTGCTCTCATCTTAATTTGGTTATTGTAGGGAACACCTTTTCGGGTAAAGATATGCTTTAGCTAGTTCTAGCATTTTTACTTTTCATGTCCCACATCATTTGACACAAATTTATAAAAGCTATGAACTATGAGCTTCCCGAAGGTAATCCCATTTAAAATTATTCAAGGACTAGAGAAGGGGATTAGTTAATTGTATTTCGATTTTTCTTAGCATTCTCATATTTGACTCAATAGAGAGACGACAGTGTCTTTTGAGCGAGGATATCAATGTGTGTCCTTCACCTCCAATTTTCCATGAGAAGATCCTCTCACACGTAGGAAAATAATGCCACAAAAAGGGTTGTTTCTTTAACCCTTTTTACCTAGACCCTTTTCCTAGTCACCATATCTATGACACTTCCTATTTGCAAGATCTTGTATAATTATGTATTTATATTTTCCCCTTTGATGTTTTATGAGTTGTAATGAGGGGCCACCTAGTGAAGTAGGGGAGTATATCCAAAATCCCCTTAAAGGTGTAGGATAGTCAATAACTAGAGTCGCTTTGATTTGTAGGCACCTCAACTCATGCGCTAGGTCTGAATGCAAGTTTTTCCTTTTTTACAACATTTGAATTTGAGAAGGGTCCTCAAATAATACCTAAAGGGGTCTAACCGTACATAGTATTTGTTTAAAATTAAGCACTAGAAGCATATGTGAGTTCCACCAAATAATGGTGTGTATTGAGAATAATTTTTAGTAGTTAAGGATTTCCCCATAGGAAAATTTTCTTATGATTAATCGGGATTGTAAATTGTTTCCATCCCATCATAGGCCTTTTTAGAACCAAATATTTTCCTAGAAAAGGGTGAAATAAAGAAAGGGTGACTAGGAATGACTCTCTATAAGGATATAAAAATAAAAATGAGGAAAAAGTAAGACAATCTACTATGTACAAGGCTAAAGGACCAGACCCATAGTCAGGTGAAGTAATGCTTTAGTAAATGGTCATTAACAAGGAGATGTTTTGATCTCCCCTATAAGGATTTGAGTCTAAAGGTATTGGGACCAAGCTGCTCTTAATAAAGAAGGGGCCAAGAAAAAATATTTTGGAATTTGGAGTGTTTTCCTTTAGGTTCTTTGGCCTTGTCCCATTTTAGTACTAGGTCTCCCACTTGGAGTTTCTTGTTGCCAATAATTTTTTTATTGAACCAATGTTTAACCATGATTTGATCATCATGTAGTCTACACTTGGATTTCTAATATTGATCTTCCAATATGAGTAGTGTGTCAATGTGGTTCCTGCATGATAGGGGATCAAACCTCTTATACTAATTGAGACAACTATAAGGAAGGAAGAAACATGTGTTGTAGGCACTCTGCTGGACTTGTTGGGTTCGATGGCTAGGTATCCATGCATATGATGCTTGAGATATGTCCTTGATGCTCTTGAGATGTGGCTTTAGTTATCTTAAGTTGGTTTAGATGATTTCTACATGTGTTTCCAAATGCTAACATGATCCCATGTACAATTTCTATTCATGTTGGATGTTGAGCTTCATGGTTAATGCCACTAGAGCTAGTTTATGCTCTCATGATTTGGTCATTGCACTTATGTTGATTACAACATGTTTGGACTCTTTAGGAGGTTGTAGATATGTTTCTGAGGTTTTTCATAGCTTGGAAAAATGTTACAGGTGTTAGAGAGGTGTTGTCAATGTTGGATTAGCTATGGTGTTTGGATATAAGTGACAGTTTTGGATATTATTTTCTGGGAAAATCAAGATGGATCTGAAAATTTGGAGACATGGGTTTTGTTCAAAAAAGACCCAATTATCTTTTGCATGATCTTTTTTTTGAAATTTGATCCAGATTGGGAGAAAATCAAGGTTCTCTTCCCTGGACACATGTGGAGAGACTTGTGGGAGCCACTAGAGGCCTATGGACATTGTCACAATGTGTCATGGGAGTGACACGGCCTATAGATGAGTTTTCTCCATATTTCGCATGCTCCTTGGATTTAGTATTTGGTTTTTATGATTTTTCTTCTTTATGTATCTTCGTGGATAATATCATTTGAATTCATCAACATGTCTTGATATGTTTCGAGGTGTGAATGCCTTAATGAGGAGAGGAGTGGAGTTAGTGGAAAATTTTGTATAAAAGATGGAGAAGATCAACCATTTGGAGTAGTGGAAAAGAGAAGAGCTTTGAGTAGAGAACAAAGGGTGACCTCCTCGAGCATAGAGGTCAAATTTGTTGAGGTGAACACACACAAAGATAAACTTTTAGATCAAAAAATTGTGTGTTGCATGTAGAGGCCAATCCTCATTGTTTGTAAAGGAAGAGGTTGATCTACAACTAGAGACAGAGGTTATGCAGCACATGGGTAAGAGATTATGGGAGCTAAATATAGTTTGATGGGCTGACATTTGTTGTGTGCAGGGATTACTTATTGTTGTAGCATGTTGTCATGATTTGCAATAGGGTTTCAAGGCTATTTTGATGTGTATAAATATTGTTGTGTGATCTGTTTGTTTGATTCGATGCTTGAGTATTAGATTGTTGAGTAGATGATTTGATTGAAGGATTGTTGCATATCCTTGGAGCTCATTGTATAAGTGAGGTATTTGGTTTGTTTGTTTGAGATTATAATGATTAAGTTGTTGTTGTCTTGTGCATGGGTTCTAGTTTAAAATATTCTGAAACGTGGCCCTAGATTGATCAACAAATTGAATTTTCTTAGTGAAGAATGGATAGGTGTTCCTTTACCTATGGATGTAGGTAGCCATTAAAAGGAAGAAGCATTCTCATAGTCCAATGGTGTTTAGGCGAGGCTTTTAGGGTATAGGAGTCTCCATTGGATAAGGGGTTCATTTAGCTAGTGCACATGAGAAAATTCCTTGCTATGCATAGTCAGCTATGATGTAAGATGATTTTCTTGATTAATAAAATTAGAAGTAGAGTAGCAGTAGCAGGGAAAGGTGGTTTTTTCCCTGGAGGGGTTTTTCCATCAGAGATCCTTGTGTTCCTTTGTGCATGTGATTGTTATGGTTTTGCATATGATGATCATGATATTTGTTTTATTTGTTGGTTAATATACTAATGGCTTAATGTGTAAGTGTGTTTCAGTAAATTGAAAAGAATACAAAAGTTAAGAAAACACAAACAATATTGATTCACCTCCTTCAGTAATGAGCACATTTCCATACCAAAATTGATTTTACACCAATAATGCCTTAGGCATCGTGAGGAAATTTTGACTTTTTCAATGCAACTTTTTGTCAATACCTATTTCAGGGAGTGTGAACCTATAGAATCTCATAGATATGGGGCTCTTCAACATTCTGTCACTACCACCTAGATTTCAAAAATTAGTCTGTCAGGTTTTTCATGTTAGCCTTCATTCCAACAGTGTAGAAGTTGATTTGAGTCATCTCCGTAGTGGATTTGATGATGAAAGTTTCAATTGCATATTCATCCACTCATTGAATGTGTTATGTCTTAGGGATTGTTGTAGCTCAAACCTTGTTGATGTTGTGCAATATCAGACCAGTGGATGCATAGCTAGATAAGACTCCCATATTTCCTAATATGCTTTCTTCATTAGAGAAATTTTGAGGTCTAAAATGGGCCTCCTAAGGAATATTATAAAATAATAGTGGAAATAATAAAATAATTTTAGATTATCACATCAATTTTTGGAGGGAAACAAGAAAAAACTATTTTTTCAACTCACATTTTCAACTTATCTCCCTATCTTACTCAAAATTTTGATCAGGAGCACTCATTGGATGCGGAATTTAATTTTGCATCCAAGGAGTACCCATGTTGCATACTTTATGTTGACACCTAATCATTTGGATTAGGTGAATCCATGTAAAATAGTGTAAATAGAAAATAAGGAGAATCGGAATATGAAGAGGCATTGGGAGATGAAGCCCAAGAGTCTCTCCCTCCATGTATATATATATATATGATCAACCTTAATGAAAACTCACAATTCATTTGAGGAGCTACTCCTAGCCTAGCATGGTATCAGAGCACAAGTCCCAACCTCTATTTTTTGCTCCCTTCCTGCCCTTTTAACTCCCTCTTTGCCTCTATCCTACCTATACTATGCAAGTAATACCATCAAAATGCTACCACGCCAATACACCAACATAATCACAATATGTAACATACCATTCGTGTAGTCACAGTCACAAGGCTCTGACTTCAACGCACCTTCTCACCACTTGGTATTCACTATTCCAAACACACCATGCCAGGATAGATATGAATCTTCTCCTTATGCTGGAAGAATAACACAATGGCTTAAAAAGCAAAGAGATAGGGGTAAGCAGAGAGATTTGAATGGACGACCAGAGGTGTCAATGTGTTACTGTGACTCTGTTGTGTTGTGTCTAGTCCATACATTGCATATAATATATTGCATCATTTCATCTCTATTGTGGCATTACCGTGATTGCATTACTGTTGCGGCATTACCGTGATTGCATTATCGTGACATACCTTCTGCTTTTAGTATGGTATCACACTGCTCCTCACACTGCTATACGAAAACTAGTCTAACTCTCCATACCACGCATATAGTTTTATGTTGAATGTTGGTCGTATTACTATGTCGTGGCCCTGGTTGGTGGTATTACATTGAAATTTGGTCATATCACTATGTCGTGGCCCTGGTTGGTGGTAATACGTTGAACATTGGTCATATTACATTGAACTTTGGTTGTATTGCAGCATTCCTTGATGGCCTCTCCTCCTTCCCATACCACACACTATCAGTTTCTCCCATACACTGATCCTATACCATCGGTCCTCACCAAACTACTACAGTATTATTGTGTTGTGGTATTGCAACATTGCTCCTCCCTCATATACCATGAGTCTTCCCCACACTGCTTGGTATATAATACTCCTGGTTCATTAATGTCTCCCATACCACGGTTGGTTAGTGTTGGTTAATGCCTCCTCCATACTACCATACCATCGCTCGCAAACAGTGCTCGGTCAAATAATACCTCCCACATATAACTCTTCTCCCCTCATACATTTCCTCCCCCATAAAACCCTACACCATATACTTCCTCCCCAAAATAATACGTATGTTGTGTGTGTGTGTGTATCAAAATTCTATTTTTTTACAAAATTACCACCAAAAGTGCATTTTTTTGCCAACAAAAGTGAATTTTTTAAAAAGTACCCATATTTTTTAAATGCATTCATTGATATCAATTGTTGGAGTATTTCTCTCTTGAAAACAGAATTATCCTGAATGGTCTCGGAAGATAAACACACTCTAAATTTAAATTAGTTATGGAGAGGATTTTGTGAAGCGGAAGGAGCTAATGAACCTACAAATCCTACTTCAAATAAGGAGATTGTCATTTGGGAAAACAAGCACAACATGGCCTATGCCTTGATTTCATCATCTATAAATGAAGAGGTGAGTCGCCATATTTGACCATTTTCAAATTCTTTTGAAGCCTCACAGAAGTTGAAGGAATTGTATGACTCACGCTGTGAACTTGAAGTTGTCCAATTGATGATTAAATTGTTTAGTCTTGAATTGAAAAATCATGACCCTCTTGCTTTAGCATGAGAATTAAGATCCATTATGCATGATATAAAAACTAGTGGTGTTTAAATAGACATTCCTCTCATAACTTATGTCAAGTCACTATATCCCACTTATTCAATTTATCTTGAGTCATTGCAAGCAAGTGGACACCTCAAGGAGAGTACCTTTGACTCCCTTGAGAAGAAGTTTGTTGAGAGAGAGAAGGATTTTAGGAAGAAGACATCTCCTCATTCCTCTGAAGAAGATGTGTCTCTTGAACATAGAGAGAAGAACCATGCACAAGATTCTTCTAGAGGAAGAGGTGGTCAATGAGGAAGAGGAATATGGAATTTTAGAGGCAAGGGGACAAATAGTTCCAAGGAGAAAAGTATAACCTTCATTGCCTACGATGCAATAGAGATGGACATGATCCATCCACATGTAAGTTTCCTTGGGACAGAATTGAGCGGGAAAGAAATGAAGGAAAAGGTAAACCCAATGACAAAGAGAAAGGTAAAGCACCCAAATCCGCTCACTATGTTATGGCACATTGCAATATTGGAGTAACTGAAGACTTATTTAATGCTTCACTTGCTTCTTGGAAAAATGATTGGTTGCTTGATTCAAGGGAAACTTGCCACATGACCTTTAGAAGAGATTTTTCTGAAGAATTTATTGACAATGTTGATGGAGCAATATACTTTGTAGACAATTAAAAACTCAATCCATTAGGGCTTGCCACCGTCAGGCTCAAACTTCCTGGTCTTCCATAATTTCTTATGCAATATTTTCTATATCTCCTAGAGCTGGGGAGAAACTTATTATCTTTGGTCCACGTCTGCCAACAAGGGAACTCCATTCATATGTTTTATGGCAAGGTTGAGGTCAGAAAAGCATCAGATTGCTCACTTTTCATGGCGGGGATAGAAGAAGAAAGACTTATGAAGCTACAAGGAACCTCTTCTCATGAACAGAACTTCTCATATATTTCTCATTATGATGAAGGTACATTTCCATCAAGTCTTTTATGGAATGCTAGATTTGGACACTTGAATTATGACAAACTTTATATGTTGAAGAAAAGTGGTGTTACTGGTTTGCCTACTATTCCTAGGAAACTTAAGCAATGTGATGCTTGTATCTTAGGAAAGTGCAACAAACAGTCTTTTCATAATTCAGATTCCATAGCACATAGAAAACTTGAAATTATTAATATAGACTTATGTTTCCCAATGCATGTTCTTTATGCAAATAGAAATAAATATATGATGACATGTATTGATGACTACACTTGAATGTGTTGGGTTTATTTATTGAAGAACAAATCAGATTCTTTTTGAACATTCAAGAACTTTCATGCATGGATTGAAAATGATGCATAATATCATATTGGATCTATTCACAATGACAATGGAAAATAATACACTTCAAATGAATTTTAAAACTATATTCGCCAGCATGGGATCAAATATTAAACAATTGTGCCTTATAACCACCAACAGAATGGAGTAGCTGAAAGAATGAACAGGAAAATATTAAATATGGTACATTCCATGACGTTTTTCAAGAATGTTAAATTGATGTTTTGGGCCAATGGAGTTATATTTGTTGTGTATGTAAAGAATAGGTGTCCATCTAATGCTATTAGAAACAAGACTCCTTATGAAATGTGGTATGGCCACATTCCTTCGGTAAAGCATCTTAGGGTCTTTGGTTCCACCTGTTATGCCTTGATACCTAAGGAACAAAGAAACAAACTTGGTGCAAGGAGTCATAAGTGTATCTTCTTGGGGTATTCAAATACCTCCAAAGCATACCATCTCTATGATGAATTTAATAAGAAGTTTGTAGTATCTAGAGATGTGATATTTCTTGAATCTTCCAAGGTTGACAATCTTGTTGAGTAGCAGCTTGATTGCTTGGATAGATTTGGACATGCAAAGTATTTTCAAGAATTTCATAATGAGATTCCACATCTTGAAGGGGGGATTCCTATACTGGATCAATTTGTGGAATCTTCTTCTAAAGCACTTTATCCCCCGCATGAAGCTCCAACCACTAATCCAGTTGACACTTTGAGTGATGTGATTGACAAAATTGGGAGACTAAATATTGATTTAGCCCCAACTCAATCAACTAAGAAGCTTTGGCCATATCAAAAAGGTCCTCCAAAATGGCTGACAAAGACACTTGAAAGTGTTCATCCTGATGAGGTTGGAAATACATGAACAAGGAGCTTTACTAGACATAATGGAGATGATGTAACTGATTCTAATTCACTTGTTGATATGGATGTTTCTTATGTTTTTGAACTTAATTTTTCCACAGATTTTGAACCAACTTCCTTCAAAGAAGCCGCTTCTCATGATGACTTAAAAGAAGCGATGCAAAAAGAGTATGATTCCTTGATAAATAATGGAACTTGGAGGTTGGTTGATCATGGCATTGGGAAACAATCTAATAGGCTAAAAGTGGGTCTACAAGAACAAGTATAAAATTTATGGCTCACTTGACAAATACAAAGCTAGGCTTGTGGAAAAAGGTTTTGTATAGAAGGTAGGGGTCGACTATGAGGAGACTTTTGCCCCTACACCAAAATGGGCTACCATCCAGACACTCTTTGCCTTGGCAGCTCAAAACGATTGGAAATTCCATCAAATGGACGTAAAAAATGCCTTCCTGAATGAGGATATGAAAGAGAATGCTTTTATGTCCCAGACATAAGGATTTGGTGTGAAGGGTCAAGAACATAAAGTATACAAGCTTGTAAAATCCTTGTATGGCCTCAAGCAAGCACCACGATCCTAGTACGAGAAGTTAACTAAGCATCTTCTGAAACTCAACTTCAAACATTATGATCTTGATGATGCAACTTTGTTTGTCAAGAATGTTCACAAAACAGTTGTATATCTTGTGGTGTATGTAGATGATATTTTGACGGTAGGGAATAATGAGAGCTATATTGCATCCATAAATAATTAATTGAGGGAAGGTTTTAAAATGACAAACTTGGGGTATGTTCACTACTATCTTGGTATTGAATTAACTCAACATCCAAATTTTATATTCCTCTATCTAAAGAAGTACATTGGAGATCTGTTGAACAAGTTTGGCATGATTGAGTAAAATCCTTTGACTACTCCAATGGAAACAAACTTAAACCTCGCATCCACTGAAGGAAAATAATTTGAGGATGCAAAAAAGTATATACAACTTATAGGAACTCTCAACTACCTAACTACTACTAGACCAAACATTTCATTTGTTGTTGGAATCATCTCCAGTTTTATGAAAAATCCTTGTGAGGAACATTGGTTTGTTGCAAAAATAGTTCTAAACTACTTGAAGGGAACTCAAAAATTTGGACTTAAGTATACACAGGTGGGCAACTTCAGCTTGATTGGATACTCTAATTCATACTTTGATGGAGATAAAGAAACCGGGGTATCTACTTCAGGTTATGCTATGAGTCTTGGATTGAGAGTTGTCTCCTGGAGGTCACACAAACAATCAGTTCCAACAGATTCGACAACTGAGGCATAATATGTGGCAGTAGTTTAAGCACCAAAGGAAATCGTGTGGCTCGGGAAAATTTTGGAAGATTTGCAAGAGAAACAAGTGCATTCAGCTCCTCTCATGATTGACAACACTTTTGCAATAAAATTTACCAAGAACCCGAAGTTCCATAATCGAACGAAGCACATCAATGCGAAATACCATCGGATTTGACATCATATTGAGACCAAGACAATCCATCTATGCCATTGTTCCACAAATGAGTAGATTGCAGACATCTTCACCAAAGCACTTGGAAGAGAAAAGTTTGAAAGATTCAAAACGATGCTTGGACTCACCAACATCCCTTCAAATTAAGGACGGGAATGTTGACATCTAATCATCAGGATTAGGTGAATCCCATGTAAAATAGTGTAAATAGAAAATAAGGAGAATTGGAATATGAAGAGACACTAGGAGATGAAGCCCAAGAGTCTCTCCCTCAATGTATATATATATGATCAGTGTTAATGCAAAATCACAATTCATTTGAGGAGTTACCTCATGGATTGACAATTTAGATGGACCCTACTGCACTAAAAATGTGAAATACATGAAAAAATGTGATTGCAATCACATATTTTCATGTATTTCACATTTTTCGTGTAGTAGAGTCCATCAAAATTATGCAATATGGGTACTCCTTGGATGAAAATTTAAATTTCTCATCCAAAGAGTTCCCCCACTTGAAATTCGAGAAAATCCTAGGGAGATAAGTTGAAAATATGAGTTGAAAAAGTAGTTTTTTTTTTTTACTCCAAAAAAGGTGAATCATCCCCCATGGTTGACGTCATCATATTGAATCTTATTGGTTCTTATAAAGTTGATTTTTGTTGTAAAATTTTGTTTTGAGGCCCATTTTTTACCTCAATATTTCTCTAATTCTAACATTTTTACAACTACATCCCACATATTCATGGCTAAAATGAGAGCTCTCATTGTTGTTTCCTTTCCTTCTTTATTTTCCATATTCTAGATGTTGATTAGCAACTTATCTCTCCTCTTTTGTTCCTTGATTAGTTTGGACAGTGTGTCAGGGGTGTCGTGTGTTCCTTCTACCATTCGAGTACTTGATTGAAAGGTTTGCTAACTTTTCTATAAGCTCGACCTTCAACATTCAATTCATATAGCATCTATTCAAGATAAAATAAATATTGTTGGACCTTTTGAAAGTTATCCACAAAGGAGGATTCCTATCTCTAAAATTCATTGTTCTCTCGTATTTCTTTATCCTTAAGCACTTGAAATTTGATTCACGCTTTTTGCTCCTGATCAATCTTGGAATTGACCTCCTATCTATAGTCTTCCTTCAATTTATTTATCTCATTTGAATTATCTTCTCTAAGTTGTGTTGTTTGCTCTTCCACCTGACCTTTAAAGGATTTTATGGGAGCTATGCATGCGTTGTTAGTCCTTCTCTCCTTTTGGATTTAAAATATTATTTTTGTTGTTCTAATTGTTGCTATAGATTCTTCGTTGTCTACTCCAACTACTCCACATGTAAAGATAGGCTTTTGGTGGTTTATTTGTTGGTGGTTGCTTTGTCTATTAGGAACGAGGTTGTATCTACATCAACCTACTGATTAATATACACTATGATGCTCCAAATGATCCTTTGTTTTTAGATCTATAGTTTGTCAACTTATTCACCAATTACTACAATATTTCTCCTTTTTGACACACTCTGGATAAATACCTTTCTAGATTTACTATAGTAATAGCCACCTAAATTGATGATCTCATCATTAACATATCTATTGTGACCAGGAGGGGATGTCGTAATTATTTTCTTAGTGATTAGAGGGATGGATAAAATCGGATTTTGTGGGACGATAGGGACTTGTACTAAGGAAACCATTGGAACCTGTATTTACAAGACTGCTAGTTGTTGGTCATGAGGCACCATAAAATGTCATTTCTCTTTTCTTTCACCTATAATTTTACCCAACATAATTATCGCTTCCTCTAGTTCATCATTGATAATAGTAATATGCTTGACGCTTGAGGTTTCATCCTAGGATGACTTTTCATAGCAATCTCATTTCTACCTCGAGCCTTTTCCTTTCAATGGCTTCATCCTTGAGACTTTTATCTACATCTTTCACTTCTAAAAGTGTTTCTATCTTAGAGGGGCATCTCTCCCTACGGTTTCTCCCTTAACTCTACTTCTAGAATTTGGAGGTATGGAAAGTTTTCTTGTTATTTCATCTACATCCTCATCTTTTCTTCCTGTTACGTGAAAAAACACTGAAATATCAAGTCGTGAGAATCATACTCATGCTCATAATAGTAGGTATGCCTTACAGATTTACAATGTTCCTTTACTATGTTGCGAGGCTCATGTCTTCTAAAAGTACCTACGAGGAGATTTAATTCTTTAATGTTCTATGCTTCTTTGATGACCTATGAGAACTTTCTTAAATCATAATGTCCTATTATTATTGGAAATACTAGCCATGACTTCTTATTGTTTCTCACCAAATCCAATGCCAATCTATAGGATACGCAATTTCTTGAATCAAAAACTAGTCAAGGTCAAATTGAGGCACTAAGTGTAGGGGTGTTAGTTAGCCAAATACTCTAATGTATGTGTAGTGTTCTTAAAATAACTAATTCATGAATCTCTAAATAGTAAACCTCACATCTTTTGTTATTTTAGATTCTTAGAGTCCGAAGAGTGTCTAGTATGTTCTAGACAAAAATTGATCACAATTTATAGAAGAACTTAGGATACTGGTATGCCCCTAATTCTTGTAAATAAATATGAATGGGAGGAAGCATAAGGGTCTACTTCCAATTCATTCCTAGAAATTTATTTGTGGCACAAAGGGAATCCACCAAATAAGTCTACATGTAGAAGGATGTACTATCATTTGTTGAGACATCCTTCACTTTGGATAGAGTCTTTAGTAAATTACTAGAGAAAATACTAGACCAAATGAATATACACCCCTTGGATGTTATTTCTACTGCCAACGGTATCCATTAAATATTGAAATCTAAACCATTACATTCTCCATAGAGTCAGATAATGATCACTATGAGGTGGCAGAAAGGCTAGCATAGATATTAGATGGGATATTTCTTGTTTGTGCATTCCTTGAATGCTATGCAACCAACTCAAAAAATAGAAGAAAATATAGATCAATGACTTCAAAATCAACCTCTTCAAGGGGAAAACCTCCTTTACGTTACGCAAATCAACAATTCTTGGATGATACAAATGAAAAGACCTTATTTCCATATATAGAAGTCTAAGGGTTCCCAATACAATCAGAGTCAGAGCATACATAACAATAATAGTGTAGGGGAAAAACAATAACAATAGTGGGCTTCTATGGAGCACAATAATAACAACGTGGGGATTACATGGGCACAATAATACAATAAGGGGGTTGCACTAATAACAATAAGGGGTTACAGTAATAGTATAGGGATCTAACATGCCCCTCTCCTTCAAAAAGTTTTCTCCTTAATGCTTGAGTAGTTCTAGATGCTTCTGTATAAAATTCTCATCCTCCCATGTGGAATCTTCAGCGAGTAAGTTCTTCCACTTGATGAGATACTCTGAAATTGATCGATTTCGTAGCTGTCAATTTCTTATTTTTCTGACTGCTTCAGGTTCCAATATGATTTTTCCTTTGTCGTCAAGTTCTGGCAATATTTTTTGAACTGAGATCTTCTCACCTATAACCTTCTTTAAGCATGAAAATGGAAAACTGGGTGCACTCGGGAAGATGCAGGAAGCTCCAATGTGTATGCCATAGTACCAATATTTTGTAACACAGTGTATGGAAAATAATGCTTTGGTGATAATTTATTATCCTTCTTATCTTTCTTGAGGGACATTTGTTTATATGGTTGTAGTTGTAAAAATACCCAGACACGTGCATCAAAACTTCTTTCGCTATGATGTTGATATGCATGTTGTTTCATTCTATTCTACACCAAAGTGAGGTTATCCTTTAAGAGTTTGAGAAATTGTTGTTGATGCTCAATGTGATCTTCCACTGCTTAAACCTTAGAATTTTCTTTTAAAGATGATGTGATGGATGGTAGATGATATCCATAAAGTGCCATAAATGGGGTCTTTTTTGCTACGATATGGAAGGAAGTGTTATACCACCATTCAACCAGAGGTAACCACTTGACCCATTGTGTATTTTTATCAAATACAAACCAACGAAGATATCCTTCCAAACATGTGTTTACTATCTTAGTTTTCCCATTAGATTGAGGTTGATACAGGGAAAATTTTAAGAACCCCCTTAAATTTATAAGTATAATAAATGGGCAAATCTCCATGGTATATAGGAAAAATGGAAGGCGATTTTATCAATAATATAATATGTATATATAATTTTTTGGCGAATCTCTCACCAGGCATGGCGAATATTTTACTCAATTATAAAATCTTGTAAGATCTTGGTATTACCATGGGTCAATACCATGGGCTATCATAAACCTGGAGCTTAAAAATTACTATTAGTAATTTATAAAAAATTAATAAAATTAATAGTTGGTTTTTATTTTATTTTTTATTTTAACCAAGCTAAAATGTTTAACATACATTAAATTACAACATCCATCTTTAGTCTTGATCCACCAAGCCCCGAGAGGGATCAAATATTTTTTCACTCTATGCTAGTTTGCATATCACGATATTTGATTCCTCTTGGGGGTTAGTAGATCCAGAGTAAAGATGGATCTATGTTGGTTTAATTCCCCCATTTAAATAGGCTACATTCTAGGTGAATACCATGAGTCAATACCATGTGCCATTTTTATTTTTATTAATACTAATATTAGGGTTAATAATGTTTTTTTTCATGGTATTAATAGCAATCTAGTCCATGGTATTTGTCCCATAGTATTCTGCCCATAGGCTTCACCTAAATATAATGCATTTTTTGAGTGTACCTAAATATAAGGTGATTTATGGAGTAAATATAAAAAAAATGTTTTATTTGTTTACCATCCCACTTGTTTATTTATATTTTTATTAATTTACCATACCTCTTTTACAAATATGGTATTTGGCCCATAGGATTCACTTAAATAAAACCTCTTTCTTGAGCCTTCATAAATAGAACGAGGGTTATGGACTAAATATAAAAAGAGGTTTTATTTATTTACCATATGTCTAGTTTATTTATATTTTTATTTATTTACCATACCTTTTGAGTAAGTATAAAAAGACGTTTTATTTATTTACCATACCTCCACTTTACTTATATTTTTATTTGTTTACACCCTTGCATGTATATAAGGTGACTTATGGAGTAAATATAAAAAATGTTTTATTTATTTACCATTCCTCTCATTTTATTATATTTTTATTAATTTACCATACCTCTTTTATAAATATGGTATTTGGCCCATAGGACTCACTTAAACAAAACCTATTCTTGAAAATGGGCAAATGGATTCACTTAAATAAAACCTATTCTTGAAAATGGGAGAATGGGAGGTTGTAACTCCTAATTTCAAGGGCTAAATTTACCTTTTTTACCCTCTCCCTTAAAATAAGGTGGGCTATTTGAGGTGATTTGTAAAAATGTACTATGATACAAAATATTCGCCCACTAAAAATTTAAAACCCCTTAATTTCGCCAAAGGGTCGCCCCTAAAATTTTCTATGGGTTGATAAGATGAGAAATGAGCTAACTGAGTACCCAAACAAGAAAATAATTTTGTCCAAACATTTCTAGTGAAAATGGGATCTTTGTCGCATACAATAATCTTTGGGTTTCCATGTATATTTTGAATTGTTTCCATAAATGCAATAGCAAATGTGTGCATACTTGCTAAGTCTATCAACTACCACCATGATGAAACTCTTTCCTTCGCGCTTGGGTAAACCTGTGATAAAATCCATTTAAAACTCCTCCCAACATTGATTTGGAATGGATAAAGGTTGTAACAAACCTGAGGTCTTAATTGTCTCAAAATTATTTTGTTGGCAAACCAAACATTCCACCACAAAATTTTGAATATCAGATTTTAGGCCATCCCAAAAAAATATTTCTTAACCCTGTGGTAAGTTTTTAAAAATCCTTAGTGCCCTACTAAGGGAGAGGTGTGCAATTACAGAAGAATCTTTTGTTTGATTTGGGGACTCTTACAGAGGTATAAGCGATCTATGTACCATAATGAATCATTCTTCCAACTAAATGTATCAAATGTACTAGAATCTTGTTGTAACTTTTGAATGAGTGCCCACACTTGTTCGTCATTCTTCCATTAATCCCTTTCTTCATTTATCCAATCTAGTTGGATAATAGAAATGGCACAAAAAAATGCTTCCACATCCTCATCCTTTCTTGAGAATGCATCTGTTACAACATTTTATTTCCCTTTTTTGTAGATGATTTCAAAGTCATAACCCAACATCTTTGTGACCCATTTTTATTTCTCTTCTGAAGATAATATTTTTTCTAAAAAGTATTTAAGACTATCATGATCTGTTTTTACCTTGAAGTGTCTTCCTAGCAGGTAAGGTCACCATTTCTTAAGTGCATGTATTATTGCCAACATTTCCTTCTTATAAATAGCTTTTTGTAAATACTTTTCTTTGATTGGACGAATTTCAAAAGCAATGGGTCTTTCTTCTTGCATTAAAACAACACCAATTCCATTTCCTGAGGCATCACATTCCACAATAAAGGTTTTTGTGAAGTCTAGCGTAGCTAAGGCTAGTGCTTGGCACATTGCCTCTTTAAGATGTTCAAAGGCCTTCATTTCTTTTGGAGTCCAAGAAAATGCATCTTTCTTTAGTAATGTTGTTAGAGGTGCTTCTATTCTCCCATAATTCTTAACAAACTTGTAATAATATTGTATCATCCTGAGAAATCCGCACAAATGCTTTATGGATGTGGGAATTTTCCATTCCTTAATGGATTTCATTTTTCTAGGGTCTACCTTAGCACCTTCATGAGATACATTATTACCTAGATATTCCACCTTTTATACTCCAAAGAAATATTTGGAGGTTTTTTCATATAATTTTTTCTCCAATAGTTTTAGCACCCTTTCAACATGTTGAACATGATCCTTCCAAGACTTGTTGTAGATTAGTATATCATCAAAAAAATACTAACACAAATTCTCTAGGGAAGGGTTTGAAAATTGAATTCATCAAACCTTGAAATGTAGAAGATGCATTGGTAAGGCCAAAAGACATGACCAAAAATTCATAATGACCCTCATGAGTTCTAAATGTTGCTTTTAGAATGTCTTTAGCCTTCATTCTAATTTTATGATATCCCGAATGAAGATCCAACTTGGTGAAGTAAATTGCTCCATGTAATTCATCCAATAATTCATCAATGACAGGAATGAGATATTTATCTTTAATTGTGAGCTTGTTGAGCTCTCAATAATTCAGACACATGCTCCATGATCCATCCTTCTTGTGTACCAATACTACTGGAGAAGAGAAATAACTTTGACTAGGTAGAACTATACCAGCCTCTAGCGTTTCTGCAGCCATACATTCAATTTCATTCTTTTGGGCATATGGATATCTATAAGGCCTGATGTTTGGGAGAACACTTCATGCAATCAAATGAATAGCATGATCATGATCATGAATATATGGGAGGCCTTTGGGAGTATCAAATACCTTGTAATGATTGTCAAAACTTTTTGGAGATCTGGAGAAATAGATGATTTCGATGTGGGAACCTCTAATGAACATAATTGTGAAATTATACCCTGTTTTTATTTCTTTAGAAGCTTTGTCAAGTTGTTAGAGTTGATTATCTTTCACGTTTCCCTATGATACCCATTAATTCAATTTCCTTTCCTTCCCAAAAAAAAATCAAGAAAAGTTCTTGAAAATTAAAAGCTATCGTACCCAAATATTGTAGTCATTGGAATCCTAGTACAACATCAGCACCACCCATTGGAATGGAAAGCATTGAGCTATTCAATACATATTCTCCCATTGATAGCTTTGATATTATGGCACTTTCCAAATAAATTTATGGTTCCTCCATTTTCCACCATCACTTGACACTCTGGTGTTGGATACAAGAAGAAATTCAATTCCTTGGCTATCTTACAATGAATAAAATTATGGGTACTACCCGAATCAATGAACACTATTACCTTTCTCTTCTTGATATGTTCTTCTATCTTGAGAGTTTGAGGAGTGGTAATTCCTGCCAATGCATTACGAGATATTGTCAGATTCATTTCTTCTTTATCTGGTGTTGGTTCCTAGTGTATATCCTCCTCTTTTGATATTTCTTTTTCCTTTTCTTCCTCCTCTTCACAATCTATGTAAAATAATTTCTTCTCGGCACACTTATGACCTTTAGTGTATTTTCTATCACAACTATAACAAATCCCTTTTGCTATTTTTTCTTCCAATTTTCGTGGTGTCAACCTTGTAGGTTGTGGAAATATAGGGGCAGAAATACTTCCATCTTTATAGTTGTGAGTGCTAAGCTTCCTTGTGGCCATAATTTTTCTTTCAAATTTTCTTGCCAACTTGAATGCCTTCTACAATGAATCAGGTTCCCAAAGGCGAACCTCATGTTGGATGTTATCCTTTAAAGTCCCTATGAACACATAAATTTTATGCTCCTCTGGAATATCTTTTACCCTTATATTCAATTTTTTGAATTCCTCAATGTGCTCCACCATTGAACCCTTTTGTTTGAGATATATCAATTGGCTAAAGAAAGTATTGCTTTTTTTATCCTCATAATGTGCTATCATTTCCTCCATAAAAATTGACCAAGTCACAATTTGTTTACAAGATAAAATTCATCGATACCATACAAACTAATTGGGTTCTAAATATAAAGTTGCAATGCGTACCTTTTGTGTGCTTTTCACATTTTGGAGATCAAAATATTGCTCCAACTGTGGTATCCATGTTACGAGATCCTTCCCATAAAAATTCCTCATATCGATCTTTGGAACATGGTGGGTCTTCAATCAAACATTAGATTCATGGAATCATGAATAATGTTTCTTTTTTTCTCATCATGAGTTTCCTCTACTACGTTTTCGGCATTAGGAAGCATTTCTTGAAGCAACTTTGTCAAACCTCCTTTCAAACCTTCCATGTCTTTCTTCAAATATTTAATGTTTACTTCTAAACCATCCATATTAGATTCCACGCCATCTATATTAGCTTCCACACCATCCATCTTAGCTTCCATGCCATTCATCTTGGATTCCATGCCTTTCTTTAAACCATCCATCTTAGCTTTTTTTACTTTTTGTGCGAGTGAAATTGCACTTGGTCTCGTAATTTTGATATATCATGTTGCATTTCTTCCTCTTCTTCATGAGTCATGGTACAACTTTCAGGTTGCTTACCAGGTGTCTCTGTTTTCTTTCTTTGGGGCATCAATTAATGATAATTATGTTTCACTATGCCCTTTGAATTAGTTCAAACTAATTTTTCAAACCAAACTTATGCAAATTTTTGAAAAGACTACGCACATTTTTTTCTCTTTGTAGGAGCTCGATATTGAATCTGTTGTATATATGTAATTTCGGATCTCCAAGTCTTAAAATTTCGTCTTGTGGTAGCCCTTTGAGTCCTCTTTCCAACCCCATAATCCTGATCAAGGTTGGATTCTCCAAGAAAGAGTTATTCCAAATATCCCACGATGACCTGATTATAGGCTAGTTTGGTAGAGCGAACTTGTACGAAGTGCCACGTGTCATTGTGTCAACCTTCAGACCTGGAAACGATACATAGAAAACTACATTCTATCTTATTTTTGTAACTTTTTATGAAATTTCAATCTGATGCTCAAAGAGAAAGTTATGTCGATTTTCCCATGGTCGCTTGTTTGAGATATAATTCGGGAACCTGCAAAAATCCTAACTTCCTTGTTGGGTCATATCTCTAAAAATATAACGAGACAAGATCTGACGTTCAGACCCGATGTTCATCAATATTTTAGCTCAAATGGGTTTTAATTATATCTTCTGAAAAGTCGCAAGAAAAGAAAAAAAAACATAGTGAAGATTCCATGATGACCTGTTTGAAGTAGTGAAACCCTAAAATCCAAACCTCTGATACCAAATGTTATGCAACCAGCTCACAAAATAGAAGAAAATATAGATCAACGACTTCAAAATCAGCCTCTTCGAGGGGGAAACCTCATTTACATTACACAAATTAAAAATTCTTGGATGATACAAATGACAAGACCTCCTTTCTATATATATGAGTCTAAGGGGTCCCAATACACTCAGAGCCTACATACCAATAATATTGTACAGGCACAAAAATAATGGGCTTCTATGGGGCATAATAATAACAACATGGGGACTACATGGGCACAATAATACAATAAGGAGGTTGCACTAATGAAAATAAGGGATTACACTAGTAGTATAGGGACCTAACATTGAAGGACTCTGTGTCCACCAACTACCATCTCTTTATAATTTTTACGGACTTGAGGTGAGATGTGAAGAAATATGTTAGGAATTGTTTAGTTAGCTTCACTTTAACCTATTGAAGATGATACATTCCTTGAAAAGCGTCAAACTTTAGAGACCAAACTATTTGAACATTTCTATCATAAATAGATTCCTGTCTTAGATCAATTTGTGTTGTTTCACATGCCGTCATATAATTGTATGGCATTATTAACCGCGTGGTGGTAATTCGATACATATTTGATTTCTTTATGTTGCACATCTTCTTATAGGCTTCATTATTCTCATCATACTTTGAATTGGTGTAGATTCATTAAATCTCACCCAAATCAGGATGGACTATGATTCCATCAAATGCTCCTGAGTCCCCATAGAATACTTCACTTGTAGGTGGGTCAGGCATTGTAGGCTCTATGATGGTGATTCTTTTTCCTTTTCCTTTGTTCACATTAGACATTTTGTTCCTTGTTTCTTGCTTTAAAACCTACAAGAAAGGAAAACTATTGTAAATTTTAAAACATTTATACACTTCATATGGATAAATTAAGACTAGATACAATAACTTATTTAGGAAAAGCTTTGGCTTGGCTTAATGAGACTGGCTGGTAGAAATTGTGATTATAGTGCATAATATGGCAGTCAAGTTGGGAAATGAATGGGTGATGAAAGAAGGGAAGAGTGATATAGGAGGCGCAATTTCATACTTTGAAGATAAGAGGTAGTATGACAACTAGATAAGGCCTCAGGACATGAACAATCATGTAACAACTTATATTAATGCTTTCTTGGAAAATTTTAATTCCAATAGGAATGTATGGGGAAATCTGCAAGGGTGATGGTTGGATTTTTTTCTCCATGGAATGATGTTATCTCCATAAAAAAAAAAAAAATGTTATGAGATGCACGTGAGGATCAGTAGGGCTAATGTGGAAATGACTCAGACATTAATGTTATAAATTTGTGCCAATAGTCGTTATGGCCAACGGTAAAATGGTTGGTTAAGGAAATTGGAAGAACCTCTCCCAGTAGAGATAGATAGACTTGATGGAGAACACCAAAAAGAAAATTTCTAGAAAAAAACAATTTATAATTTCAAAAACAAAAACCAATCATGGTCGCACAATGGAGCTTTCCTTCTAAAGGATCGATATCGGGGTTGAGAGAAATTAGAGTGTATTGATGTTGTTGTCACAAAATTATCTTTGACTTCTTATTTTCGATACAAGATACATAATATAAGAAAAAAGGTTTCTTCGCTAGTGTGTCGGAGTCAGATAATCAGAATAAAATCGACCTTGTTGATGTGATGAACCTTAAAACTTTCAACCTCCAAGATCAGATATGGATTATTTTAGGTGAAGCGGGGAAAGAAGGAATTTCCATGAAATGTGTATCATTTTGATCTTTGTTCTTGGACAAGGAAAGATGACAACTTGAATGAGGATTTACTTATTGGAATGATTCTACCATGTGGGGATATAGAGAACTCAGATCTTTCACTCAATGTCTTCAATACTATTTATGAAGGACCCCTCTACAAAATATGACTTTAGCTAGGGGAGGATATGACTATATCATATCCATGTTTATTCTTAAACAATTATATGTTGATCTGGGCCATGTTTAATGTATCTGATTAAATTTTCAATATGTTTATTGTTTTTAATATAATACTTCTATTATTAATGTTTTGATATGGATTCTAGATGAACTTCTTCAACATGAATAAAAGAGGAAATAGCGGGGGAAGGGGCATAAGGCCCAACATTTTTGGGTGGGATGGTTGTGGTGAAGTAAAATTATGAGTGCGAACACAAACAATTCCTCTAGCCTGCTAAGGGGTCTAGCCACAACCGATACATTATATGGAAGATTTCCTTAGGTTAGAACCAATTAAGAGGGCCTACCTCTTAGTGTGCTTATCCCGTTTGATGATGGCATTGCTTGCTCACTCTAGCTATCTCTCATTTCCTTCTTCGAACACCTGAAACAAGTAAACAATAGCAAACAACAACCATGATAATAGACAAATTGTAATTCAACCTACTTAACAAGTTAAGAAGAATTAAGTCATAAACATACATAAGATGACACATTATGTAGGAAATCAATAGATAGTTGCATATATATTGAATCAAGAAGATATTACAGCCATTGTCTTGATGTTGTCATTCTCCTCCAACAAAAACCATGTTCCCACACACTTTCGTTAGCATTCCATGATGGCCTCAACAATGATAGTTTTAAGGCTTTTCCATTTAGGCTTCACACTAAAACAAATTCACACTCTCCCTCACACAGCTAGGGAGCTACAACTATGAATAGCTTGTTGTTTACTTCAAACTTAATTAGCACTAGCACACCAACATTAACACTAACACTAACTTTTGCTTGGGAAAAATGGAGGTTTATATAGTATGAATGAATGGGAGATGGTTCCTCTTCTCATGGGAGAAGGTATTATTTCTTGAGGTAGTTCCATCCTTATAGCAGAAATGAGCCCAAACTGACATCCTCGACTCCATCCGGCTCAACAATTTACCAGACTTTCGTTACAAAGCTTCTAGAGCTGGAAGCTTCAACTCCTCATTTAAAAAACTTTCCATACGAGGATCAGTGTGACTGGAACAAAGCTTAGTCGCTCTGGTCCACACAAGGAGGACAAGGGTCATTATTCCATTCTTGTAAACTGGGAAAAATAGAATAAATGGGAAAATGGTGCAAAAGGGAATTGTTCTGCTCATGAAGAGGGACACAATGGGAGTTTCTTCATGAAGGGAAAGCATGTATGGTTCATTGTAGAGGTCCTATAGGATCAAGGAACAGGGAGTACAGGGACAGTGACAAAATGTTGTGTAACAGATGACCCCTAAAGCGTGAAGGTTGAACTAGAGTAAGGGATGAAATGCTTTATGAATCAGTGCGGGGAACCGGAGTCTATCGTCAGAAAACCTGCAAGCAAGTACAGATACATATACATAACTGAAAACTCTGTCAAATGATACATGAATCATGGTATGGACACAACCATCCAGAGAATGATCATGTAAATGGATCCAGGCATGGGCGCAGCCATCTGATAAAGAGGATCATATCGAAACCAAGGTATGGTCGCAACCATCCAATAATGAGAAGGACCACATATGATAAGTCATGGTACAGTCGTAGCCATCCATCTAAAAGAGACATGTATATCAACATAATCATGTGACATCACTTTGCAACCTAGAATTTTGTGATCTGAGTCTAGGGTCTTGTGCTCCAACACGACCTGATCAAAGTACAAATTCTAACATATGAATAGATGTGTTGACATCGAACATGCTAGAAAATCACTTGATTACCAACTAACGATGTGAACCATTAACAAGCGTGAGAGAAACCACCAATAATGACAATGGTCCTCAAGGTACTATCAGCACAATCCACTGAATGTGAATAGAGGAACTGAAGTCGAACACCCGTGAAATCACCCGATCAAAAGTCAATGATGTGAACTTGTCGTCGAGTGCGAAGAACTTGCCACTAGGGCATGCAAGCTCTAAGGTACTCAAAGGGAGTCTCTCGATAAACTTCCCGGATAATGAGCTGAAGTCAAAAGGAAGTGACCGTGTCGAAGGAGGGTCATAATGTATCCTACATCATCGACACTAGGCAAATGGATGCAAAATGATTTTGAATTATACAGAGAATTAGAGGTAAGTGTAGCTGCAAAAGAACAACTCTTGAACATATCGGCGATATGACTGGAGTTTGTAAGATTTTGGATCCATAGGATTGGTGGTCATGATGATGTGGTAGAGATCAAATGGAAGGAAAAAATGAACGGCCCAACCTAGGAAGGTCAACAATAAAAAGGAGTATACCACATCCCAACACGAAGCATAAAGTGTCATGTTCAAGAGTGAGCTGCTGACACAACTGATTATATTTCCAAATTTTCCCCCACCATCTCTAGCAGGTACCCCAATTATTTTTTAATTGCAAGCTTGAAGGGGATAACATATGCTTGCACTGTAAGTTCACCCTTCGGATGAATCCGACCTAGTAAGTTTAACTAGCCCTAGGAAGGAGAAGCTCATGTTCGTCATGGTGACAAATCCAATGTCGTTTAATATTTGAATGAGTCCGAAAAAGGTGTAACTCGATATATTTTTCATGTTTAGGAAGTTTGAAAAAGACACAGAAAAGAAAACTCCACACAGTCCCTTGTCATACATTTGTGTCTTTCAAGCCCGAAAAGGTAGAAAATCATGCTCGAGAGAACCTCTTGACCATTTCAGTCAAGGAGTACCTTTTTTGTAAATAGTGCATCCCAGCCCAAAAAAGGGGTAAACTTATACTGGGCGCACAATGTTTCACATCCGTTAATGAGTTCAAAATGACAAGGGCTCGGCTATGTTTTCATTTTTAAAGGGTCGAAAAAGTGATTGAAAGCAAACCCCCCATTTTATTCTCTTTTACGAGTCAAAAGGGAAAAATACTCGGTAATATTTTCATATGAGTTTTACGAGTCGAGAAAAGAGTTGAAACGTGACTCAGTATCATCGTCGAACATCCATCACCTATCGCTGCACAAAAAGGTAAAGTGCATTATCCAATTCTTGAGGCAAAATAGGTCAAAACATTTACAAAACCTAATATTTCATGAAAAATTGAATGAAAGGAAAAGTAAATATTTTCGACCATTTACCATTTTACCTTGCTGTGAAAGACTTTTCACTCACTTTTTCCCTAATTGTTCTAGAGAAGATTGCGGGAGATCTGGGAGGTCATTCATCGAGCTGCCAGTTGCAGGTAAGAGCCAAAGCCTTAAGCTCCATTTTCATACCATTTATTCTTGTTTTCATCCATTTTTTGTATTTTTGAGGGAGGTTTTGTCAAAAAAACATCGCCCTCGGTCGGCGTGACTTCCAAGCATGGAATCGCACTAGCTGAGGGTGATTAAAATGGCCTATAGCACTGTCAACACCGTGAATATGGAAAAAATTAGTTTGCCTTCAAAAACACTATTGGAATCCAAATTTTATTGGCCAAAAATGATTATTGACTTAAATAGATGGTTTTTGCAGGAAAGAATCGTTGAAAACGGTAGACTGTAAAGAACGTGAGCACGAATATGTGGACACTCAGGCACTGAATGATCCAAATTGCCTGAATTCTTTGAGGAACTATGGGCTCCTCAAGTTCTTTCCCACACCAAGGATGCGGGCCCAACCTGAGCTGCTTCAATACCTGATTAGTCTCTAGGACACAAATCGGTAAATATTCATCATTTTTGACCAGGAGCTAGAGTTAGAGACTTCAGACATATATTTCATCACAAGACTATCTTGGAGAGGGGAACCAATCAACCTATATGGGTCACGATCGATTGGTGCAAGAATACCCATGTTGCTTGCCGAACATTGCCCTGAGGCCCTCAAATGTCAGAGCGACAAGATTGAGATTGCCATCGTGTGAGATCTGAACTTGAGAGTGCTATTGTTGACTATCAATAGAGTGGTGGGGTCGTAGGTAGTGCACGAGACTAACAAGTCAAAATTTCTATATGCCATTGACTGCACAACACCGACGATCTTCAATTGGGTAGAAGCCATGAAGATCAACATAAAACGCCAGATGACAAAAGATAAGGCAGGGAATCTGAAGCAATTTTGCTTCAGATCCATACTAGTGACCTTTTTCTTGGAACAGGTGTCGTTGTTCTAGTACCAGTTGACTAAGGTAGATCCTCCGATGCCACGCGACCCACAGATGGCCCACTAGAGTCGTTTGATGCCTAGGATCACTAGGGGCTAGCATATGTCTTACAGGTCCGCCTTCTTTTCATGGCTATGACGACAGCTGATCGTCATGGATGACTAGACATATAGTGGCACAGACTTCCATGGAGATCCGGACATGCCGCTATCGGATGGAGAGGATTTTGACAATGAAGGTAAAAAATCAATTTTGAAATTTTGTGATTTTTTAATTGTTTTTGATATATATGTGTTTATAACATTTTGTTTTGTCAATGTAGATGTTGGACCAAAGTGTCTTGCTGGGATGTCCCCAATAGCCCAGTGTGTCACCCGCCAGTTTGATGTTGCTCCCTATCAAGAGGGGAGTGACAACGAGGAGGAGATCGCGAGGAACCTTGAGGGGTTGACTCATGGTATTCCATAGTATGCTCGGGTGGGAGACATTCCTCGCCAGTACCAGAGACACACAGTGGGAGTATCGGATTGGATCTGTTGATTGCTGACTCTTGTTGCACAATCCATGTCATGCTACCATGATCACCATGCTGATTATTTCCTAGGTCCCACATTTTACATTTTTAAGGCCTACATGCCATGGATATATGAGGCCTACGAGCCACCGATGTTATTTGAACACACATATTATTTTTTTGGGTTTTGATGTATCAAACATTATCACCATATATGTGTGTGTGTGTGTGTGTGTGTGTGTGTGTGTGTGTGTGTGTGTGTGTGTGTGTGTGTGTGTTGTATTTGCTTGCTTACTATGGTACAAATGATTTGTTTTATCTTTTCACATGTTTCGTAAATGTCTATCCAACACATAATTAGCTAATGCATCTATCAATGTATTCATGCATCTAGGAATATGATGATATGTAATGTAATCAAAATACCTTTCCAGTAGACGAATACAGAGATACATTCTCAATATCTGAGGGTTTCTGACAGAATATTACTCGTTGAGTTGAAGGACAGCAAGCTGTGAATCCAGGTTGAAAACCAACTCTCGAATGTCAAGAGCAATGGCTTCTGACAACAATTCAATGACGACACTGTATTCAGCAATGTTATTAGTTGTGCGACCTAAAAAAATACCTTGAAGGTCAATCAACTCACCGTGAGGGTCATAAATAGCCCATGCTGTGGAGGATAGATTCCAGGTACTACGGCAAGCACCATCAGTAAAACCAATGTGAGGAGTCACATACATCTACAAAGCAGGGAAAAACATATTAAGCTGGAAATTTGTTTGAAAACTAACACTCCAAACCACACTGCACAAAAATGAATGACACACTAATCTACACAAGTAACCATGCAAGATGACCTAAGCATAATACTTCTTGAGATAAAGCCTGTTTCGGGGCTTGTCCAAAGGGTTGCCTTCATAATGATAAGTTCATAGGCCCCTTTTTGTAAAACACATTTTACAATGTAGGACCCATGCCACATGGCCTCAAACTTGCCTGCCCCCAGCTTGTCATTAGCTTGGTCGTATAGTAAAACCAAATCACCTTCAGAGAATGCGTGGGGGGAGACTGACAAATCGAAATGGGACTTGAGTCGCTTCTTTTGTGTTTTGATGACCAAAGCAGTGAGAGGACGAGTCTCATCCATCCATTCTAAATATAAGAGGTGCTCTTCCTGAGGCGATGTTTTGGGGAGAAGTTCGATAGCTAGCTTGAGTGAAGGAATCTCGCATTCAATCGATAATGTTGCTTCCAGACCGTAGACAAGATGGAATAGTGTGAAACCAGTTTCATATTTGGTCGAGGTTCAGTAATCCCACGGAGCTGAGAAGAGCATGAGATGCCAATTTGACTTGTGCATCCAAATAGTACGCTGAAGCATTGTAACCAAAACTTTGTTCACAGCTTCAACTTGACCGTTGGCCTGACAGTAATATGGGGTTGAGCCATCGTGGTGAAAACCCAACGTAGAGGTCAGCTCAGCCATCATGTAATCTCGAAAATGGGAGGCATGGTCTGTGACAATGGCTTGAGGTACACCGAACCTGGAAATAACATGATTGAAAAGGAACTTAGCTGCCATTTTACCGTCTGTAGAGTACGTAGGCATCACTTCGGCCCATTTGGTGAAATAATCCACAACAACGATAATATAACCATGCCCCCCGACCGAACGAGGGTTACATGTCATATAGTCAATGCCCCATTTGTAAAAAGGGCCAATGGTAATGATGGCGTGTAGGTGAGCAGGTGGGGCGCACATCTTGCGTTGGTAAATTTGGCATTCATGGTACTTTTGAGTAGCAAGGATGCAGTCCTTGAAAATTGATGGCCAAAAATAACCAACGCGAAGGATATTTCGAGCGATAGCATAGCCAGACATATGACCACCACATGCCCTAGAATGGCAGTCATTGAGAACTCTCTCATCCTCTTCGAGAGTAAGACATCGATGAAGAACTAAATCGACACCAACATGGTATAAAGTATCGTCAATAAGGGTTAGGAGTGATGCCGAATCCATCAGTGATCATCCTTAGTCAATGTGGACTGGAACATGGACGTCTAGAGATACATGATGATATCGCCGTACCACGGGTCAAGGGTGCTGATCAGGAAAAGAGTCTCATCCAGGAGCTATTCATCTACACCAGTGGGGAGAGACGTAAAAGGAATGGAACAAATTAACTCATCGAAAACTAGTGACTTCATAGATTTGGTAGTAGTAAACACCAAATCGAATTCTTGCAGGATGACAACCCATTCAGAATACTAGCCCCCCAGCAACTGACGAGTCAAGATGTAGGTCATGGGTTTGCATTGAGAAATCATAGTAGTAGTGCGTAAGAGGATGTAGTGCCGAAAGCGTTGAACAACCTATACAGTAGCCAAAGACAACTTCTCAACATGGGCATAATGCATTTTAGTGTCAAGGAGGTTACAACTAAGGTAGTAGATAACATGTTTGTTGCCTTCGTCGTCGTCTTGGACCAAGACCATAGCAATAGTGCTAGGGGCTGCGGCTAGGTAAAGGAAGTAATCTCGATGATAATCCGGGGGATGCGGCAAAGGAAATTTACGAGGACAACCTTGAGGTCATCAAATGACTTTTGGGCAACCTCATCGTAGGCAAAGGGCATTCCTTGTTTGAGAAACCAGGTAAACCCTATAGCTAGGCCAGCAGAATTGGGTATGAAACAACGGAGGAAATTTTCCTTTCCTTATAGGCTCTAGAGTTGGTGCAATGAAGATGGAGGGGGTAAATTTACAATGGCCTCAACTTTAAGCGGGTCAAGGCGGATGCCATTCTTGGAAAAGATAAATCCGAGGAGTCATCTAGATTCTACAAGAAAACACACTTATATAGGTTTAACCAAATGTTGTGGTGTCTACAACGAAGAAAAATCTGTCGAAGGTGGTTGGGTGATCTTGGCACTTACGAGAATGAGTAGGAAGGTCATTGAAGTAAAGCTGAACGATGTTGAGAATATCATGAAACGCACAGGACATCACCCTCTGAAATGTAGCCCTACATTTTTTAGGCCAAAAGGGAGCTTTTTGTACGCGAACATACCCCATGGATAGATAAAAATTGTATTTTCTTGATCGAGCATTACAATGTTAATCTGGTTGTAACCAGAAAAATCATCCATAAAGGAAAAAAATTTGCTCCCAGCACATTCATCAATGATCTAATCAATGAAGGGAGTAGGGTAGTTATCCTTAGGATAGGCACGATTGAGATCATGGTAATCAACACAACGTAGATCATGCCTTGTTTCTTTGTCACCGGGACAATATTTGACACCCAATCTGTAAGAGGGATCAGATAGATGAATCCAGCTTTGAGAAGTTTTTCAACTTCACCATTGATAGCGGAGGCTTTCCTAGGGTGTACTAGGTGAAGCCGTTGGTGAATGGGCTTCACGTGAGGATAAGTTGGTATTTCGTGCACAACAACGCTAGGATCAATTCCAGGCATTTATTCATATGACCATGTAAACACATCACAGAATTCTTGAAACAGACGAGTATAGGTCTTGATCTCATTCGGAGAACAAGTTACCCTGATATGGACATGTTCAACAATACCAGACTTGATAGAAATATCAATTGGCATCGTTTAGGTAATATTACCCAAATATCCTTCCAACCATACTTCATGAGTCAGGATCGGTGCCAGAAGTGAGAGGGAAGGAAACTGAGAAGAGAACTCTTCAAGTCCAGTAGACATGACTGCTAAGCGAGGTAGGAATGAGGAACGATGATGAGTATCGTTCCAAGGTGGTTCCTCAAGAGACATTACTTCCATGATACTTTCTTCAGCAAGAAAATTCACGGCTAAGGGATCAAGAGATTCTGAAGCACCAAACCATGGGTATTGAGAATACGTATCGAGAGAAGTCCTCGAAACATGAGAATCAAATGATACAGAACTCGAGACTAAAACAATCTCCACGTAATTGATTTCAGTAGGACTAAGTGGCATAACCTCGCCCCAGGTTTCAACAAGATCTAGTGAAGGTATGACCCAAGGATAAAACTTGACCGAGATCATGTTGAAAAAGGCAACATGAGGAGGTGGGAATGGAAAAATTCTCATCAAGGAAGAATCTTTAAAAAGACCTTCCCCCACACTCTCATAGGGAGCACCAGTGTGCTTGACATACGAAACATTTCCATCTCAAGAGGAAGAGGCAAAGAAGAACAGTGGGTCAACATTGATGGTCTTCCCTTAATGGGGAAAACAAATCATGTAGATCAGGGAGGAGGCTACAACATGCATAGCATGGGTCCAGCTGCATCCGAGTAAGGTATTATAACTGAGATTAGCGTTAACAATCTCTACTTCAACTTGTATGGTCTTGCCCTCCAAAGTAATGGCAAGGTTAGGTAAGACACCAAAGGGTCGCAAATCATGCCCATCGAAAGCTTCCAAAGTGTTCGGGGATTTGTTCAAAGTAGGAGAACAAATGGCCTTCTAGAAGGCAATCAACATGATGCGGTAGAAGCACCTTCATCAATGACAGTCCTGTGAATGGTTTTCTCATTGATGATTACCTGAATGAGAAAGGCAACTTGATGAGGCAGGTGTGGAACATGGTTCTTTAGATCAAAACATATCAAATTGGAAATGGTAGGATCAATACCCCTAATAGCTGACAACAAAGATTTCCGCTAACACTAACAACTTTGGAGCACCTCGAGAGCTGACATAGCATATGGCGCCTGAGCCAAATCCTCAACAATATTATAGTGTTGAGATGCTCGAGGGTTGGGATTATACGAGGATTTCCTTAGCACACCTCGAGAGAGTGGCTGAATAGCAGAATTAGGGTTAGGATGCTTGATATGAAGGGGGCCAAAACTCGGGGTAGAAGAAGAAGGGGTGGCCTCTTTCTCATTCCCATCTGTCAGAGTAGGAGTTTGGTAATATTTTGATCTAGTAGGCACATCAATAGGCGTACTTATCATGAACACCTAAGATCCTGAGCAAGTAGATGATTGAGGTTGGTCTACCATTTGAGTCTGTTGAGATGAAAATGGCTCTTTCAGGATGACTGGGTCCCTTTGAGCGAACGACTAACTTTAGATCATCAACGACAATCCTTGGTATAGTGATCCTCCTTGCAAATGAGGCACAGGTACTTAGGCTTCCTTTGTGAAGAATCACCAGCAGACAACTTAGGAGGACCCTGTTTTAGGGAATCAACTTTACGCTTGCCTTTTCCTTTCTTCTTACCTTTCAAGGATTTGTCCACTGTGGTAGAATGGACAACGTGGACCTCTGAGGTTTTACCAGGGCCAACTAGATTCTGGAAGGAACTATTGGAAGCAGCGTTTGAGACCAACTTCTGTTTAGAAGAATATTTAGCAGGGTTCTGGGACACTAAACCAATTATTCCATCAACGGGAGGTGTAGCCTATGACTTTTATGCCGTGGGATCAGATGATGGTCATAGAGCATCAGGTAATAACTCATATAAAGTGTCAGATTGAGAATAAACAAGATCTAAGTACTAGGCATGAGAAATGGCTTGTTCTTCAGTAATATATCCACCCATAGCTATATCGTGAGAAATTGGAGCTATGAATGACTTAGTGAGCCATTCAGTGAGAAAATTATCAACAATATTCAATTTGATCATGATACATCTATGTCTCCATTCATGGACGTGATCAGAGATGTGCCTTGCAGTTTCTTGCTTAAGCAACGTGAGTAAATAGGTGCCAGTTTCATAGCGAACTGACAACTGGAAATACGTGAGGAAAGCCATGGCTAAAGAGTAAAGGTCATGATAAGTACTTCGAGGAAGCTCGATGTACCACTTGGCTATAGCACCTATGAGGGTTTGTTTGAAAAGACGGAGACGAATAGAATCATCAACGTAAGAATTCGAAGAGCACCAGAGGTGATATGTCATCAAATGGGCTTGAGGATCTTCTTTTTCTTTCCCATCGAACTTAAGAAAATCGCTCGGGATCTTGGACGGAACCAAAGGCCAGTATGGCGAATGAATAATTGGATCATTCGTAAGGCGAGACACATCTGGAAACTCTAGTGTGGCCAAGAACGACAATTGATTTCTAAAAGGCATTGGAGGTCCATAAGCGGGTCTAACCAGAGGAGTCCATCCCTGCTAGTAAGGATTTTGGCCATATGGCATTTGAGTTTGCCCCCATTATGGGTTACCTTGGCCATAGGGAGGATTTTGACCTTGAACACCTTGGAACTGTCCAGTCATAGGTTGCTGATAAACAACAGACGGGTTAAGAGGCTATTGAGCTTGTTGACCTTGGACATATGGATATTGTACCTGTTGTCCCTGAATATACGGGTTTTGAACTTGTTGCCCTTGAACAAGAGAATTTTGGACCTCATGCCCTTGGACATAAGGATTTTACACTTGTTTCCCTTGGACATAGGGATTTTGTACCTACTTCCCTTGGGCAAAAGGGTCCTATACCTGTTGACCTAGGACATTAGGGTTTTGGACCTGCTGCTATAGGACTTGACCCTGGCCTTGTCCTTGCAAGGGTTGACCCTACTGATATGTATACAAGGGTTGTTGTTGCCCGGGTTGGCTCTGCTACTGCAAGGGTTGACCTTGCGGCTAAAAAATTTGCCCCTAGGGCTACAGAGGTTGTCCCTATAAAGACATAGTCTGGGAGGCTTGCGGAGCATTCTGCATCTGTTGCTGCATTGTTTGCTACAACTATTGCGAGGGTTTCCCCTATGGTTGTTGAAATTGACATCGCTGTGGTATCATTTTCCCTTACTGTTGTGTAGAAGGACCTTGCTGAAACAAAGGTTTCCCTTGTTTCTGCAGAGGTTGTCCTTGTTGTTGCAAGGGTACTTGAACAGTGCCTGGAAAATTTCCGAACTAAATCTGGCCGTAGCCACCCTGAAAAGTGGATGGGCCAAGCTGTAAATATTACCTAGACTGAAGGACATAAGGTGGATTGACCATCCCTTGAGAACCATATGGAACATAAGGAGTTTGGTACTGAACCTAAAATTCATAAGGCTACTGATACTAGAAATTTCTTGACCCAAACAGACCAACGGGATTTTGAACATGTTGGTACTAGAGATTGCTCGATCCAGCAGGACTAGTAGGGTTTTAAATAACACCAGAAGAAGGTTGGTTCATACCAACCATGTGAGCCTATGAGCTACTCACATTGGTGGCTCCTAACACCATACAAACACTCAGATTCTACACCCCAAGCAGTGGCATAGCTTAGCCACTTGCTGGAGGGATCGAAGGACTGATAGTTACATTCTCCAAGACTGCTGGTTGAACCAAACAGGTGACTCGGATGAACAATACAAGAGGGTTCAAAACGATGGGTTTCACGGGGATTGAGGTAACAGCCTGTTGGGAGGTCAAGTTCACAATGAACGGACCTGTAGTAGACATGGCGCCAAACGCCCAAAGAGGGTTATGATAAAGCGAGGAGGCACTAGGTGTACCTGAAACCAATTGTGCCAAAGACACATAATTAGGCGGAAATTCCGGATACACACTGATGGGAATGCTCCCTATATAGGGGAAAGCTTCAAGAGGAAATGGATGTTTTTCCTCCTCAACAGTGTGTGGAGTAGAAACTTTTGACTCATTTGGAGAGGTGACTAGAGAATCACCTTTGGGTTCCATAGCTGGGAACAAACGATAGCGAACAACCAAAGAGGTACGAGGAGATAGTTCCAAAGGAACACCCTGTTGGTCGTACGGACGTTGTTGTGATATCACAACAGGGTCGAACAAAGGATTTAGAGGATAGATAACTAGTCCAATCTGACCATCAGTGGTCGGCGAACTCTCAGGAGTTTGGACAGGATTGTCCGGAGATTCCGAGCCAAAATCAACAGGTGACCCAGTATCTGAAGTAGGTGAAGGACGGGATGACAAAGGTTGAATTCTCAAAACGATTCTGAGTTCAACACCTTGGTCCTCGAGTGACTCTAGTAATTCAGGAAAAGGCTCCTTAGATAATCTTTCAGACAAAGGAGAGGAAGAGGAATTAGGTTAACCAGATGGTTCAGCCATGATGACCTTGTCTTAGTTAACAGGAAAAGAGAGAGATAAACTTCAAAGCTTTAAAATTTTCTTTAGGGAAAACTCATGATTTGGTCTATAAATGACTAACGAGATGTTATAATATCATGGGCAATCAATTTTTTAAGACGCATGAATAGACTGGTGCTCTTTCATGTTTTAAGAGTTGAGAAAGAAACAAACATGACTCTATTGCTTTCGATTGGAAACGAGCTTGAAAGGACAATCTCTCGAATGATATTTTAAGCTTAATGAGTCAAAAAGATCAAATGACTACTCTAGAAGATCTAGGTAAAAAGGGTTACCAGGCAACCGTGAACTGCAAAATACCTCCTGGTGAACCAAGAAGCAAGCAGGCAATCTCCCAGAATATTGTGTTTGGTGTATCACGTTTGCAAGGCGGCCAACTTGGCTTCCTATGGATAAAGGATTTCAGCCTAGAGGGGTCTCCCATTATATACTCGACAGTACAAGGAGCACAAATTCGTACTAGTGTTGTCTAGTGCCGAAGCTAACGACAACTACTAGGTTTAAAGATGTTAGAACACGTCTCTAGCCTAGACCTTCTAGATGTGATCGTTAGATTTCAAATGTGCCTTAGGTTAATTGAGTTCATTTTAAAGTTTATCTTGAGTTATGTCTCAGTTTTCAGGCCTTAGCGATGTGACTCAAAAAACCCTAAATGCAACTAAATGAGACAATACCCTTTCAATTCGATGAATTGTCTACACTAGAGAGGGTAGAAAACACACAATCAAATGCAAACAACCAAGCAACTAAAAGAAAAATGATTTTTCACTACTTCACTTTTTGAGAAAATAAACTAATGAAAAATACATTCCAATTCCTAATTTCTTGACAAGTACACTCTAACAGTCCTTTCAAAAGCAAAGATAATTCTTTTTCCTTTCAAATGCCAAATGCAATCCTAGTCTTCAATGATGCTAACTACCGTAGCATACTGATGCAACAAACTAGAATTTTATACTTTTCATGAAATGACGAAATGAATTTTCTCATAAAACACTTCAATAGAAAATTTTTCGAGACAATTAGCTCTCAAGCAAATGAAAAGTACGAAAAGTTAATCTCTTTGCAACTAATGAAACAACGACTTTAGCAAAAACAAGACAAGCAATGTGATCTATGCCGAAAAAGAAACGTTTAGACAAGAAAACAAAAACTTTTCAAACTTGTGTAATGGAGTTCAAAGCCATAGAAGGACTGTAAACAAAATGCAAGGAGTAAATGCATCAACAACTCGACTCACTAAGTTCACAATCAGCTGAATGGATGACAATCTAGATGCCCTAGTGCCACTAACCATCCAATGACCCAAGAAATCAAGCGGAAAGATGAAAAATTAACAAGAAAACAAACCAAATGAAAAGAAGCTTTCTACTCAGGGATAAGACGGTCTAAAAGGCTTACATGGTCAAAATCATGAGAGAGAAACACACTAGCCATGATTTGGGGCAAACCTAATCTTCACTTACAGGCATCAATGTGCTTTCTAACTAACAAAAAGTGGCAGAAGGGGGTTGGCATGACTGCTTCTCAACATATCGCATTGATTGGTACGACTATCAGTGAATTAAGAGCGCTAAGCGAGGATGCTAAGAAAAAAATAAAAGTTTTCAAAAGTTGGGACCATACTTGCTACTATGAATTTCAAACCCAAACCATTAAGCAAAGGAAAACAAACTGAACTAACGGGAAATGGCGAAACTAGAAAATTTCACACAAAACCATGAAATTCCAAGCAAACAAACAGAAGAATTGGGTATCCCCAGCAGAGTCGCCAATTTGTGGTGAAGTAAAATTATGAGTGCAGTCACAAACAATTCCTCTAACCTGATAATGGACCTAGCCATAACTAATACATTCTATGGAAGATTTACTTAGGTTAGAACCAATTAAGATGGCCTACCTCTTAGTACGCTTATCCTGTTTGATGATGATATTGCTTTCTCACTCCAGCTACCTCTCGTTTCCTTCTTCGAACACCTGAAACAAGTAAACAACACCAAACAACAACCATGATTATAGACAAATTTTAATTCAACCTACTTAACAAGTCAAGAAGCATTAAGCCATAAACATGTAAGATGACACACTATGTAGGAAATAAATTGATAGTGGCATATATATTGAATCAAGAAGAGATTAAAACCATTGCCTTGACGTTGTCATTCTCCTCCAACAAAAACCAGGTTCCCACACACTTCTGTTAACATTCCATGATGGCCTCAACAATGATAGTTTTAAGGCTCTTCCCTTTAGGCTTCACACTAAACCAAATTCACACTTCTCTCTCACAAAACTAGAGAGCTACAACTATGAATAGCTTGTTGTTTACTCCAAACTTAATTAGCACTAGCACACCAACATTAACACTAACACTAGCTTGTGCTTGGGAAAAATGGAGGTTTATATAGTATGAATGGATGGGAGATGGTTCCTCTTCTCATGGGAGAAGGTATTATCTCTTAAGGTAGTTCCATCCTTATAGGGGAAAGGAGCCCAAACTGACATCCTCGACTCCATCCGGCTCAACCATTTACCAAAATTCCATTACAAAGCTTCTAGAGCTGGAAGCTTCAGCTCATTATTTAAAAAACTTTCCATAAGAGGATCAGCGTGACTAGAGCAAAGCTCAGTCGCTTCGGCCGGTGCTAGGGATAGTGTTAATCCCTGCATATCGACACGAGGAGGACAAGGGTCATTAGCGCTGGTCTTGTAAACTGGGGAAAACAAAAGAAATGGGGAAATGGTGCAAAAGGGAATTATTCTGCTCATGAAGAGAGACACAATGGGAGTTTCTTCATGAAGGGAAAGCATGTAGGGTTCATTGTAGAGGTCCTCCGGGATCAAGGAATGGGGAGTACAAGGATAGTGACAAAATGTTGTGTAACAATGGTCAAAACAAATGAATTTGATTTTATATAAATTTTAATGTTAATTCTAATGAATTTAATCAAATTATATAGACTAATCATATTAAACTTGGTAACCAAGTTACCTTACCTCCTCCACCGGCTCAAATCAAAGACTTATGGAAGCCTCACCATCGCATTGTTGATATTCTTGAGTCTTTCAAATTATCTATCAATGATGGATGGAACCTTGAACCTATGAAAACTCCTTTTGTTGTTTTCCATTAGCCTTCCATTCATGTGAATATTCCATTTGTATCTACTCTTGTCCATGTCATTCCTTGTGTGTCTTCCTTTTCCTAGATCTCTTCTCAAGCATCCCACCATTGTCATCTAGGAATATAAAGCTAAAAGACCCATAGATAAGTCTAAATATGACTCCTCTAATTCTACTTCTGCTTCTTCTAAGTTACATACAATTAAGGTCAAGGAGGAAAGCAAAGAGAAAGTTATTTACATGATATGCATCTAAAGATTATGTAAAATTTGTATACCATTCTTCTCTTCAACATTTGGCACATTATATATTGACATATTGTAACTTATGTGATATATTGTTTGATAATGACATGTATATTAGACATTATAATTTTTGTAACAATGGATATATGTTGGTATGATGATGATTTTATGATTTTGGATATGATATATTTATATTTCATATTCTGATTTTTTGTTGATTATAAATGGGATTTATAAGGTAAAACATGATTATTTTATAAGTATTAAAGGAGTTTAATAGGAAACCACCTTCTCATACTTATTATTAGTTAAAAATTGAAATTTATTACTTCACTTAAAAATATTTACCTAATATTGTGAAATTAATGAACAAATATCAATTCAACTGCCAAACTAATTTCCATTCAAATAAAAGGAAAGAAGATTACGAATTGAAAAAGAGAATTCCATGTGGAGGTATGTTAAAGCCTAAAAATTAGCCATCATTCTAAATATTTCTCTAAATTGTTCTTCAAGATTGATTTGTTTGATATAAATTTATGTTCATTCTATTAAAAATTCTTATTTCCTCAATGATAATTAGTTTGATTTTTGCAAAATTTAATGATATTGGGAAATTACTTGAAGTGATTCAATGTTTATTTGTATTTATTTCTTTCTTTTTATACCTAATCACCATTGTATGATTATTTTACATCTTTAGAATCTAAGGATATTCTTCGATTGTTAAATATGTGTTATATTATTTCCACGACTAGAAACACGTGTTGTATGTTGAGTTTGCATTTAGGGAGTTTGCAAGGGGGTGGAAACCTCCCTGCACAGGGTCCAGGGCAACACCCTGAGAAATGTTTTTATGCAGATCCAATAATAATTGGGTAGACCCAATGATGGGAGGCAGAGCCAAAGATGGTGGGCAGGCCTACCCATGGTCTTGTGCCTGGGTTTTGCACATGGTTTTGGGCATGATGATTTTCTTCCCATGGAATTTTATAGATACAGTCAAGGGAACTATGATTATTTTCTAATCCAAGTTTAAGGATTAGGGTTGATGAATGCTTCAATGTGTATATATATGTATTGTAACATTGAAAGGAAAATAATGAAAAATAGATCTAGTAGTCCCAGTTTTGGGATACAGGGGAAATATTTGTATATATTTGTTTTAGTTCTCATCATTCTATATTTTCTTCTTTAAGAATTCGTTTGCAAGTAATTTTTGTACAGGGTTAAAACCTACATTGACCCTAATTCTAGCAAGGGCTTGTAAAGACATTTTGTTAGTTGAAACTTTGATTGGATATATATATATATATATATATATATATATATATATATATATATATATATATATATATATATATAGATAATTTGAGTTATTGTCATTTCATTCCTTTTATACTTTGAATTTTCAGACCATGAGTAACTCCACGAATAAGTTGTTTCCTTTTCATTAAAATAGAATATGACTATATACAAGGAGATGGAGACTATCCAGTTTCATCTCCCAATGTCTCTTCATCTTCCAACTTCTCTTATTTTTCCATTTACAATATTTACATACGATTATTAATCCCAAACATTAGATGTTCAACATTCCCCCCCTTAATCTGAAGGGATGTTGGTGAGTCCAAGGATCATTCTAAATCTTTCAAACTTTTCCCTTCTAACCGCTTTGGTGAAGATGTCTGCAATCTACTCATTTGTGGAACAATTTCGTCAATGGTTTGTTTTGGCTTCAACATGATGTCGAATCAGATGGTATTTTGTATTGATGTTCTTCATTTGATCATGGAACTTTGGGTTCTTGGCCAACTTTTTTGTAGAAGTGTTATTAATCAAAAGATGAGTTGAATGCACTTGTTTCTTCTTCAAATATTCTAGAATTTTCCTGAGCCACACAATTTCCTTTGTTGCTTCAACTATTGCCACATATTCTACCTCATTTGTGGAATCTATTGGAGTTGATTGTTTGCATGACCTCTAGGAGATAGATCCTGATCCAAGAGTCATAACATAACCTGAAGTAGATACTCTAATTTCTTTATCTCCATCAAAATTTGAATCAGATTATCCAATCAAGCTAAAGTCATTCACCTATGTATATGTGAGTTCAAATTCTTGAGTTCCCTTTAAGTAGTAGAGTTTAGGCTTCTGTGATCCATATCAAGTTTACAAAAGATTTTTCGGCGAAGATCACATGAAACATCATTTGTCGACGCGTTTCAAACCAACCAGTGTGGTGCATCGTCAGGACAAGTTGAAGAAACAGATCCAGCTTAGCAAGTTAAATAGACAGAGCAGAGCCTCCAACGGCTAAAAAGACCAACAGCTACTTTTTACTAGGTACCGGGGTCAAAACCCTTTTTAATAATCTAAGGGAAAAGGTTACCCTAGGGGAACCAATCCCTTAAAATAAAATAAATAAAAATAATTTTATGATAATAGTTAGTTAAAAATATTAATAAATAATTAAAATACTAAGTAAAAATTAATTCATGATAATAGTTAGTTAAAAATAAATAATTAAAAATTATATTTGAGGAAAAGAATTTTCCCTAGGGGGACCAATCCCTTAAAATAAATTAAATAAAAATAATTTTAAGATAATAGTTAGTAAAAATAATTTTAAGATAATAGTTAGTTAAAAATGTTAATAAATAATTAAAATTAGTAATTAAAAATAATCCATGATAATAGTTAGTTAAAATAAATAATTAAAAATTATATTTAAGGGAAAAAAATACCCTAGGGGGACCAATCCCTTAAAATAAAATAAATAAAAATAATTTAATGATAATAGTTAGTTAAAAATATTAATAAATAATAGAAATGTTAGTTAAATTAGTAACTAAAATAATTCATAAAAATCATTTAATGATAATAGTTAGTTTGAAAAATATTAATAAATAATTGAAATGTTAGTTAAATTAGTAAATAAAAATAATATATAAATAATTAGTTAAAAATAATTAAAATTTTATAAAAAAAATAAATAATTAAAATAGTAAGTTAAATTAGAGGAATTAAAAACAGGACTATTCTTATGAAAAATTAATATAATTATTTTATTTTAAGGGATTGGTTCCCCTAGGGTAACTTTTTCCCTTAAATTATTAAAAAGGGTTTTGACCCCGGTACCTAGTCAAAAGTAGCTGTTGGTCTTTTTAGCCGTTGGAGGCTCTGCTCTGTCTATTTAACTTGCTAAGCTGGATCTGTTTCTTCAACTTGTCATGACGATGAACCACACTGGTTGGTTCGAAACGCGTCGACAAATGATGTTTCATGTGATCTTCGCCGAAAAATCTTTTGTTCCCTTTAAGTACTTTAGAACTATTTTTGCAGTAGACTAGTGACCCTCACTAGGCGTTTGCATAAACCTGGAGAGGATTCCAACAACAAATGAAATGCCTAGTCTCGTAATATTCAGGTAGTTGAGAATTCCTATGAGTGGTCTATAGTTTGTTGCATCCTCAAATTATTTTCCTTCAGTGGATGTCAGCTTTAAGTTTTGTTCCATTGGAGTAGATAAAGGATTGCATTCATCCATGCCAAACTTTTTCAAAAAATCTCTAATGTACTTCTTTTGAGAGAGGAATGTAAACTTTGGATGTTGAGTTACTTTAATACCAAGATAGTAGTGAACATAGCCCAAATTTGTCATTTCAAATCCTTTCCTTAGTTATTTATTTTTGGATGCAATGTAGCTCTCATTATTCCCTATCATCAGAAGATCATCTACATACACCACAAGATATACAAATGTTTTTCCAACTTTCTTGACAAACAAAGTTACATCATCAAGATTATAATGTTTGAAATTGAGTTTCAAAATATGCTCGGTCAATTTATTGTACCAGGATCACGATGCCTTCTTGAGAATATACAAGGATTTTACAAGTTCGTATACTTTGTGTTCCTAAACCTTCACAACAAATCCTTCTTTTTGGGACATAAAAACATTCTCTTTCATATATTCATTCAAGAAAGAATCTTTTACATCCATTTGAAGGAATTTCCAACCATTCTAAGATGTCAAGGCAAAGAGTGTCTGAATGGTAGCCCATTTTTTTGTGGGGGGGTGGGGGGAGGGCGGGGGGAAGTCTCCTCATAATTGTCCCCTTCCTTCTATGCAAAACCTTTTTCCACAAGCTTGGATTTGTGCTTGTTAATTGAGCCATTTTCTTTATACTTGTTCTTGAAGACCTAGTTGCAACCTATTGTTTTTTTTCCAAATGGAGAGTAAACCATCTTCTAGGTTTCATTCTTTATCAAAGCATCATATTCTTTCTGCAACGCTTCTTTCCATTCACCATGACAAGCGTCTTATTTCAAGGAATTTGGTTAGAAATATGTATACAAATTCAATTCACAATCATAAGAAACGTCCATATCAACAGGTGTATCATAATTGTCTACATCACCTCCATTTTCTCTGGTTGAGCTTCTTGTTCATGTCTTTCCAACCTCATCAGGATGAACACTTTCAAATTTCTTTGTCAACCATTTTGGAGGACCTTTTAGAGATGGTCCAAACTACTCATTTGACTGAGTTGGGGCTGAATCAAGATTTGGTCTCCCAATTCTATCAATCACATCACTCAAAGTGTCATCAGTGGCTAGACCTTCATGTGGGGGAGAGAGTGCTTCAAAAGAAGATTCCACAGATTGATACTATATAGGAATCCCCCCTTCAAGATGTGGAATCTCACTATCAAACTCTTGAAAGGAATTTGCATGTACAACTCTATCCAAGTGATCAAGCTATCGCTCAACAACATTGTTAGTCTTGGAAGATTTAAGAAATATCACATCTCTAGATATTATAAAATTTTTATTCACTTCATCATAGAGATGAAATGCTTTGGAGGTATTTGAGTACCCTAAGAAGATACGTTTGTGACTCCTTGCACCAAGTTTGTTTCTCTATTCCTTGGGTATCAAGGCATAACAGGTGGAACCAAAATCCCTAAGATGCCTCATTGAAGGAATGTGGCCATACCACATTTCATAGGGATTCTTATTTTTTATATCATTAGATGGACCCCTATTCTTTATATACACAACATGTATAACTATATTAGCCCAAAACGTCAGTTTAACATTCTTGGAAAACATCATGGAACGTATCATATTTAAGATTGTCATGTTCATTATTTTAGCTACTTCGTTCTATTGGGGATTGCAAGGCACGGTTGTTTGATGTTTGATCCCATGTTGGTGTAGATAGTTTTCAAATTAATTTGATGTATAATATTTTACATTATCAGTATGAATAGATTAAATATGAGATTGTGCAGCATTTTCAATCCATGGATGAAATTTCTTGAATGTTTCAAAAGCTTCAGATTTGTTCTTCAATAAATAAACCCAACATATTTTGGTGTAGTCATCAATAAATGACATCATATATTTACTACCATTTTCAAAAGGAATAGACATTAGGCCACATAAATTAGAATGAATGAGTTCAATTTTTATATGTGCTCTAGAATGAGAATCATGAAAAGCCTATTTGTTGTGCTTTCTTAATATACAAGCATCACATTGCTTAAGTTTCCAAGGAATTCTAGGAAAACCACTAACATCATTTTTCTTCAACAAACGAAGGCTATCATAGTTCAAGTGTCAAAAGCTATCATGCCATAAAAGACATCATGTAAGTGTACCTTCATCATAGTGAGAATTGTATGAAAAAATTTGTGCACGAGCAGAGGTTCCTTGCAGCTTCAAAAGTCTTTCTTCTTTTATCCCAGTCCTGAAAAGTGAGTGATCTTATGCTTTTTTGGCCTCAACCTTGCCATAAAATATGTGAATGGACTATCCTTGCTAGTGAATGTGAACCAAAGACAACAAGTTTCTCCTCAAATCTAGGAGGTATAAAACATCATGTAGAAACAAGTCTAGAAGTATAGGCAGTTTGATCCTAATGATGCCAAGCCCTGACGGCTTCACTTTTGACTTGTCTGCAAAGTATACTACTCCATCGAAATTATTAGTGAATTCTTCAAAGAAATATCTTTTGAAATTCATGTGGCAAGTTTCTCATGAATCAAGCAACCAAGCATATTTCCATGAAGAAAGTGAAGCATTGAATAAGTATTCAATTACTCCAATGTTGCAATGTGCCAAAACATAATGAGTAGACTCTGGTGCTTTACCTTTTCCTTTGTTAGGTGTTTTACCTTTTCCTTCATTTATTTCCCGCTCAATTATGTCCCAAGGAAGATTACATGTGGAATCATCATGCCCATCTCTATTGATTCATCTGAAATGAAGATCAAATATTTCTCCTTGGAAATGGCTGCCCCCATTCCCTATAAATTCTTCCTTTCTCTTCCTCTTCGGCCACCTCTTCCTCTAGAAGAATCTTGTGCATGGTTCTTCTCTTTTTGTGCAAGGCACACAACTTCTTCAGAAGACTGAGGAGTTGTCTTCTTCCCAAAATCCTTCTCTCTTTCAACAAACTTCTCCTCAAGGGATTCAAAGGTAATCTCCTTAAGGTTTCCACTTTCTTGAAATGACTCAAGATAATGTGAATGGGAGGGATATAGTTCCTTGTCATAAGTGTAATATCCTTAAGGTTTCGACCTAATTGCATGACAATAATGTGAATAGTTTCGATAATGTGAATAGTTGGGATATAGTGACTTAACATAATTTATGAGAGGAATATCTATTTCAACACCAATGGATTTTATGTCATGCATAATGGATCTTACTTCTGATTCTAGGGCAAGAGGGTCCTCATTTATCAATTCAAGATTGAGCAACTTGATCAGCAATTAAAAAACTTCAAGTTTAGAGTGTGAGTCATACAATTCCTTCAACTTCTTTAAGGATTCAAAATAATTTGAAAATGGATAAATATGCTGACTCACCTCTTCATTTACTGATTTTGCAATCAAGGCATAGGCTTTACTATTCTTATTTTCCCAAATGGAAAGCTCTTTGTCTGAAGTGAGATTTTCAGCTTCATTTTCTCCTTCTCCTTCACAAACCCCTTTCCACAACTCGTTGAAAATCAAGGTGTGTTTTATCTTTCAGGATCACTCATGATAGTTATATTTTCCAGTGAGAACTACTATCACTATTGATATGAGTGAATGCATTAAAAATACTATCTATCTCTAACTTCCAAAACAAGCACAATCTTTCTTGATATCTTCTATTTAGGTGGAAAAGTTCTCAATAATACTTTAATGCATCACCACTCCTTAAAATATTAATGTCACACCACCATATAATGTATTATACACATGTTCTACTCATTAACTCCACTGATACATTTATGCTTTTAAAACAAGGGACATAAATAATTTTAATATTATAATACCTCACTTATGACAATGTGTCCTCTTTCCAACATACATGTGAGAGCACCAAATGAACCATGTAGACATATAAAAAAATTAAATTCGACTTATGAAAACCCCCACCATAAGTTATATATAGGTCTTCAAAGTGAATTAACTGACACATATAACAAACAACGGCCATGCTAGCACATAACAACACACATATAATAAAAACCCATGATCTTCAAATAATTTCAACACAGAATTCATGCAATAGCATATATCACATTCATAATGCATGGACTTCCAAAAAGAAACTAAACACGGAGAATTTAATTAACATAACTCATGGCCTTACAACCAATACTCATTGCCATTCGTGCCATTCATGCATTCATATCCAATGTTGTTTCTCAACTTTGGTCTGAAAGGTCCATGTCTCCATTCCAATTATACCACCATGGACACTCAGTTGAGGTCCAAACGCATAGGTATATACACATACTATTATTTTTTCTTTCTGTGAAAATTTTGGGAAATTTTATTGAGTCTCAATCCGCTACAGATGGCACTGAAGGAGAAACTCCTTTGATAACTATATAAAAAGGATTTATTTTGACAATTGAGTAGAGCCAGTTCAAAGCAGACGGTAATGGAAACATCAAATCTATTTGGTTTTTATGGTGATGACAACAATGGTGATGTCAAGGGAAGAGAGGAGTTACAAGGAAGAAAATGCTAAAATGGGGGGTTAGATCTGATACCATGTCAGACTAGGAGTAACTCAATGAATAACTTATTTCCTTTTCATTAACATAGAATATGATTATATACAAGGAGAGGGATACTATTGGGTCTCTTCTCCCAATATCTCTTCGTCTTCCAATTTCTCTTATTTTTCTATTTACAATATTTACATAGGATTCCTAATCCCAAAGATTAGGTGTTCAACATGAATAATTATTGTTCTATTTCATTTATTTGTTCTTTTAGTTATTTTCTTCATATATATATATATATATATATATATATATGAAGAAATATATATATATATATATATATATATATATATATATATATATATATAAGAGAAAAAAGGATTTCTAGATTTGAACACCTATGTCTTAAATATGGTTGTGATTAATAAGGCTATAAATCTAAGGTAACAATCCCAACTATATCACTTTCCTTTAATGAGAATCAATATATATAAGAGAAAAAAGGATTTCTAGATTTGAACACCTATGTCTTAAATATGGTTGTGATTAATAAGGCTATAAATCTAAGGTAACAATCCCAACTATATCACTTTCCTTTAATGAGAATCAATATTGTTACACTAGAAGCATCAAAACTTCTCGTCGTTAATAGGTATCATTCTTGAAATGATTAGAAGTACCTAGTGGATTTCTGCAACAAATAAATTACATGGAAAACTTTAAAAAAAAAAAAAAAAAACACACACAAAAGAAGCGAGTGAAAAGCTATGAATTGTGTTGTTTCTTATACTCATATTTTATGATACCATGGGCCGCTTATACAAAAATGTAAATATTCAGAGAAATGTGAGAATAGTAGACCGCTAAAAGTAATTAAGTTGAGGCATTAAATCCAAAGAAACAAAAAGAAACCAAGTTTTGTCTAGAAGGACTTACAATCCAAAAAAAACCCTAATTTATCTTTACACGTGCACTACCTTACTGATGGAGCAAACAAATTGCTTGAAAATACATGTTAAGGACTTAATAAGGAAATTAAATATTAAATACATGCTCTTTCTTGGGCATCTATTAATTTTCATTCCTTTGCATTTTTCTCCTCTAAGGCCTTGTGGTTCTTCTTCTTAAGGAAAGTTTAACTTCTACTTGTGAATTATGAATAATGTATCAATTATATGATGATTTGTAATGATGTAGACCAATCATAGAAGTTAATGTAATAGTCAAAGATCATGAGAAAAGAGAGAAGTTAGGGATGAAAATGTATTGATGGATTCATGGAAAACTTTAAGGAGATTTGCTTGGAGATTGTTTTCTATATCGTTGAACTAAATATATAATTATGACATAACTATTATGGTCACCTAAATTTATATAAAGTGACCAATTATATAATAGAAACACACATCGAAACAATTTAATTGAATATAATTTTCCTTTATAAGTTTCTTATGTGTAAATTCACAATGTCACATGCTTTTATATGTTTTGTGTTTTTCTTCTAGTTATCAAAATATGCATTCGGTAACAGAGAAAAGGTGTCAATCTTATCTCCATATGAAAAAAATGGTGTGATCCATAAGACATTGAAGAGGATTGATGATAATTGTACAAGAAGATTGATTTACATTCAACATTAATTGATGAAACTACATGAATCCATAGATTTGTATGAAGTAATATTAGAAGTTTGACATCTAAGTCATCTAGATGGATATTGGTGGATTCCCATCTCTTCCATTGTCTCAATGATTCTTTATCTTCTTGGTATTTTTTCTATGATTTTTAGATCACAAACAACTAGGGTCATTTTGAGGCCTTAAACAATGTTTCTTCATAATTTGGGGGGGAGGGTGAGGGGTGGGGGTGGGGGGGGAAGGGTTTGCATGGCATACCCTAGCCCTAGGCGTAAGTTGTATTCCTCATATCGTTCTTTCACCCCAAATGGATATTGTATGAAAAAATTACACCCTTGATAAGTTAATGTACCAAGTAACCACCTCAGGACTTGCAAACCTTTTGGTGTTTCATTTTCTAGGCTTAGGGTTTTGGACCTCTAGGGTTATTTCTTTATGTTAAAAATATACTCTTTCACCTCTTGCAATAAATTTGTGAATGTGTGTAGCCACCATATCTCATTGTCTAGAGATAGCTACCACCATTCTAGCTAATTTGTGTTCAACAATATTTTGTTATTTAATTTATTAATAGAAGTTAGATTTTCACCATATCACTATGTTTTTTATCGTATTTCTCTATGTGTGTTTCATTTTGTTTCCTGCCTTTAATTGCATTCATTGTACAATGCATATTGGTGGTATCAAATCAATCTTTTTTTTTTATTCCTCAATGTGTGTCCACAATGAGGTGAGGGTACAAAGAGTTAGGTCTCGAGCTAGTTACACTTGGGGAAAATCACTGTCACCAACCTAGACGACCGCCCATGGAAAAGGAAAACAGAGATGACGAAGCAGGTGATCCTATGAAGTTTTTTCTAAAGGAAGAACTCACGCAATAGAGAAATGAGATAAACGACAAATTTTCCAAGATCCTTTGATGACTTCCAATAGCATTCAAGGCACCTTCGATCAATGGCAATTTTGGAGCTGCGACATTGTTTAACGTAGAAGTGAACTTTTATATCCTTGTATTTGAAGTTCAAATAGATGTATATGCTTTAGAGAAATGCTTAAATATGTTATAATGCTATTACGCTATCCAAAAAATTCAAACAATTAAAACATTCGCTTTACACTCCTAAAATCATTTTTCCAATCAAACATTAGTGGGAAGGTCACTGGGAGAGACAAAATAAAGATGAGTCTATGATATTCAAGGCAAGATCTACCTAGGAAGCTTTTGTTTTAATGAGGAATTCTACCATGTAGAGAACTATGATTACCAATACAAGAGATGGACAACCCTATGACATGACAGAGACTAGACAGTGCCAAAATACACCAATGCTTTCCATACCTTGCACTTAAAGTTGCGTATTAGAGACTCGAAGAAGCACCTGGTTTTTAAGTACCACAATGGTATACATGGGTACATACAAATACGGATTTATTGGACATATCATCATTGGGAGTTTCTTATCAATATGTTTTTAAAATTTTACAAAAATTAAATTAGAGGAATAAGCAAGAGTTTAGGCCTATAAATCCACTACAAAAAACACTAAAAAAGGTGGCATAAACTTGTAGAATATGGGATAGAACAAGGAGACTATTGAATTTGTAATGATACAAGCCAAAAAGGATACATTGTGATGCAAGCTACAAGAAGACAAAAATGTTGTAATGTAAGCTATAAAAATAAATATTCATAATGATACCAAAAAACTACACTTATATATTAGATATTTGAGCCTTATACAACATTATAGTTTACAATATTCTCTATTATTTATAGAGGAATATGAAGAATACCTATTGAAGTTTGAAGTCTCTTAACCATCTATCTCAGTTCGCTATTTCCCTAGGTTGAAGGACGAGTTTATAAGAGTCACCCTTTTAAAAGGACAAAAGTTTATCCAATAACTAATGATTTTGAGACTCCTACTATCTATAGTACTAGAAGGATTCAAGGATAATGTGAGTTTATCTATGAAGTCTTGAAAAATGACTATACTTGGGAATCTAAGGAATGTAATATATGCATAAAAAAAAATGTTTGTCACCTTTATGATATATGCAACAAATAAGATTTTTTTCATATCCATGATACATGCAAAGGACAAAGAGCTAAAATATCTAAGGTGTGTCATCCTAGTATAGTGGATAATCTCTGAAGCTATATGTCGAGGCTTTGTAATTAAAATCATTGAGGAGTAGATTTATCAATTTAAGAAGCAACATTATATCTCTTAATAAGGAGGATTGTGAAGGTATAGGAAATCAATGGCACAAATATGTGAAGTTTCTATGCTACTCTTCCAATACATAAAAGAAGGACCTACTACATAAATGAATCAGACCTATCTATGAAGCCAAGACAAAACTAGCATCTCAAAGAAATTTCTATTATTTGTGCAATAATTGAAAGATCAAGGCACCTTTGTTGGAAGAAAGTTGGTACATGACAAATTGAAGATAAGTCAAAGGATCACTTTTTTGCAAGAATAGGTAGGGTAAGGTCAAAAGAGGTATGTATTGTTCTTTTTCATTTCATAGTTGTCTTACAAATTATTGTGCATATAATGCTAAGTTTTTTAGATCATGATGAACTCACATGAGGAAAAATTTATTGATGCTATGCTCTTTTGCAAGTTAATGCCATATTATGAAAAAATATATTTAGATATACTAGAGCTTGTTGATATAGCATTCGAAATCATTTCCTTGCATATAAGAACTATATTTTTATGAAATATTTGGTATGGAAGGCTTGTCGATAATGACTCTAGGGTTTTGAAACTAACCTTCTAGTGCGTTTGTAGAATTTTGCAATTTTTGAATGGCAAGACTTGAATACTTTGGAATCTAGGGTTTTTAAACCCTAGCATAGTTTCGAATAAGAAGAACCCTAGGAACAAAACTCTATCTAATAAATTTTGTTATAAGAGGTAGATCTAACCCTCATTAATAATGACATCATGTTAATGTAAGCACAAGGTTGGTGAATAGGTCCAAGATTAAGACAGAGCTAACCCTTCTTCAAAAGATAATTATTTTATAACTACTTTCTTTAATATTATTGTTGTTGTTATTTTGTCTATGCACTTTGGATTTTTTCTCTCATAGTCTTCTAAAAATGGTTGCAGGTTAAGGCAAGATATATTTAATCTTGACTAACACATGGAAGAATTTGAAGAACATATAAAAGTATGAAGACAAGAAGAAATTAGTTTGAAGTATGCATCAAAATAAGTCAATTATATGGCAACATGAAAGCAAGATTTAATAAAAAGGAATAAGTTTACCTATCTCAGCTAGAAAGAGAAAGATGTTAGATCTTGGATGGATACAATACTACTTGAACTTTGGCATAAAATCTAGAGAAGCTTATGATAAAAAAGATAAGATGACAGATCAATGACAAGACCCTTTGTTAAGAAGTTGAAGAGTTTTGATATTATTGTACCGGCAATTCATTGGTTTGATCCAGGAACACATTAATTGACAATATTGATGCTAATAGAGATAATACTGATGATTACAAGATAATATAATTTCTTTAAAAGTGTGAAAGAAAAATGATGATACAAAGGAAGAAGATGTGAATGCTTGTCAAAATATTTGTGAAGAAGTTTGGCTCCATAAGGTGTTTGATAAAATACTTAATGACATGTTGGATTCAAATCTATCATAGAACCAAGAAGGTTAAAGCTCGTTATGCTGTGATGAAAATAGGAGCCAAGAAGCTACAAAAATCTCCATCAAAGAATAATCAGTTGATGCATTGATGAGTATTTTGTATAAGCTTAGGCTTGTGGTTATTTCCCCCTATTTGAGAGGGAGTGTGGATCTCCTCCCTGGTTGAGATGGAGTGAGGGTGGGCGTTGCATTCTCCATGTGTCATGTACTAGGCTAGGACTAACATCCATATTCTTTAGTAAAGGCACTAGAAAGGAGAATGATGGATTGGATAAACATTTGGGGTCGATATTCTTTGGGGATTTGTATCCAAGATAAGAATAGTTCTAAGGACTAGTATTCTTTGAGGATGTGTATCCAAGAAAAAAATAGTCCTTTAAGGACACACCTGGTGAACATCTGGATGGGGTATGTTCCTAAAGAAGAGGTGGTGTCCAAATTTATGCCTCCCAACATTGTATTCTAATTTAGTGGAGAGGTAGAGTTTGTTAGTTAAGGCCTTGATATTTTCTACAATGCGAGTTATGATGATGCTTATCAATATAAATCCCTTCTTATGAGAATATTTCAACTTAAGAGTATCTTGTTGTGTCATTATGAATACCTCCCTAGTTAAGAGGGAGTGTTGGAAATATAACTAGTGTCAGTCTTCATAATGTAATTCAAGTATACTATTGATGTATTTATTTTATTTATTAATTATATTCATTGTTATCATTTGATTTCTAGTCAAACCATGTTCTTCATGCTTATAGGATCAATTGAGTCAAAATAAAATTTATTATGAGTCAAAGATATGTAATTGAAAATCCCATTTGGACTCGTTATAAGGAAAAGGGAAAAAAATGTATTTTAATCAAAGATTCAAAATTTCATCCACAAGGCCAAGTCATCCTTCCTTGGTGTAACAACCCTGGTAAAAAATCCATGTCATAAAAGTTAAAAAAAAAAAAAATAACCACGGTTGATGGGACACTTATTCCAAGATGAATATTGGGCAAGGCATCCTAGTGTGGGGTGTTCATTTGATTGTTTATGACTAAGGGAATTGGAAAAGGCAATGGCTAAGGCTTTGGAAAGGCAAAATCGCATTTTTGTCACAATTATTTATGAAAAAATGGAAACTAGGAGAAAAAGGAGGTGAAAGGTCACAGGTTGCATGTGAGGAGGAAAATGAAGGAAAATAATGGAAAATCAAGAAAATAGAGTCCTCGTTCATAAAAATTCTTCTGAGGATTAGTTGGTAACCTTTTCTCAGTTGAGTTTTGGATCCCTTTCATTATTCGTTCTCTATCTCTCTCACTCTTGGGCACTTAGAGTTTTCTTGGAGCATTTTGGCATTGGAGCAAGAAAGGAAAAGAAGGAAAGAGGAAGCAAAGATCAAGTAGGGAAAGCGGGATCAAGCAGCTACAATAGGCTTCATTGTACGTACCCACTTTCGTATGTACTTTCCTTGCTAGATTTGGCATGAATGGTATTGCATGTGGTTATTTTCTATCATGGCATGGGTTTTTCCAAGTGTAACAGTGTTTTCAGCCTATCCTTTCCATTTCCAGATAGCCATGGTATGATGGGGTTCTCATGTTTTGATTAAGCTGGATTGCCAGGTGGATTTGAAGATGAGTGGATCTTCAAATGATAGAGAATATGTCCTAATGGTCCCTGAACTGAACTATGGATAACGGTAAAGCCACTAGCCTAGTGAACCCTAAGCCAAAGTGTGGGTTGCGTAAAGCCAGGATTGTGTTTCCTCGGCGGGCCTAGGAATCCTTGCCTGTGAATGGTAGGCTATATAGTAAAACCAAGAGGTGGTTTTCTCTCTGTTGGGCCTAGTAATCCTCGGTTTGGGATATGCGATAAATCCTAGAGAGTGGGTCTTGGTTTAGGGCCTAGTGATCTGGGTTGGGATTGCAGTAAAACCTGAGAGACTAGGATACAGGAAAATTCCTCACAATGTAGGTGGAGAAATCTGGTGGCATCAATGCTTGTTTGGCCTAGTGATCAGGTGGATATCATGGTAAATCTTGTTATGATGTGTTCATTGTGTTGGCCTAGTGATCCAGGATGGATTATGGTAAAGCCTGGTTACTGTTGATGAGGGTGAGGTGGTGTAGCCTTGGTATGACCTGGTTGGTTCTTTTGGTTTGAGTCCCACATTCATTCTTGGAATATGGCACAGGGGAGAATGGTTGAAGAGATATTTGGCTTAGCCATTCTATGGCCTCGTGGAATGTGGTAGTCCCATCGTCGGTTGGTTTATTACATTCATTAATGAGAAATTCATTCCACTGACTTTCATGTGTAAATGAACTGATGTATATGTGGATTTCATGGTTGATATGCTTATGATATTTATGTCCCTATTATCTTGGTTATATATATTTTTTATGATAGTAGCTATGTATGGCTCTCAAAAAAAATTACTTGTGAATGAATAGATAATGTATATATGGCCTAATAGATTATAATGCAGAAAATGACATGAGGGAACAAAGGCTCATAGCGATTCTCAGATAAGTATGAGATCCCTACACTAAATTATGTTGTTTACACCTGTAGGTTACATGTTGATGATATGTTTAATGGAATGCATGTCATGGCTAGTAGGGGTCTGGTTAAGGTCTTGTTCAATGTATTTCTTTGGCATCATTGTTTCCCTGTACTTTTACTGATTTTAAGCTATCACTCCATTCTTAGTAGTGACCTGGGCTCTAGGCTTGAAAAAGTTGCTTAAATCCTGCGGTCATTGGCACAGAACTGGCAATTTTATCCTTTGGTTGCTGGCATGCAAGCTTGTGAGAGTGACTTTGGGTTTCTAGACACTCTATTTCCCATAGCATGGGAGTGACTGAGACCTAGGATTTCCAAAACATAAGTGGGGTGGAGGGACACGCTGTCTAAGTGGCTAACTTGTCTCCTGGAGATTCTGAAGCTGATGTTGAATGATTGTGTATGATGTTTATATTGTTTCCACTTCCTTAAGGTCACATAGGGGGTTGAGTCCAATCATAGTAGCCTCTCATCTCATGTTTACCCTGGTTGGCTAGTTGCTTCGATAGATGTCGAAGGAGGGCTTTACACTTGGTCAATTCGGCCTAAAGAGGCAACTATTTGACCTCCTAGCCATGTATAAATATAAGGAAGTTCAACCTCAATAATTTTCTCATCCATCACATCAATTTTTGTGTCAAGATAAGAAGAAAAAAAACGAAGTCAAGGGAGAGAGAAAACAAGTCATTTCTTCCCCAATTCTACTCACGCGTTCGAGATTCCCTGAGCAAATTATGTGTTATTGTAGGCCCTAAATTTCAAGAGAATGACAGATTTCAGAGATTTGACCAGTGTTAACATTTGTTGACTGTGACTTGTTGGAGATGGCTTCGAGAAGGGTTGACTTGGATATTTGTGGAAATCTTTGTCTTGGTCTTGGGTCTTGGATATCTCACTTTGATCTGATTCTATAAGAAGAGGATTTTCATCGGCTCCACCCTTGTGGGGATTTTCCCTGACTTGGAGTGTAATTTCTTGTGTTCCTTGTCTCTTGTGTTCTTCATGTTTTGTACAGTTTTTATAATTGTTGTTATTGTGTTTTCTTCTCAAAGATGTATGAACAGGAACCACTTAAGACTATGGATGAAAAACAATCCTAACAATATAAATGGATGTTTAACAATGTAGATCTATAGCAAATGATAGAAAAAAAACCTGCCAAAGCCCTGATCTATGCCACAAACATAGTTAAAAAGCAAAATGAAATAGTAAAAGAAGCGCAAATAACTCCAATAATCCAATGGAAACTAGATATATAAAGAATATATTTTATTAAACAACACATGTGAAGGGAACAAATAATGTTATCACTCCCCATCTATAGGATGGGTTCTTGGCTATCCTCAATGTCTTCAGCTTTTGTATAGTCATTCTCCTCTATAATGTGTAAAACTCAGCAAACAAAATGTTTGATCTCAATGAGAACTTAAATGAAAAAGAAGATGGTGTGCGGCAATGATAATAATCAAAGTTGCGGCAGTGAGTGCAACAATGAAAATAATCGAAAGTGAAGAATGAATGTAAAACTATTCTATTTATAACAAAATATTAGGTTATTCTCAAGTAATGAGCAATAATAAAATATTATTAAGCCCATTCTAGAATTAACCATTTGGAATATTTTATTATATTCAGTTTGGAGGGAAAAAGTATTAAACTTTTATTTAGAAATAATAAATAAATAAATGATTTATTTATCATATCAAGAAATATAGTTAAGAAATAATAAACAAATAATGATTTATTTAAGTATTCCTACGGGATTTAGTCAAACTTGACAAGGAATAATAACTAATTAGTGATTAATTAATTATTCCTAGAGAAAAATAAGATAATTAATGATTTATCTATTTATTTCTTGTAACTAGGTCAAATGTGACAAGGAATATTAATTAAACAATGGTTTAATTAATTATTCCTAGAAGATAATTAAATAAATAGTGATTTATTTAATTAGTTTTCATGGGTTTAATTATAAAACACTTAACAAATGTGGTTTATTAAGTAATTTCTTATAGTGAAACCAATTTTACTATGGCAAAATTAGCTCTACATGGTGTACTTCCATCTATCTAGTGAATTATGGCTAGATGATCAATTTTTGGTGATAATAGATTACCCCCCAATGTATGAGTGTTAGGAGAAAAACGTATGACCAAAGTACGTTGTAAGGACACAATCACTAGACAACGAAGTGGAGAGACAGAGAGAGAGAGAGAGAGACTAATGGAGCTGAAGTAGAAGAGGATAGTGACAGAGGGGTGAGACCAATGCAAGTCTCCTTTAATGTTGTGGTACTGGATCTCAGTGAGGCAGGGGAGGCATACCTATACCCGCCGAGATAATTTAGTACAAAAATAATGATGCACCCAGAAACATGAAACTAAACAATAAAATACATGTTAAATGGTACATGACATGCTGGCATAAATGTGCTAGAAACTAATACAATGTGTCCCATATACATAATGCACCTAGAAAAAAGATGAGCCAGGACTGAATACAATAACATCTGAGTACATGAGATATAATTGCCCTTCCCTCAAAAAATGGGTGGGAGGGAAGGTAGAACAACCAAAGAAGCCCTGTTGAACAAGAAAGGGCTCTGCAAACTAAATGGATCATCTGAAGGAGACATGCATGTCATGAGAATTTCAAGTGGCAGGAACCAAACCCATCAAATCTGTGAAACTGCATCTGAGGTTGTAGCATAATATGAAGTCATCCAGGCATGTGGGGGGCTACCTGAAGGGCCACCCCCTCATGAGGTCTGAAACATCTCACACACACACCCTGGAATCACTAGTACAATCTGCTACATCACTGAACCATAAAGTGTATGAATCATGAGCATGGAACAATCAAGTTAAAGGGAAATGATGATTCCCTTTGATTGATCTGAGATACAGAATGAGAGTGGAAGCTAGAACCAAGATACACCACCCTCTAGGTAATTCTTATGGAATAGATGTGTTGATGTCGACAGAATAAGGCCCACCATAGTGAGGCAATGAGGATCCTCAACTAAGGCATGAGGAAAATAGTAATGTGACTGATGGACTGACACCAGGAAAAATAGGGAAAATGGGACTAAGGAATAAATGGATGACTTCCCTTGTCAAAGCATAAAGTGCATGGTTGACTTGACAGTCACTGACTCTACTTTGGAGCGGATGGTGGATAGTATGACTAAAGGCCAAAATGGGCAACATCAGATGAATGGAATGAAAATATGGATGGAATACCGTGACATGATACAATGGGATGCGAAACAGACTCCATGGATGCAAAGGTGACTCATCATGAATGCTCTAAACAAGGGTGACTCGATGGTGCTGCCACACAGAATAGGCACAGTGGGGACCATGAAAACATGATAAAATGATGGTTTCTCATGAAAAAAATCAACACGTGAAATGAAAAGTGCCAAGGGAAGGTGGCCTCCAAAGTACAAGTGTCTCTTATGAAGAAATTCGATTTTGAGAGGCGACGAAGTGACCCTTCTTGGAAAAATGGCTTCTCAGTGAAGTGTCAAATCATTAAAAATAAGAGAGACCCATTATAGTACTTGATGAGAGATTTCCAATGGTACTGAAGGTTCATCAAACTGAGCTACAATTTGGTTGCAATGGGCGACAGAAAAACTGTGGGATTTTCTAGAAAAGGGCTTTTTCCCCCCAATTTAATTCGTTTTCTAAGTGAGATGTGGTGAATTTGGAGAGGGGGATAAGACCTAAATCTTGTGGATATCATAGCAGAAAAACCGACCATTGGAATTGGATCTTCGAATTTCATGAAAGTGGTCGGCCTTGTCTAAAGATGGCCACAATGCTTCTTGGAACAATGGTTCTAGGTGAAGAATTAAGGGAAGAGGAAAAAGAGAATGAACTACTAGAGGAGGTCTAGGATCATCCTCACCCACTAATTCAAACATGGGGACTATGTGGTATGACATGGAGTGGAATATTTAAAGATATGGTATCCAACGTCTACGATATGCAGTGTTAATATGGCTCACTGGAGAAGTCGATAGGACAAACTATCCAAGGAATGGGAGGATAATTGACCATACCTAGATTCGATGGGATCTAGTCCAAGACTTATGTTAATCAATTGAGAAGATGGACAGGGGAAAACCATCATGCCCCAAACCATGGGATAATGCCTACAAGCATATGTGATGGAGGGGATTGATCTGGTATGCAAAGGTGGGAGTGATGTCCCCTAGATGGAGGAGTTTGTGAAGCGTAATTGTGTTCTAAGTGCTCAAAAAAGGGATTCAAGCATCTCAGACCAACTTGGAACGAGATCCTCCAAAGGAAGTACACACGATGGTGCATATCATACCAAGGGTAATCAGTGGTAGACATAGCTTCCATGATATCCTCATCATAATGGAATATGGGCGAATGGAAGGAATATTGACTACATGATGTGGAAGCAGTACCTAGTGCATCATCCTAAGAAATAAGGTTCACATACACATCATCTGAACTGGTAGATGACGAGCTAGTAGATGGAAGATCTACCAATGTTGAGACCCTACTTTACGACGAGGAAGGATTGACGGAAGCGCGCGCAGAAACCTTTGAGAGGTTTTCCTACGAGGATCTCAAGGTTGAAGATATGTAAAGGATATGGACCGTGGAGTCTTTCATCTCGACATCCGGGGGAGGGATCACGATGGTGGGACTAGATTCCCCCTATTATGGTGTACTAGTGGTACCAGAAACCATAGGTAGATGAGTAGGTGATCCACTATGAGCGGCCTCGTACTAGCAAAGCTCTTGAAGGAAATAAAGAAATATGTCGAGATGAGGGAAATAATGGGAATATTAACCATATTGATCACACAAGCCACAAGGGTGATTTGTGCACAACATTTTAAGTCTCTTGGCTGGACCCAGTAAGGTAACTTGGACCTTAGGGATATTTGACTCAGGGAACGTTTCATGAACTAAAGGTTTGAGACGAGGAATCTCAAGACATTTATTGTTGGCATGCCCAACAACCTCACACAATGTGTAGGAGGTGTCGACTTTGGAGGCTTAGGAGTTGAAGGTCCTTGGGGAGACTTATCCTTAGGATATTTCCTTTTAGCTTTGCCCCCCTATCCAGATGCTTTCGCAATAAGAGTGGGTTCCTATTGAGGTTGCAGTGGAACTGAAGCAGCGACAGGGGTTGTAGGGACTCGTTGAACCAGGGTCAAAGTATGATACGGTCTAAGCTAACTGGGTAGAGTGCTTAATGGGGGATGAATGTACCATACTAGGATCCACAAAGTCATATTAGGGAGAGTCAACGAAGCCATGACAGGGATAGAAAATATTCCAGGAGGAAACAAGAAAGGTATCTGTCCTGCAGGGTAACATCCCAAAGGAACAACTCCTGGATGGTTGAGACCTAGAGAAATAGTTCCTGGCATGAAAAAAGGGGAGGCACCCACAAAAGGATGAGGTCCTGGGGGGGTGGATCCGAATGGCTCAGCTAAGATGGTAACAACAGGGTGTTGAGGAGATAGTTGTTGGCCAAAGGTACTAGACTACTTTTGAGCGGCCCGTGACACTTGTAACATTCAAACATTCAAAGAGCTAGGCTCAGAGATGGGAGGGGGGTGGGGGACCAGGGAAACCACCCAACAAGGAGGAATCTTTGTACACTTCGGGTGAAACACCGGTGAGAGGGGTAGAAGACTTCTTGTCGGACATCGATGAGATAATGGACTCAGGGGAGGTCAAGGATGACAGCTCGTAGTATGTCAACTGATCAATAGTGACAATCTTCCCTTCATGGGGGAAACACATCTTGCGGAAAACCTCAGACGTGACAACTGACATGGCATAAGTGTAACGATGACTCAAGAGAATGTTGTAATTGAGAGGGGCATCGATAACCTCGATATCTACATGAACAATCTTGCTCACAAGAGTCACTAAACAATTGCAATACATGCCGAGAGGCTAGGAGGAGTGACCGTCCCAAGCAAGCAAAGTGATGGTGGATGGGGACAATTCAGGTGACTTAAGTTGCTTCCAAATGGTAGTGGACATTACGCAGTTGGATGCACCTTCGTCAATAATGCATCGGCAAATGATGGCATTACAGACTTTCACTGGTATCTGGAAAGCAACAAATGGAGGTAATGGTGGATGCTATGATGTATCAACAAGAAAGATAATCAAATGAGCGTCTGAATGATCTACTACGCCCAAAAAATTTATTAGAGATTTCTTTTGAGATGGGTATGACTGGAGGACTTCTAGCATCGACATGGCAGCAAGGGATTGCGTCAAGTCGTCTACTATACTGTATGTATGGGCAGCTTGGTTAGAAGCTGTGTTATAGTGTAATGGTCCCTTGGGGATCTTAGGAATTGACTCAACTTTAGGTTGAGGGATCTGTAGTGGACCCTTTGGTGTTGTAAGAGGCTCTGTGGATTCTTTATTTTTGGACTCAGTGGCAGATGAAGTCAATGGCTTGTCATATTGATGCAACCTAGTTTGCAAGTTGATATCAGAGGTATTGACCTTGCCAGAATTCATCATGAGGATCAGGTAGTCACCAAGGCTGGAAGGTTGGGGAGGGAGGGCTTCTTAACCTTGCTAAGGTTGCGAAACAACAAATCCTTGCTGAGGGAAAGGATTTGTGAGCACAGATGGTTGAGATAGCGCGGGATTCTGAGGCAGTTGTTTCATGGGTGGTTGACCTCTAGAAGCTGCTTCAGATTCCCACATTTGGTGCATCTGGGGTAAGAGGGGACACTCATGAGTATAATGGCCATGTACATCACAACATGCACAAGGCTTGTTCGTATGGATAGCCTTGTTCTACTTGGGTTGGTCGCCCTATTTTTTGTTATTAGTGTTAGGTTGGTTCTCCTAGGGTTCATTGGGTTGATTACTTTGGTTACCCTTATTACCTTTCCCCTTATTCTTTCTCTTTGAATTTTGGGTATTAGTCACACTTTGTTGTGCAAACACTTGACCTTGAGGGAGCGGTGGTTGTTGGGACTGAGGATGCAAGGGAGGCTGCGACGCTAATGACTGACGAGCTGAAGTGCTAAATAGTGCATAGGTATAAGATGGTGAAGGGACAATGGTATGGTAGACAGGATGAGCACTAGTTGGCCCTAACATCTGTTGATGTGGTTGGGTAAATGCAAATATGTGCTTTGTCTTGAATACACGTTGCTAGCAGGAGGGGCATAAGTGTTGGAGGAATTGGTGCCCCCCTGTGGATAGTTGTAACTTTGTTGAGTATATGGTGAAGGATGTGAAATAGCTCTAACGATACGTCGGCGGCGTGAGATGCCCTCGGTGCATTGCCACTACCAGGACGAGGGAGGTCTGGTATAACGGTATAGACATAACCGGATTGAGCATAAATCAAGTCATATCTCATAGCAGTCTGGAGAGCCTCTTCCTCTATCTAAGGAAAGTGAGACGCAACATTGTTGGCAATAGGCGCTAAAAGGGTCCTAAGAAACCAATCGAGGTAGACACAGTCTTCGAAGGGCGGGACACACACATCCTCCTCCTTCTACACCATTCCTGAACATGATCAAAAATATGGGCGTCAGATAATCGACGAAATGTGGTCAAGAGCTTCGTACCAGTGTCATATCGGAGAGGTAATTGAAAATATGAAAGGAACACTTTAGCAAGTGTCACGAAAGTGGAATGAGAAGCAATAGGTTGGTCAACACACCACTTTGCAGCATCTCTAGTCATCGTTCGTTGGAACAACCAAAGAAGAATGGAATCATCAGTGATAGAATTGGATGAACACCACATATAGAAGGAGCGGACATGATTGGTGGGGTCCTCTCCAGAATTACCCTCAAACTTGGTAATGTCAGAGGGAAGTGTAGTCGTCATAGCTGGCCAATGACAATCATGTTGTATAGGGTCATTAATCAACTGGATAAAATATGGGAGGCTTAATCTAGCCATGAAAGGTAGCATTGGAGTTGTCGGAATGGTTCCTATAATGGTTCCTCTACTAGGGTAGAATCGAAGCCAACACCAGGTTGGTTTCCTACACCTGCAATGGGTCCTGACATGATGATGGTATGCGGTGAAAGAGGATCAGAATTGGATGAGGAATCAAATGAACTAGAAGAAGAGTCGGTATGGGGACTCAGGGGATGATTAACTTGAACCCTATAGGAAGGAGTAATACGTCCAAGCGGAAACTGGGGATGAATGCCTAAGAGTCTCTACAACAAATGCCTTGGTCGCGCAATGGTTGTAAGACAAAAGCGAAATGGAAATGGTAAAGGGATATCAAAAATATGTTTATGCCTCTGTGTGGGGAGATAAGTTAATTAAGTTAAGTCTTGGCTTGGCGATGTAAACCAAGCGCCCCTCGCTTAAGGTGTGCTTGTGTGTGTAATTGTGTTTATTAATTAAGGCCATATCATGTTTGAAAAAATAAAAATATTTTTGAAATAAACTGAAATTAAAAACAAAAAATAAACAACAAATCAACTCTCTAAACCCCACCCAAACTGGGTTTGCAAACACTGTGCTAGTTGGTGGCGAAATCAACTAAAAACACCCAAAAAAGGCCAAGATATCTAAGCATCGGTGTGATTGGGATCAAATGACACTATGATGTTGGAAAGTTGTGAGGCAACAACAAAAAATGAGGGAGGAAAATCGCTATAAAAAGATAGGGAGATGGGTTTGAAACCTAGGTAAAACAGTGGCAGCCTAAGGCAAATGACCGAACAAGGTTCAAGAGAGAAATTTGGATGGGAATAACCTATCTTTGAAGATCTGAAACAAGAAGGTACAGATCTAGAAAATATAGTTGAAAGCTCTGCAAAAACTCAGACTTCTCAGCTAAGTTCCTCCTATAAAGGTGGAAACATACTAGAAGCCCTAAGGGGCTAAATTAGACTTCGACGAGAAAAATAGAGTATATCAAGGCCTAAGCGAGCTACAACAGTGGTCAACTAACCCAACAGAAAGCTCTTGGCAAAACTCAGAAACATATCAGAAAAATCCCAGAAACCCTAAAATCGGAGGTAATGACCTATTTAGGGGGATATTGCACTTTTTGGTCAAGAAAGTGGACTCTGAACCTCCACATCACACTTTTGGGGCAGAAAAGTGTGATTTATGCTCCTCAGTTCTTAGGCGGCAAGTCTAAAAAAAAATTGTCATCTCTGTTGCGACTTGTTGCTATGACCTGCAGAGATGACCAAAAAAATTACGGAAGTTAGAAATTTGACTGATATAGGGTTGGAATGCTAGTAAGCAACATTAAGAGACTGAAAAGGAAAAAACCCTAAGCTGAAAAACTGAAGGTCACCCAAGTTTCTAAATCAGAATTAAAACCGCAATGGAGTCCCCAATTTGTTATTGTGTTTTTTTCTCGAAGATGTATGAAAAGGAACCACTTAATACTGTTGAGGAAAAACAGTCCTAAAAATATAAATGGTTGTTAAACAGTGTGTATCTGCAGCAAATGATATAAATAAAACCTGCCAAAGCCCTGATCCATGCCACAAACATAGTTAAACAACAAAATGGAATAGTAAAAGCAACGCAAATAACTCCAATAATCCAATGGAAACCAGATATATAAAGAATGTATTTTATTAAACAACACCTGTGAAGCTAACAAATAATGTTACCAGTCCCCCTGATGAGCCCTAGAAGTGGCTAAGTATATGGGATCATTCTGCCTCTTATTTCGACTTAATCCACCATTCTCATTAGTTTGTTGCATGTTTTTGAATATATTTATGCTAATAGAGTGAATTGGGTTAGTCACTTTTCCATGTAATCTAATGAGTGTTTTATGCAGATTTTTTAGACAATTTTGGACAAAGACAAGAAATTAATGAGCAAATGGCAGCCAAGCTCGAGGAAAATAGGGAAGAGGACTTGTAGGGGGGGTGTCTCCTTCATTAATGATCCCTTTCCTCTAATCCTCCATCAGCAAATCGGAGCACAAAGGCCCACATTGATGATTCCAATGGGCAGTCGAGCAAGTCAAGTAGGACTATTGTTTATCTTCAGTTCTAGGAAGCTGAGTTCCTTGATTTTAGGAGGACTGTTGGAAGTCCCCATTTGTATAAATAAGAAGGCTTCGAGCCTCAATAGGTTAACTAGTCATTAGTATATTTTCGCACTTTTGTACAGCACATTATTCAGCTTATTTTCAAGTTCGTTTTTTAGAACAGTTTATGTGATGTAACTGCGATTTTTTAATAAATGAAGATGAAATAGCTTTTGATCTAGCACTAATCTCTTTCAGAGGGCTGAAGCTCTTGGGTTAGGGCCCAACCCAAGCTGCCCAACACCTCCTTTCTGTACTTATATGTTTTTGGCTTCCATTCATGAGTTAATTTATGTTGCATAGATTCATTTTACTTTGTTAGATTATGTTGATTTTGATGGTTAGAATAGTTGTTTTTGTTTCAGTTGCTTAAACGAAAAAATAAGATCCAAAAATGCCACAGCAGGCCCTAATCTCCTTTCTCCCTTCCTGGGACTATGATTTGAGGTCAAGGCACTACAGCTGCCACCAAAAACATAGTTTTTGCTCTTCCATGCAACTACTAATGTGATAACTTGATTTGGAAAAGTTGATATTGGTTCAGATTCACTTTCTTAAATCATTTCCTATTCTTTTTCCATAGTTCCCTCACATGTTTTTCTGTTCATAAGGTATTTTTCATCATTTCTCTGTTTGTAGGTCAGAAATTAGGTCAAGCTAGATAAAACTATGTTTTTAGTTCTTTCTTTGGTCAAGTTTTGATAAGTGAATATGCAAATCTCTTGCAGGACATATCAACTCACCATCACTCCATGAAATAGCTAGCACCAGCTCACTTCTCCTAGATTTCCCAACTCATTCATATCATTTCACCAATCTACCCTAATTTCTATTTTTTTCCGTAAAGTTACTTTCTTTCCATTTAAACAAATCCAACCATCACGTTCATCCCTTATCCTCCTTGATAAGTTCTAAATGCCTCAATACCTTCATCTAGCCTTCATTTCCCCTTTCCCATCATTCTTCCACCTTCAAAACCCTAGAAAAAGCTTTTGGCCTCCTCTTGTAGATCCCCTGCAGCCTCCTGTAGAGTTTCCTGTGAGCGATTTTTCGAAGTGTGATCGCAATGGAAGTATTCAGAAGGGTAGTAGGGGCTTCTTAGGACCTCTCCACACCTTCCTCACCCTTTGCAAAAGCCAACTCCATCTTCCTTTGCCACCAAACCTCTGCACAGTCACAACCAGATAAATCACAAGCATAATAATTCCACATAAAAACACTCAAAAGTACAAAAAGATTATTTCTTCTCATTTCTTTTCAGAAGTAGCTTGAATAAATGCAATTTACCTTTTCAGTAGTCAATGGCACTCATTTCATTAGTTTCCATCTCTTTTCTTGCAAAAGTAGGGTTAGTGGGTAAACTAGGGTTTGCTAAGGTTTGCTAGGGTTTGTGTTTCATTTCATTTTTCCTTCTCTTTCTGCAAGTAGAATAGCCCCTGTAGAGTTAGCTTTCTTCCATCACAGTAAAAGCTTCTTCTGAGAACTCATAGAAGTTGGCTTAAGCTCCTAGCGAACTTGCGCCAGCTAATCAAATGACAGCCTACAGTAAGAGTTAGTACTTATGCATATAGCACCATCGCTTCTAGGTTTGTTACGAACTACCGGGTTGATAAAAGTAAAGAAGGAAGCCCTAGCAGTTGCAGCATTATTGCTGCAATACTGGAGCGCACCATTCTTTTTGGCGTCATTGTCGGGGAAACGTCAAAGTATTTTGTGATTACTACTTTTCCTCTATTTTCTACTGCAACATTCTTCTAAGTAGTTTATTTCAGCAAAAGTAGAGTAGTTGTCTCATTTCAGCTCTGGAATTTCATTTCAGCAAGCATAGATTAGGTATTTCTTGTTTTCATTTCCATTCTGCAATTTCATTTCAGCAAGCATAAATTAGGCATTTCTTGCTTTCATTTCCATTCTGCAATTTCATTTCAGCAAGTCCATTTCAGTTAGTTGCAATTTTTTGTTCAATTCATTTTAGTTTTGTAGGTACAACCAAAAAAAACAAAACAAAAACAAAACAAAAAAACAAAAACAAAAACAAAAACAAAAACAAAAAACAAAAACAAAAACAAAAAACAAAAACAAAAACAAACAAACAAACAAACAAAACAAACAAACAAACAAACAAAAACAAAAACAAAAAACAAAACAAACAAAACAAACAAACAAACAAACAAAAAACAAAACAAAAACAAAAAAACAAAAACAAAAACAAAAAAACAAAAAAAAAAAACAAAAAAACAAAAACAAAAAAACAAAACAAAACTAAAAAACAAAAAAAAAAAAACAAAAACAAAACAAAAAAACAAAAACAAAAACAAAAACAAAACAAAACAAAACAAACAAACAAACAAACAAAACAAAAATAAAAAAGCAAAAAACAAAAATCACCCAAAAAGAGATTTCCTTTCATGCCTCGTAGGAACAGAGACAATTCAGGAAAATTCCTACCCAGCACCCCCACCACATCACTAAGTCACCCTTCTCTCTTCTTTGGTGGCAGTGATCTAGAAGAACCTATAGGTGAACCTACAGAGATATACGGAGATCCTATAACAGAAGAAGAGCAAGAAACCATTGACTATGCAGAAGATGAGCAGAAGTTGAAACTGTTTCCTTCTACCCTTAAGGATGCAGCATTGCGCTGGTTCATGGGGTTACCTAGAAACAACATCACAACTTGGTTTCAGATGCAACAAGCCTTTAACAACAAATACCAGGACTATTGTAGGTCAAAGGATACTAAAGAAGAAATCTTTTGAATGACCATGGGAAGTGATGAATCCTTAGAAGACTATGAAGAGAGGTTTTAGCTCAGTTATAAAAGGGCTAGGTGCACCCTTGACCCCGAATCTCTGAAGTTGGTCCTGTTCAGAGGAGTCCCTTAAGACCTTCTAGATACCCTCCATTTGTTGGCTGGCGGAGACATCTACCAACTACCTTATGATGACATAAAGACCGTGTTTAGAAACCATTCTAGGTCAACTAGAAATAGAGGTAGGGGAAGTAAACCTTTAGTCAGTACACCCTCATCCAATTCATCCCTAAGAAATGAACTTGAGACTCGACTGGAAGATTTCAAGAGTGAGATGAGGCAGACTCTTGCCATGCAAATGGATACCTTTCATATCAAAAGGAAACAAGAGGAAGTCGAGAGGGCTTTGGCCATATTTTGTCCCAGATGCTCTAGAAAGCATCCTAGGAACGAATGTCCATTGCACTCTATAGAAGTGTGTTTAGTCTGTGAAGAAGACCATCCTACGAATCAGTGCCCTTCCTTGCCCAGAATTAAAGCTGCATATCAGGGGGCCAAAGGAGCCACTGAACCACTCTATTTCATGAACCAAAGGAGGCCACATGGGCCTAGAACTTACCAGCAAGGAATTCAAGGGACATCCCAGACCTATTACAACCCCAATCAAGCCACTTCCATGCCTTCTTGGGGTCCCCCTGCTCATCCTTCCTAGTCCACACCCCCTCCTTGGTCGTATCCACCTCAATACTAGGCTCTGCCAATTGTTCATTCGTTTCACTTTTATGCTCAACCACAGCCTCAGTGGAATGCACCTCATCAGGGGTGGAGGCCCCAATACAACTCTCCTCCCGCTCTTTTTCCTCCACCACCTACTCAACCACAACCATTGCCTTCTGCTCCACCAAGACAACCCCAAATACCTACTCAACCGAACCCCAACCCCAATAACAGACAAGCCCAGCAGGTATATAGTGGAGAAACATCATGTCTGACCTATGCTGTGGAAATTCAGGAGATTAACCTACAATATGGGAAGACTCTCCCAGATAACCACCCTTCTCCTAAGGAGGATGAGGAAGAAAAATAGGAAAGTGAACCTAAAGCCATTCCACCCTTTCCTGAGACACTAACTGGAACCACACAATCGATCCCAGAAGAAACTAAACTTTTGGGAGAATTGAAACAGTTATGCGTAAATATACCACTTCTCCAAGCCATAAAAGATGTGCCTATATACAACAAGATGATCAAGGAGAAGTGCTTCAAGCACCCAGGCAAGCGCAAGAGATATGCTCCAACTCTCAATGTCATAGGACAACTGTCCGACCTAATGTTGGGGCAGGTAATCTGTCTGAAATATCTGGACCCTGGGAGTCTTGTAGTCGATGTCGACATCAATGGCATCGTAATCCCCCATACCCTGATTGATCTAGGCGCTACCATTAATTTGATGACCAAGGACACTATGCTCAAGCTCAACCTTCATGGCTCCTTGAGAAAGACCACAACAGTAATGCAGTTAGCATACCGCTCCACCATGACCCCTGAGGGGATTGTGGAAGATGTAATAGTCTCTATTAATTCCTGGGAGTACCCTATTGATTTCCTAGTTCTCCAGCCAAAGGCAAATCTCACTGGGTATCCTCTCATCCTGGGAAGACCTTGGTTGGCTATTGCAGATGCCTACATCAGTTGTCGAGCTGGGAACATGACAATCAAGAACGGGCATATGTGTCTAGCAGCTAGTCCTATATCCTCTTGCCCAACCTCTGTTAGAACATGATTTACCTCTCTGGTTGGAGGAAGAAGATGAGGATGAAGTCTATTCCACACCATTGTGTATAGTAGAAGCTACCATGGGGGGCCCCCAAACCAAGGATAATCTTATTGAAAACTTGATTTAGAATCCACCCCATGTGGGTTGTCCTTAGAAGAGCTGGTGGAAGAAACCCAAGCCAATCCTTTAGTTGATCTCTATGTGGCTAATATGACCTCTCTCCGAGTCAAGAATGTGGAATTTGGCCCTGAAAGAACTTTGAAGATCAACTCATCCCTATCCACCTCTTAGGAGAAAGAACTATGTGGCTTATTGAAAGACCACTTGGATGCTTTTACTTGGAGATACAAGGAGATGAAGGGAGTCCACCCTTCAGTTTGTACTCATCACATTTACATTAAAGAAGATTGTAAACCAGTCAGGCAGCCTCAAAGGAGGATGAATCCAGCCCTTAAGGACATTGTCAAAGAAGAACTACAAAAGTTGTTGGATGCAGGATTCATCTACCCTATCTCTGACAACGAATGGGTCTCTCCTTTGGTGCTAGTGCCAAAGAAAAATGGGAAGTGGAGAATCTGTGTCGATTATTGGGAACTAAACAAAGACACCAAGAAGGACCATTTCCCTTTGCCTTTCATAGATCAAGTGTTAGATGGTCTGGCAGGGAAGAAGTTCTTCTCCTTCCTAGATGGGTTTAGTGGGTACAACCATATCCAAATAAGCCCGGAAGACCAAGATAAGACCACTTTCACTTGTCCTTGGGGTACCTTTGCATACCGGGTCCTTCCCTTCAGATTGTGCAATGCTCCCGCCACTTTCCAGAGAGCAGTATTGAGCATATTTGCTTAATTGGTTCATGATTCAGTGGAAATCTATATGGATGACTTTACCCCTTATGGTTCTAACTTCCAAGAAGTTGTGACTAACCTGGGAAAAGTTTTAGCCAATTGCATTGAAATGAACCTGTCCCTTAGTCCTAAAAAATGTGAATTCCTAATGACTGAAGGAACCATGCTAGGTCATATAATTTCTCAGCAGGGATTATAGGTGGATCCCAACACGATTGCCATCATCCAAAGGGTCCCACCTCCTCAAAAAGTAAGAGATGTTTGGAGTTCCTAGGCTTAGCAGGGTATTATAGAAGATTCATTAAGGATTTTAGTAAGCTAGCCTCTCCATTGTTTGGTCTTTTGGGAAAAGATGTTGAGTTCATATGGACTGACAACTGTCAAGAGGCTCTGGACACCTTGAAAGGTAAACTAGTAACTGCCCCAATTTTGAGAGGTTCAAACTAGGCCGTACCTTTCCACATTCATACAGATGCCTCGAACAAAGCGATAGGAACAGCCTTAGGGAAAGTTAATGAGAAGCTGCCTTATGCCATATATTTTGTAAGTAAAAACTTGTCCAAGGCAGAATTAAACTACACTATAACCGAAAAGGAGCTCCTAGCTGTAATCCATTCCCTAAATAAGTTCAAACACTACATCACTAGCTATCAAACATTTGTACACATTGATCATACTACAATTAGGTATTTGATGAATAAACCAGATGTAAATGCTCGTATTATTAGATGGATACTTTTATTGCAACAATTTGATTTAACCATTGTTGATAAGCCAGGTAAGGAAAATGTTGTTGCTGATTTTTTGTCTAGCTTAGATCTGCTTGCAGGTGAAGAAGGAATGGTGGATGATCAAATGCCAGATGCACACCCATTTGCTATCTCAGTACTCTCTCCATGGTTTGCTGATATAGCAAATTACTTGGTTTCAGCACAGTTTCTGCCACACCTATCCTTAAAATAGAAAAGCAAGATCATGAGGAAAAGTGATCCATTCACCTGGATTGGGGGCAATCTCTTCAAACTTGGCCCAGATCAGATTTTGAGGCAATGTGTCAGGGAGGAGGAGGTTTTTGACATCCTCCTAACCTATCATGTTGGGCCTTGTGGGGGACATTTTGCAACAAAAAGGACTGCCTTCAAATTCTACAAGCAAGTTACTATTGGCCCACTCTTCATCAATATGTCAGAAGATATATCAGCCAATATGACCAATGTCAAAGGATGGGGAAACCTACCCCAAGGGATGAGATGCCCCTGCAACCTCAAGTGACTTTCAAGCCATTTGAGAAGTGGGGCATGGACTTTGTGGGTCCTATTAACCCCCCTTCAAAATAGAAATCTTACATCATTATGTGCACTGATTATCTGAAAAAATGGGTAGAAACGAAGGCGATCAAGGCAGCAACAGAAGAAAAATCAACTGAGTTTTTGAAAGAAAATATCTTCTACAAGTTTGGCTATCCAAGAGAATTAGTCACAGATCAAGGGAGTCAGTTTACCTCCAATTTGATTGAAGACCTGCTCACACATCACAAAATTAAGCATAGGACTTCCACCCCTTATCATCCGCAAGAAAATGGACAGATGGAAGTCACTAATAAAGCTTTGGAAGGGATTTTGACCAAGGTAGTGAGTAGCAGCAGAAAAGATTGTGCAGATCGATTGGTTGAGGCCACTTGGGCCTATAACACCACATGGAAAACCACCACAGGGTTCACACCCTATGAGCTGGTCTACGGGAAGAAGGCTTTGCTGTCAATAGAATTCGAATATAACACATTGAGGATGGCAGCTCAGCTAGACCTAGATCTCAGCTATGCACAAAAGGAAAGGTTACTTCAGCTAAATGGATTGGATGAACAGAGATTGTAGGCCCTTCTCCACTCAGAGGTCCAACTTCAAAGGAAAATATGGCATGACAAACACCTCAAAGAAAAATAATTCCAGGAAGGAGATTGGGCGTTTCCGTATGATTCAAGATATAAAGATTTCAAGGGCAAACTGAGGACAAGATGGTTGGGACCATACACAGTAGAAAAATGCAATGATAATGGTTCAGTTCTGATCCGGACTATCGATGAAGAAGCTGTCCCCATGCTCGTCAATGGGCATAGGTTGAAGATCTACAAGAATCCCCTTTACAAGCAGGGATTCATTGAGAATCTGAGTAAAACAATGTTGGTAGTGAGGCAGGTCTCTACCTCCACTCCACCCACACTCTAAAAAAAAAATAAACAAAAAAATAAATAAAAGATCCCTGGGTGAAAATCTCTTGGAGGCACCCAGGGCAAGTAGTGAGGGTGAAAACCTCCTGGAGGCGCCCCAACTGTCTCAAAAAGAGAGATGATGAAAAGAAAAAAGAAAAAAATAGAGAAAAAAACAGAAAAAAAACTAACTTCATTTGAATGCATTGCAGATTGTAGGGGGGTCACAGAAGAAAAAGGGCATGGCCAGGCTACATACACCCATGATAGCTCATTTCTCCATCGCCATTGACTTTCCCCAGGCCTTAGTCTCGCTTGTTCTGGAAATTTTGCATCCTACAGGAGACTATGTCCGCTCTACAGGAGGCTCCTATAGAAACCGCAAAGAGCTCAAAATCAAGTTCAAAAAAGACTTTGAGGGCTAGGAATTTGTCTAGAAGGCCTATGGACCTCTCTAACACCATTCATCCTCCTAACTCTCCATTCCATCCTTGCACCACCACATTTCCACTTGCTTTTTCTTCCCTGCACAGAAAACACAAAAATTTTGTTTCTTTTATTAAGAAAAAATGATGAATAAAACAGCAGCATTCTTCACTTGTTTCTTACCTTATGCATTCTAGCTGCTTTTCCTTTCCTTCAGCACCTTCCTCAGTGGTCTCTTCAGTCCCTGATCAAGCATTAGCCAGAAATTCTAGAGGGAGAAGCAGCTATAGGAAGTCTTGCAAGATTCCTGTAACAGTTGATCCCTTTAAAAAAACAAGCTCCAGAGACAGGCTCAGTGCAGCCAAGATGTATGCAATGTGCAAGGAGCGGTTCCTGATCGAAAATCACCAATATAAGGTAGCCAAGCCACCAGTTCAAAGGCCATGAACACCAACAGTAGCAGCAATAACAAAAACAAAGTGCCAAAGTTTGAGCATGCAGAGCATGGTAACGACTAACAAGTAAGTGGCTAAACTCGTTCCTTTGTTGCATGAATATTGTTTAGAAACTGCATGAACCATTAAGATGGTCACGATTAAATGAAATTGGTGGCCAACTAACTGGCCACCCTCGTCCATTTCAATCAAGCCTCGTCCAATTCAAACAGTGTTCAAAAGGTGTAGTCAACACGTGTGGTCTGTCAACTCAGGAAGAAAAACTCAGAACCAGCAGTGGCGGCGGCATATAACAAGAATGATGGAAGTGATGGTGGGCAGGCGACATGAAATACCATAATGGCACTGGAGTAGGGACCAAAGATCCGGATGGGGATAACGTACCCTTCCTGCCACCTCACCTCATCACCGCAGATCACGCCATATGCTTAAGTACGCTGCAGTAGAAGCCTCCACCACCTTTTGTTTTCATTTGCATCGATGAGTTCGCGACTGCGACAAATCACCTACCACCTGCAGAACATTGAAGCAGTCGCTCTCTTCCAGTTTTTCAAAACCCTTCTACTTATCGGGCTCTACAGGAGCATTATCGCACTCTACAGGAGCAAAGACACAATCTACAGGAGCCTTTCTACAGGAAGGCCAGAGAGCAGCTCTGTAGAGGGAAAATTTGAATTTTTTGCCAAATTCGAGCTCGAAAAATGGTAGGCTCAGAAACCCACTCTACATGTGATATAGCTACAAAAGGTGGTGGTTTTTGAAGCAAAGTACTGGGTTGAAAAAAGAAGAGAAAGTGGAAACAAAAATCTGCCTGTGTTTTTCTGAAATATATAAAGTCTCTCCATTTTACTCTCTGCACTAAAAGTTTGTCTTTTTCTTCCCCGTATTCTCCTGTAAAGAAGAGATGCAACCATAGAAAACCAAGCCTGAAAAAAGTGAATTTGCATTGGGAAGTCTATTTATTTTGTGAGAAATAAAAAACTGTCTTGCTCTCTGTGTTGTTTCTTTTAAAAATATTGATTTCCTCCAATAGCTCGAGAAGTAAAGGAAGGTTGAGAACAGAGTTTGAAGGGCAGGAAAATTAAAATTTGTTTTTGAAAAAAGAAACCCGAAAAACTCTCTCTGGTTCCAGAAAAAACCTCAGTTGTTCCTCTGTTTTCGGTTTCGAAAATTTGCTGCCTTCCTCCTCACCTGAGAATTTCCAGCAGTCTCTAAAACATCATGACAGGGGGTTTTATGAGAAAAGAGCCTCTGAATTCCACCAAATTGCATGAACACCTAGAAGTGGTAGCCCTCTTTACCAGGGCAAATTGGATGCCTTTCTTTAAGAGAATTCATGGATATGATGAGGAAGTGACAGAGGAATTTTTAATGTCTTTAAGACCCCATTCAAAAACCTATGCGACAGTCAGTTTTTGGGGTCTAACCATAGAGCTTACACTAGAATTTATCAGCAAAATCATAGGTGTTCCACTTGGGCTCCCCCGAAGCAAAGAAGAAAAACCACTAGGACAGGTTGCTAAAAAGATATTTTTCCAGTCTGATGAACATCCTGTAGAGGATAAGGATGGGATCAGAAGGACAAGTATACCTCATACATGGGGTGAGGTCAGCTACCAGATCATGAAATATATCTCTTGTGAAGGAAGATATAGTATAGTCTATGGTTATCACTTCATATTATTGCATGAACTAAGATATGGAATGGACCTACCTACATCTAGAAAACTCAGTCTTCCATATTTCCTCCTCCAATCCTTGATAGAGTGTGGCACCAAATTGAATGCAGGAGTTCCAGACCAACTGGCTCACCATGGGCTCATTAAATTGCTGGTAGAGGATGCCCTCCACACATACACCATCCCTATAGCTTGGGAAATTTTTAGGAACATGACTAGAGAAGATGACATAAAAACTCTCACTGATGACCTTAGCCCATCTAGCAGTGAAGAGGAGGAGCAGAAAGAGGAACTTGAAAAGGAAATCCATGAGGAAGCACAAAATATTCAATTAGAAGAAGAAAAAGAGGAAAAACAGAGAGAAGAGGAGAAACATGACACAACCACAGTTGAACCTAAAGCAGAGAAGAAAACAGCATCAAAAGCAGAGAAGAGGAAGAGGACAAAAGCTGAGAAGAAGAAGCCCAGGACAGCTCAGAAAAAGACTGCCACGGGAAGGATAGAAACTCAGCAAGAAAAGGAGAAAACACCACTAGAGACAATAGAAACAAAATCTGAAATAGCAGACACAAGCAAAACTTTAGAGGATGAAGAAGGAAAACAGCAAGAAGAAGTGTCTCCTGAGACACTAGCAAGGGAAGCAGCAGCTATTCTTGCTGCACTTAGCACTCCAACGAAGCAAAAAGGGAAAAGAAAAAGATAGAAATGTATGTATTTCAAAGCTCGGAGGAGCACCAGAATCAAGGTGGGCAAGCCCCAGCCACCTTCGAAAGAACCTATTATCATTGAGGATGCACCTACTGTGAAAAAGGAGGAATCTCCCTCTAAGATCTCCATCACCTATGAGAGAGGGAGTCCTAAGACCTCCACCCAGAAGGAAAGGATCAAATTAATGGATTCTATAGCAGTCTTGCAAGAGGCACAAACCTCCCTATAGGAGACATTGGCTAAGCTCAAAGAGACTAAGAAACTGGAAAGGGAGGCAGAAGAACAGTCCCAAGAGGAAGGTAAGGCAAAGGAAATACCATAGCCTAGACCTCAGCCTAACTTAGGCTCCTATTACAATCTTCTGGAGGTTGGGAAGATCATCCCATAAAAATTTGTAGTGCCTCTTTTCTTCGAACTGGAAAAGGAAAGAGTCAAGACCCACACCTGGATGCAGATTGCAAAAACCAAAGGGTTCAAAGACATAGGACACATGGAAAACAAGTTGAGAGAGATGAGCAGAGAATTGAGCATGGTAAGGCATATAGAGAGCATCAGAAGAGCTCAGCTGCAGGAAGAAAATTAATTGTTGAAAAAGTAGCTACAAGAAAGGGAACCTCCAGGGGAAATGAGTTGTCAACTGGACAACAACAGAAAGAGGGGCCCCAGGTAGATAGTGAAGTAGCAGAGAGACAACAACAAGAAGAAGAACCATAGATAGACAGTGAGACACTGATGAAACAATAGCAAGAAAAATAATCCCAGGTAGAAACTGAAGTGCTAATTTTGAAAAGGAAACTACAGGAAAAGGAAGCCCAGATAGCCTTCACGGCCAACTAGGAAATGGAGGCATTGCAGTGCAGGCAGCCAGCAAAATCATATGCACTGTACCTCAAAGACCAGTGGCTCTAATTTCAGATTAAAACACTAGCCCAAAGGGGCACAATACCATTTCAAGATTATGGCCAACTTATGCATTTATGTGATCACAGCTCAGCTGAAGATAAAGCAAAGCTAGTAGAATTTTACCTACACAACATGGCACTCACTGACATGAATTTATGGGATCCAAACGCTGCATTGGGAGATTTGTAGTTAATGGCTATGACTTCTTGGATGATCCATGAAGAGAAGAGAGCAGTGGAAATTCAGAAAATGATGACAAAAGAGTTGAGTGAGCCCCTAATGATTAGAGCAGAACCCTTGGCTCTCATCTATGCCCCCCAACACCTTGCAGCTAATCCTCAAGTTCTCCCTAACTATGTTGACAAGCAAGCACAAGCTATTGCACATTTCAAGGATATGGAGAGATTGTTTAGCAATGACCGCCTTCATTACTACATGAAAAGGTGGAATACATTGCCACATAGCCTAAGGATCAAGGAATATCACTCCCCAAATAGGATGAGGGAAGCCATGAGGAGAGTGCCCCTGTATAAGCACTCAATACAAAATTTGAAAGCCAACTAGATTGGGCTTAAACACAGTCCTCCACTGCTGTTAGGACTGTTGGAAGGAGTTAAGGAGGAGGAAGAACAGAAACAATGGGAAGAAGTAGACAAGAAAGCAGGTTTCCATGATAGAGAGGAAGACATCACATCAAAGGCTGGGATGTCGGGGAATCTATCAGGGCTATTAAAGATGAAGAGTTGGATTAGTTGCTCAGAGGATGAGCAACCCATTCAGTAGGGGGGTGATGATGAGCCCCAGAAATGGGTAACTATATGGGCTCATTATACCTCTTATTTCAACTTAATCCACCATTCTCATTAGTTTTTTGCATGTTTTTGAATATATATATATGCTAATCTAGTGAATTGGGTTAGTCACTTTGCCATGTAGTCTAATGAGTGTTTTATGTAGATTTTTTGGACAATTTTGGAAAATGACAAGGAATTAATGAGCAAATGGTAGCCAAACTCGAGGAAAATAGGGAAGAGGACTTGTAGGGGGGGTGTTTCCTTCATTAATGACCCCTTTCCTCTAATCCTCCATCAGCAACTCGGAGCACAAAGGCCCACATTGACGATTCCAAGGGGCAGCCGAGCAAGTCAAGTAGGATTGTTGTTTATCTTCAGTTCTACGAAGCCGAGTTCCTTGATTTTAGGAGGACTATTGGAATTCCCCATTTGTATAAATAAGAAGACTTCAAGCCTCAGTAGGTTAGCTAGTCATTAGTATATTTTTGCACTTTTGTGCAGCGCATTGTTCAGCTTATTTTTGAGCTCTTTTTTAGAACAGTTTATGTGATGTAACTGCTATTTTTTGATAAATGAATATGAAACAACTTTTGAGCCAGCACTGATCTCTTTCAGAGGGATGAAGCTTTTGGGTTAGGGCCCAACCCAAGCTACTCAGCACCTCCTTTGTGTACTTATATGTTTTTGGCTTCCATTCATGAGTTAATTTCTACTGCATAGATTCATTTTACTTTGTTAGATTAGGTTGTTTTTATGGTTAGAATAGTTGTTTTTGTTTCAGTTGCTCAAGTAGGTTGCTGCAGCGACAAAATAAGATCCAAAAAGGCCACAATAGGCCCTGATCTCCTTTCTCCCTTCCTGGGACTATGATTTGAGGTCAAGGCACTACTGCTACCACCAAAAACACAGTTTTTGCTCTTCCATGCAACTGCTAGTGTGATAACTTGATTTGGAAAAGTTGATATTGGTTCAGAATCACTTTTTAATATCATTTCCTATTCTTTTTCCATATTTCTGTCGCATGCTTTTCTGTTCATAGGGTATTTTTCATCATTTTTCTGTTTGTAGGTCAGAAATTAGGTCAAGCTAGACAAAACTCTGTTTTTAGTTCTTTCTTTGTTCAAGTTTTGATAAGTGAATATGAAGATCTCTTGCAGGACATCTCAACTCACTATCACTCCATGAAACAGCCAGCACTAGCTCACTTCTCCTAGATTTCCCAACTCATTCACAGCATTTCACCAATCTACCCTAATTTCTATGTTTTTTCCATAAAGTTGCTTTCTTGCCATTTGAACAAATCCAACCATCACGTTCATCCCTGATCCTCCTTGACAAGTTATAGATGCCTCAACACCTTCATCCAGCCTTCATTTCCCCTTTCCCATCATTCTTCCACCTTCAAAACCCTAAAAACAGCTTTCGGCCTCGTCCTGTTGATCCTCCTGTAGAACTTCCTATCGATCCCCTAGAGCCTTCTGTAGAGTTCCCTGTGAGCAATTTTTTGAAGTCTGATCGTAATGGAAGTCTTCATAGGGGTACTAGGGGCTTCGTAGGACCTCTCCACACCTTCCTCACCCTCTACAAAAGCCAACACCATCTTCCTTTTCCACCAAACCTCTGCACAGTCACAACTAGATAAATCACAAGCATAATAATTCCACATAAAAACACTCAAAAGTACAAAAAGATGATTTCTTCTCATTTATTTTCAGAAGTAGCTTGAATAAATGCAATTTACCTTTTCACTATTCAATGGCACTCATCTCATCAGTTTCCATCTCTTTTCTTGCAAAAGTAGGGTTAGTGGGTAAACTAGGGTTTGCTAGGATTTGTTAGGGTTTGTGTTTCATTTCAGTTTTCTTTCTCTTTCTACAAGTAGAATAGCCCCTGTAGAGTTAGCTTTCTTCCATCATAGTAAAAGCTTCTTCTGAGAACTCATAGAAGTTGGCTTAAGCTCCTAGCGAACTTGCGTCGGCTGATCAAGTGACAACCTGCAGTAAGAGCTAGTACTTGTGCATACAACAATGTCGCTTCCAAGTTTGTTACGAACTACCGGGTTGATAAAAGTAAAGAAGGAGGCCCCAGCAGTTGCAGCATTATTGCTGCAATACTGGAGCCCACCACTCCCTCTTTGGGATGGGTTCTTGGCTATCCTTAATGTCTTCAGCTTTTGTAGAGTCTCTCTCCTCTATAATGTGTAAAACCCAGCAAACAAAATGTTTGAGCTCAATGAGAACTCAAATGAAAAAGAAGATGGTGTGCAACATTGATAATTATAAGATTTGTAGCAGTGAGTGAAACAATAAAAATAATCGAAAGTGAAGAATGAATGTAAAACCCTTCTATTTATAACAAAATATTAGGTTATTCTAGAATAGTGAGCAATATTAAAATATTATTAACCCCATTCTAGAATTAACCATTTGGAATATTTTATTATATTTGGTTTGGAAGGAAAAAGTATTTAAACTTTTATTTAGAAATAATAAATAAATAAATAATTTATTTATCATCTCAAGGAATATGGTTAAGGAATAATAAACAAATAATGATTTATTTAAGTATTCCTAGGGGATTTAGTGAAACTTGAAAAGGAATAATAACTAATTATTGATTAATTAATTATTCCTAAAGAAAAATAAGATAATTAATGATTTACCTATTTATTTCTCATAACTGGGTGAAATGTGACAAAGAATATTAATTAAACAATGGTTTAATTAACTATTCCTAGAAGATGATTACATAAATAGTGATTTATTTAATTATTCTTCATGGGTTTAATTATAAATGACTTAACAAATGTGGTATATTAAGTAATTTCTTACAGTGAAAGCAATTTTACTATGGTAAAATTGGCCCTACATGGTGTACTTCGATCCATCTAGTAAATTATGGCCAGGTAATCAATTTTTGGTGATAACAATTGCTTGATGAAGAGAATGTAAATTTAATAAGAAGTCAATAAACATTCATAAGTAATTATCAAGTTAAGAGAAATCTACCCTAATCTAAAAGAATTTTTATTTCTCAAAAAGTATTTAGCGAACTATTGCCCTCAAGGTAATGGTCTTATTGAATCTTCAAATAAAAATCTATTAAAAATCTTAAAAAGAACAGTCTTTGAGCATCATAAAAATTGGCATATTGCTCTTTTTAACACATTATGGATTGATCAGGTAACTCCTAACACTGCAATTGGTAATTCTCCCATTTTCCTTGTATATCATAGAGATGCAATTCTTCCCCCACATATATTTTTTCCTTCTTTACAATTGTCTCATAAAGTACAAGTTAAATCCTAAGCCATGCAAAAAAGAGTCGATTCCTTACTCAAATTGGAAGAAGAAAGAAATAAATCTAAAAACGTATTGTATCAATGTCAGCAAACTACAAAATGTTGGTTTCATGGAAAGTCTTCCTCTGATCAAAATTTCGAGTTAGGTGATTTGGTTCTTAAATGGGAAAAAGCATAGAAGGACAAAGAGGAGCATTCAAAGTTTCAAAGGTTATGGCTCAGGCCTTTCATTGTTAGAGAAAAGATTGGCCCCAGTACATTATGTCTGCAAACTCTAGAAGGATAGTTAGAATTCCTTCTAGTCAATGGGAAGCTTCTTAAAAAGTATTTTTCCTGCATCCCTTCAAGGAAGTTTTTATTATGTAAATATTGTTTTAATGTTTTCATGTGAGTGTGTTTTTCATTCCTTCTTTTCAGTTATGTATTGATTTTGTTTTTCATTTATGCTTTTGTTATTTTGTTATAATAAGCGCACTATGTTAAACAAAAAACTGATATCTAAAATTATAAACATATGTTTCTTTTTCTCTTGATACTCTAACTCCTTAAACCATAGCTTCAACTTTTCACTGATTAGAAAAATACTTTTTTTTTTCAAAATATATGAAAACTTTAACATCACTACACCTAGCTAAGGTTTTTGCGTCCGCTGTTAAAGGCCGAAAATCCCAGATAGGAGATGTAGAAATGTGAGTAGGTGTAAACTCTATTTTTGAACCAACTTGTCTTTCTACAGAAGGAAAATGTTGGTCGAAAACCCACCCAATGACTAACATCTTGTGGCAAGAATTATTGGCTTTCAAGGGTTACTCGTATTACATTAAAGGTATGTTAGTTAGTTCTTTCAAACCCAAATGGCAAGATTTATTATATTTCGTTAGGCACTTCATAACCTATGAAGGGGGATATGGAATTTTTTTATGTATCACATTCACCTATTAATGGTTTTCCTTGATTTCAAGCTCAATATCCCATACTATTTATATAAAAATCTCTCTAAAATTTAAAAGTTTTATCAAGGAGAACATAAGAACCCCAAGTAGTCTCTTTTCCATCATGGTTTGATTTCAATGTTGGTGAAACACTAATTGGTCAAGTCTGGTGATGCCTGGGATGCTTTTTTGGTCCATAATGGCTTTGAAAACCCTTATAAAACTAAATAACCAAAAGTTTCCCCTAGGGTTTCACCAAGTTTTAACCCAACCAGTCTGATTTTGTCTGCTTCACATGGTGTCAATGATTTCAACCCTGCTAAATCATGTCATTTTGATGGGTCGAAGTTATATGTTGATTTTAAGGTTAAAATTATTGACTTAATGCTTGTTCACATTACACAAAGCGTGTCAAGGAAATTATGGTTCCAATAGGTCAAACAAGAAACCAAATCCAAATACATTCTCAAATCAAATTCTTCAAACCATAATCCCTATTCTGAACCTACACATGAGAGGGAAGTTATTCATCGAGACTTAAACCCTCAATATCGAGTGAAGAGTAAACAATTGGAGTTGAAAATATCTAGAGAAAGGTGTAATAGGGGTAAAAATACTCATGCTAAACAAGTTCTTGTTGATCTTGAATATCTTGTTGATCCTTTGCCAAAGAAGAATAAACCCAACTCTGATTTAAACTCTGGATTTGTAGAAAATGGTGATCACATTCAAGATGATGGTAGTAATTTTGATAAATATCCCTAGTACAAGACTAATTTTGATAAAGCAACAAATGATAAGTATTGGAAACAACAATACTTACTAATGGTACCTTGTCTTGAACATCAAATTAATCATCTCATACAAGAAAAAGAGAAATTAAGATTGATGAATCAACTTAGGGAAATTACACAGGATAATAAGGCTTCTCGATTTGAAGAGAAGTTACAGCCATTCGATACGCAATTTGTCATCAAATATTCTAATGTTAGATTAGTTATTACCTCGGAAACTCAGAGTCAAGTTTCTGCCAAATAGTATGAATCTCATTGTTTATTTACAGGTCACTAATCTGGAAAGGCAAGCTTGTTTGTTTTCTTTTGTTTATTAAGTTTTGCTAGCAACTACAAGATCCGCGATTCTACTGCCGCTTTATGGTAATTATACCATTAGTTATTGAATTTCCCTCTCGGTATGTTACAAGTATTCCATGTTTTTTTCCAATGTTGTCATTGGTTATGTTATGGACATTTGCAATGGATGCATCTCATCAACTTCCAAATCTTTGAGGATATCTTGCCAGTTATCTTCATATTCATTTTTAGGTAATCTCAATAAGGCCTAGCTGGTCGGGTATATTAGATAGCATTTGGTCCAACATTGTAGGACCATCTTGTTATGTTTAGACATTATATTTTGCATTTGGACACATATGGTCATTTATAAAAGGCCTCAATTTTTTAGTCAAAGGGAGGGGGTTAAATGTTGGAAATTTTCTGGAGATTTTGAAACTTATTAGACTTTGATATTTGTAAGTGCTCGGTTTGAACTACTTCAAATAGTTAATGCTTGTATGTGTGTGTGACATATATGATATATTTGATTCCCATAGTTGTTTTTGATATGCATCTTCTGCATGTTCTATAATTGGAAATATTATGAAGATAAAGTGTTTTTATTTACATGACTTAGATCTATGAATAAATAATGACCTCATTGCATTTTTACATTTATTGTGTTATTTCTTTCTATTTATACACATTCTATTATATTTATCCTTTAATGACTTGTGTCCTTAGGGTAACTAAGATCTGAACATTGCTTGAGTCTATGCTTTTGTGAACTATTTCTAGGAATTTGGACTATTCGAGAATGTTTTTCTTATATGATTCAAATTACCACACATGATGTAATAGGTTCTTGCTTATCATAGTCTTTCATTGTTTGTATGTTGAACTACCTCGGGACTAAAGTGTTGAAGGATTATTTGTATTATGGGAATTGTTATGGTGATCTAGTTTAATTGCCTCAGCCAAGAATTGCATTAGGATATAGTAGGTAATTCTAGACATTTACAGTTATATTGATTCTTGATGTGAATTATTAAAACAAGTACAGGTTGTTCTTTGTTTTCTCAAAAGATCAAAATCTTGCACTACTATAGTTTCTATCTTTTACATACAGCATCAAGAGTTATTCACAATTTTAAATTATAATTGCATATATACTTTAAAAATAAGTTTACAATTAGCATCAGTGGTATACAATGAAAGAGAATACAAATCATTCTTTATTAATTTAACTATTTACACAAAATTCTGTTTTTTTTCTTGTTATATTATATTTCTTGTATTATTTGTATAATTATTCATAGTATTCTAACAATTGATTATTAACTCTTACATTGTATTATATTACATTAATTAAATAGATTAAACATACTAACATAAAGAATAGTGTAGGATTAATGTGCATAGAACAATAAGACAACTTTATGATTCCCTCAGTTCTTTTCTTCACAAGAGGAAGAGACCTATAGGCCCACAAATCCTTTAAACTTGTCAGGATTGGCTACTTTAAATGGCTTAGGCTATATGAAGAACCTTAGTCTGGGTAACATCCCCTTTTTTGAAAAACAGTTCATAATCTTGCGTCAACAAAATGGCACTAGAAGGAGGGAAAAAACAACTTTAAATTACTAGGGTTGGTCATAAAATATAAATTGTTCACTTTGTTATTGTCACTAGAAGTCAATTAAATCCTCCCATTTCTGAAACTACCTTTATCTCTCATCCTGAACCTATTCTTGAACAAACTATTAATGAAACCACAACTCCAAACCATTCTCAAGTTTGATCTAAGATCAATGAGTGTCTCTAAAGAGATCAAGAAGTTTTTTCTAGGATTCAAGAAATATTGGAAAGAGAAATATCTATCGAAAGGTGATTATCTCAACATCTTACTACTCCTATTAATTTTCATTTAGAAGACCCTACAACGTTGAATTCTGTTAGGTCCCTATAATACTAGTGTATCCCCCTTATTGTTATTGTTAGTGTATCCCCCTTATTTTTATTGGTGTGCCCATGTAACCCCCTTATTGTTATTGTTAGTGTATCCCCCTTATTGTTATTGGTGTGCCCATGTAACCCCCATATTGTTATTGTTGTACCCCATAAAATCCCACTATTGATATTGTTGTTTCATTACATTATTATTGTTATGTAGGCTCTGATTATATTGTGACCCCTTAGACTCTTATATATACAAAGGAGGTATTGTCATTTATATCATCCAAGAATTTTTCATTTATGTAATGTAAGGGAGGTTTCCCCCTCGAAGAGGATAATTTTTAAGTCGTTGATCTATCTTTTCTTCTATTTTATGCATTGATTGCATAACATTTGGTATCAAAGCCTACATAACAATAATAATGTAAGGGCACAACAATAAAAATAGTTGGATTATATTGGGGGACAACAATAACAATATAGAGCTACATGGGCACAACAATAACAATAAGGGGGATACACTAACAATAACAATAAGGGGGCTACACCAGTATTATAGGGACCTAACATTATTAACGGGGCAAGGATCTGGTAACATGGATACTACATATGGAGTGATATTTAGATCTCCATAATTTGCAACACATGAGAAAGGTACATATTACAACTTTATATTTAGAACCCAATCAATTTGTATTAAACCACTTGTCACTTGGTCAATTTTTACGGAGGAAATGATAGCACATTATGAGGATACAAAGAGAAACACCTTCTTTAGAAAATTGATAAATATCAAACAAAGTTTTCAATGGCAAAGCACAGTGAGGACTTCCAAAAATTGAATATCAGGGTAAATTATATTCCAAAGGAGCATAGGATTGATGTCTTAAAGGATAAAATCCAACATGAGGTTTGCCTTTGGGAACCTGGATCATCGGAGAAGCCATCCAAGGTGGAAAGAAAAATTGAAAGAAAAATTATGGCAACAAGGAAGTCTACCACTCACAACTATAAAGATGGAAGTGTTGTTGCAACTAGCCTTCCACAACCTACAAGGTTGACACCAAAATAATTGGAGGAAAAATGAGAAAAAGGTCTTTTTTATATTTGTGATAGAAAATAAACTAAAGTTCATAAGTGTGCTGAGAATAAATTATTTTACATATATTGTGAAGAGGAGGAAGAAAAGGAACACAAAATGTCAAAAGAAGAGGATATACACTAGGAACCAACCCCAAAGAAAGAAGAAATGAATATAACCACATCTTGTAATGCATTGGTAGGAATTACCACTCTTGAAACTCTCAAGTTAGAATGATATATCAAAAAGAAAAAGGTAATAGTGTTGATGGCTTCGGGTAGTACCCATAATTTTATTCATTGTAAGATAGCCAGGGAACTTAATTTCTTCCTATATCTAGCACCAAAGTGTCAAGTGATGGTTGCAAATGGAGGAACTATAAATTTCTCTGGAAAGTTCCATAATATCAAGCTATCCATGGGGGAATATGTATTGAATTGTCCAATGCTTTTCTTTCCAAAGGATGGTGTTGATGTTGTACTAGGAGTCCAATGGTTACAATATTTGGGGATGATAGCTTTTACTTTTCAATAACTTCTCTTGAAATTTTTTGGGGAAGGAAAAGAAGTTGAATTAAGGGGTATCGTAGGAAAACCAGGAAAGGTAATCATCTCTAATGGCATGAAAACTCTTATAAAGAAAGAACAACGGGGAGTAATTGCACAATTATTCTCACTAGAGGTTCAAGCATTGAAATCATATATTTCTCGAGACCTCCAACAAGTCTTCGAAAAACACTCTAAGGTATTTGAGAATCCCAAAGGTGTCCCACCTATTTGTAATCATGATCATGTTATTCATTTGATTCCAGGAAGTGTTCCTCCAAACATCAAGCCTTACAAATATCTCTATGCCCAAAAGAGTGAAATTTAATGTATGGTTGCAGAAATGCTAGAGGCTGGTATAATTCAAATTAGTCAAAGTTCTTTCTCTACTCCAGTAGTATTGGTGCACAAGAAGGATGGATCATGGCGCACATGTTCAAATTATAGGGAGCTCAAAAAACTCACTATTAAAGATAAATTTCTCATCCCTGTCATTGATGAATTGTAGGAGGTATTACATGGATAAATTTACTTCACCAAGTTGGATCTCCATTTAGGATATCATCAAATTAGAATGAAGAATGAAGATATTTCAAAAAAAAACATTCAAAACTCATGAGGGTCATTATGAATTTTTGGTCATGCCTTTTGGCCTTATTAATGCAACTTTCACATTTCAAGCTTTGATGAATTACATTTTTAAACCCTTCCTTGGAAAATTTGTGTTAGTATTTTTTGATGATATATTAACCTACAACAAATCTTGGAAGGATCATGTTCAGCATGTTGACAGGGTGCTCAAACTATTGGAGGAGAAACAATTATATGAAAAAACCTCCAAATGTTTCATTGGAGTACAAGAGGTGGAATATTTGGGTCATATTGTATCTCTTAAGGGTGTTAAGGTAGACTCTAACAAAATTAAATCCTGTATTCAAGCTTCTATGATTCATAATGCATTAAACAAAATCTTTCGATGGAAATCACATGAGAGAATTTTTTGGTCGACGCGTTTCGAACTAACAAGTGTGGTTCATCATCAAGACCAAATGAAGAGACAGACCATGGAAAAGGCTTAAATAGAGAGCAATGTAGAGACATAATTTCAAGTAACGACTATATTTGAACAATAATGTTTAAATTATAATATTAATTTATTAATATATTAAAAACAAATATCATTAAATTAAATCCATTAAGGAATGGAAAATCCCCACAACCATAAAGCATCTACGAGGATTTATCCGGTTGACAGGGTATTATCACAAGTTTGTTAATAATTATGGGAGAATAGCGGCACCTCTAACATCATTACTAAAGAAAGATGCATTTTCTTGGAATCCATAAGGAACTAAAGCCTTTGAACATCTTAAAGAGGCAATGTGTCAGGCACCGGTCTTAGCTATGCCATATTTCACAAAAATATTTATTGTGGAATGTGATGCCTCGGGAAATGGAATTGGTGTTGTTTTAATGCAAGAAGGAAGGCCCATTACTTTTGAAATTCATCCAATCAAAGGAAACTATTTACACAAACCTATTTATGATAAGAACATGTTGGCAATACTACATGCACTAAAGCAATGACAACCTTACCTAATGGGAAGACACTTCAAGTTAAAATTAGATCATTATAGTCTCAAATACCTTTACGAACAAAAATTATCTTTAGAAGAGAACAAAAAATGGGTCACAAAAGTATTGGGTTATGACTTTGAAATCATCTAAAAAAAAGGGAAGCAAAATTTTATTTCAGATGCACTCTCGAGAAAGGATGAGGATGTGGAAGCATTTTTTTGTGCCATTTCTATTATCCAACTTGACTGGATAACATAAGCAAGGATGAATGGAAGAATGATAAAGAGGTGTGGACACTCATTCAAAATTTGCAATAAGATCCCAGTACATATGATACATTTAGTTGGAAAGATGATTCCTTATGGTCCAAAGATCGTTTATATCTTTCTAATAATTCCCAACTCAAACAAAACATTCTTTTGGAATTTCACACCTCCCCCTTAGGAGGGCACTCAAGATTTTAAAAACTTACCACAGGGTCAAGAAGTATTTTTTTGGGATCGCCTTAAATATTATATTCAGAAGTTTGTGGTAGAATATTTGGTTTTCCAACAAAATAAAGTTGAGACAATTAAGACCTCGGTCTATTACAACCTTTATCCATTCCAAGTCAGCGTTGGGAGGAGGTATCAATGGATTTTATCGTAGGTTTATCCAAGTATGAAGGAAAGAGTTTCATCATGGTGGTAGTTGAAAGACTTACAAAGTATGCACACTTTTTTGCAGTATCTCATCCTTTTAAAGCCAATACACTTCCTACTTCGTTTATGGAAACAATCCAAAAGCTTCAAGGAAACCCAAATATCATTGTAAGTGACAAAGACCCATTTTCACTGGAAATTTTTGGACAAAATTATTTTCTTGTCTTAGTACTCAATTAGCTCATAGCTCATCTTATCCTTCTCAATCTGATGGGAAAACTGGGATACTAAACAAATTTTTGGAAATATCTTTGGTGCTTTGTATCTAATAAACAAAAATAATGGGTCAAGTGGTTAACTCTACTTGAATCGTGGTATAACACTTCCTTCCATATTGCAACAAAATGACCCCATTTATGGTACTTTATGGATATCATCCATCACATCATCTTTAAGAGAAAAATCTAAGGTTCATGCAATGGAAGATCACATCGAGCATAAAAAACAAGTTCTCCAAATCTTCAAGGATAACCTCACTCTAGCATAGAATCGAATGAAACAACAGACAAATCAACATCGCAATGAAAGAATTTTTGAGGTAGGCGACTGGGTATTTTTATGAATACAACTATACAAACAAATTTTCCTCAATCAAGCTAAGAAGGATAATAAATTATCACCCCAAGTACTATGGTCCTTACAAGGTGTTACAAAAGATTGATACCATGGCATACAAATTGGAGTTGCCTACATCTTCCCGAGTACACCCAGTTTTGATGTTTCATTCTTAAATAAGTTTATATGTGACAAGCTCCCCCTTCAAACAGTGTTTCCATAAATTAACGAAGAAGAAAAAATCATATTTGAGCTTGAATCAGTCACGGAAACAAGAACTTGACAACAACAAAATCGATCAATTTATAAGTATCTCATTAAGTGGGAGAATTTACCTATTGAAGGTTCCACCTGGGAGGATGATAATTTTATACATAAGCATATAGAACTACTCAAGCATTGAGGACAACACTTTTTTGATGGAGAGGGGCATGTTAGGTCCCTATAATACTAGTGTAGCCCCCTTATTGTTATTGTTATTGTAACCCCCTTATTGTTATTGTGGTGCCCATGTATCCCACATATTGTTATTGTTGTGCCCCATAGAAACCCACTATTGTTGTTGTTGTTCCCTTACATTATTATTATTATTATGTATGCTTTGATTATATTGTGACCCCTTAGACTCCTATATATACAAAGGAGGTATTTTCATTTGTATCATCTAATAATTTTTCATTTATGTAATGTAAAGGAGGTTTCCCCCTCCCTCTGTTTGTCTATACCATAATCCATATTGGGAAGTGCCTATGAGGTACCATAAGACATGATTAGCCACCTTCCAATATAATTTGGTTGACCTAAACATAGCTTGGCTCAATTGATTGATTGCATAACACATATTTGGTCATGTTCACAAGATACATTAGTGAACCCACCAATTGTTGGTAAATGGTAGCATCCACCTCTTCACCTAAAGTGCCAGTCTCTTTCCGCTAGTTGGTTGCTACAGGTGTCTCCATGGGCTTATGACTCTCCATGCAAAATATTTGTAGTATCTTAGTGGAATATTTTCCTTGAGACACAAACAATTCCCCATCACCTTGCCATACTTCCAGCCCAAGGAAGTAATGCATGAGACCCATGTCTTTCATCTCAAATTCCCTTGCAAGAGTTGATCAACTGCCCATCACCTATCAATATTAAATCATCAACATATAAAAAAATGATAAGCAATTTACCTTCTACCAAAGTATGATATAGGTTCACATCCGTTTCGCTTTTGGTGAAGCCCAATCCTATGAGATAATTGTTGATCTTAGTGTACTAAGCATGGGGTGCCTGTTTGAGATCGTACAATGATCGCCTGATTTTACACACATGATGCCCCTGATCAAATGTCTCAAAACCTTCTGGTTTCTCTATGTACACCTCCTCCTTAATAACACCTTTGAGAAATGTTGTTTTTAAATCCATTTGGTGGATATTCCACCCCATCTGGACAACCAATGCAATAATTGATCTAATGGATGAATACCATGCTATGGGAGAAAATGTTTCCTCATAGTCAATTCCCTCAACTTGAGAGAATAATGTGGCCACAAATCTAGCCGTATACTTCTCTATGCTTTCGTATTTTGCAAGCTTAACTTTGAATATCCATCTTGAACCCACAATTGATTTATCTGTCCGTTTTGGGACCATTTCCCAAATAATGTTCTTCATGATGGATTCGTATTCTTCCACCATTGAATCAGCCCAAAATGGTTTCTCAATTATTTCCTCAAAAGAGGATGGCTCGGTCTCTATTGTCTCAGCCATTATAGAATTTTAGTCAATGTACCTCTCAGATGACCTCCTTTTCCTATGCAAATTTGAAGGAGCCCCCACATTCTCCCATGCATCCTACACTAATCTATCAGCTTCCTTGATTCTTTTTCTACCTTCTCTGGATGGTTTTATTTGAGTGGATGTCTCCACTCTCTTCTACTCTATTTTTTTTGTTTCAAAACTTCCCATGGCTCCTCCTTTGCACCTAAATTCTCCTCTTCTAGTGGGATCTTAAGCTCCCTCTCAAGAGATAACCACATAACTTTCTTCTAATCAAACTTTACATCCCTTCATGCAACTATCATTCTAAGCAAAGGTGAGTACGCATGGTAACTGCGTGGAGTTTCAATGTAACCCACAAAATCTCCCAACTCTATTGTCGGCTCAAGTTTCTTCCTCAAAACTTTGGAGACATGGTAGTAAACAGAAGCTCCAAAAATCTTTAAGTGAGACACATCTAGATTTCTACCCGAGAATGCATCCTCTAGTGTAATCATACCAAGAATCTAATGAGGACCTTGGTTATAGAAGTATATTGTTGCGTTACATGCCTTTGCCCACAAATGCAGTGGTAAGCCTTGGTTATGTAGCATAGCTCTTGTAGCTCAAACGATGCTCTAGTTCTTTCTCTCAACTACCCCATTCTGTTGTGGGTTATGGGGCATTTTCAATTCTCTTTGAATTCCTTCTTTCACACATAAATAATTCAAGTCATTAGAAACATACTTGCCTCCATTATCGCTCCTAAGAGCCTTCACCTTCTTGTCAGCCTCTTTCTCAACTAGAGCCTTGAATTCTACAAACTTTGAGAGTGTATTACCCTTCTTCTGCGTGAACAAGATCCAACACTTCCTCTACAAATCATCAATAAAGTAACAAAATATTGTTTCTGTCAATGGCAGCTATCGAGAAAGGTCCAAAAAATATCAGAGTGGACTCTTCTGAAGACTTCATATGTTTTTCTGTCTCATTCATGGAATGTGGATTTCAATACTTCCCCAAGGTACAACCTTTGCAAACATCCTATTATTCAAGTGCTCCTTTAGGGAGGCCAGTGGTTATTTGTTGCAAAATTTTCAGGGCGTCACGATGAAAATGGACCAATCTCATGTCTGAAAGTTCATCAACAACGCGATTTTTCACTTTCTCTTCCTTATTGCTTAATGCAGCGCAATCTTCCACATCCAACTTGTACAGGTTCTTCACCTGGACCCCTATCTGCTTAACCTTTCCATTAGCTATGTGTCTCAATAAAACTTCTCTTTGTTGAAGGTGACATCATAACCGCGGTCTTCCAAAACTGCTACAGAGATGAGACTCTTCTTTAGCCTCAGAACAAACATGAAATCTTTGAGATGAAGAGGGAACCACGACTCCCTCTTAAAGGTTACTGTACCTATCTCCATACCATTGTACCTTATGTCATCCCCAAGCTCAATATGCATCTAGAGATATTTCTCCTCCAGGTCACTGAAAATCTCTCTACAACATGTCATGTGGAAGGAAGCACCTAAGACCAAGTATTGCACACTCCCCGTCATTATGTTGGCCATGCATGCAATAAGGGTGAATTCTAGCTTGAAATATGAAGCGAATACCTCACCTACTTCTCCTATAGAGTTCTTCTTGCCAGGCTTTTTATGTGGACACTTTGTAGCATAGTGCCTGAATTCATGAAAATTGAAGAATTTTATTTTGGACAAGTCTTTCGTATTTCCCCCTTGGTTGGATTCAGATTAAATCTTGATTCAACCCAAACCCAATCAACTAAGAAGCCTGGGCCATCTCAAAAAGGTCCTCCAAAATGGCTGACAAAGACACTTGAAAGTGTTCATCATGATGAGGTTGGAAAGAGAGGAACAAGGAGCTCAACTAGATAGAATGGAGATGATGTAGACAATTCTGATTCACTTGTTGATATGGATGGTTCTTATGATTTTGAATTGAATTTGTCCACAGGTTTTGAACCAACTTCATTCAAATAAGCCACTTCTCATGGTGAATGGAAAGAAGCGATGCAAAAAGAGTATGATGCCTTGATAAAGAATGGCACTTGGAAGCTAGTTGATCCTCCATGGGAACCAAACCAATAGGATGCAATTGGCTCTACAAGAACAAGTATAAAGCTAATGGCTCACTTGAAAAGCACAAATCCAGGCTTGTGGCAAAAGGTTTCGCATAGAAGGAAGGGGTCAAATATGAGGAGACTTTTCCCCCACAACAAAATGGGCTACCATCCAGACACTCATTGCCTTGGCAGCTCAAAATGGTTGGAAAATACATCAAATGGATGTCAAAACTGCTTTCTTGAATTGAGATCTAAAAGAGAATGTTTTTATGTCCCAACCAGGAGGATTTGGTGTGAAGGGTCAAGAACATAAAGTATGAAAGCTTGTAAAATCCTTGTATGGCTTCAATCAAGCACTGTCATCCTAGTACGAGAAGTTAACTACACATCTTAAGGTTATTTTTAAATTATCATAAAGAAGGTATGAAAATTTGTACATTGTGTTTTAGCTCACTTGAGGAATTATCAAAATGAGGTATGGGATTTAATTTCTAATTTTTGAGCATTTAATATTAATTATATCCCTATATCTCTCAATCATGTTGATTTAATGGCTAATATAACATCTAGCCTAATTCTTGCGAAAGGTTTTCAACTAGATTTTTTTTTGTTGAGTTAATTTTTAGACCCATCAAATCTGAATAATATCACTAATTGGTGTGTTTTTAATCATGACCAATAGATAATTTAGTTATTTCACTTATAGGATAGCTTCCAAGATGTTGTGATAGATTAATTAACTCATGAAGAGAACCTCAAAAATTCTAGCAGACACAAAATCAACGGTCGGTGAATAAAATGTTCAATCTAGTAAACCCTATCCCTAAACATGTTATAAGGGTTGAAAGATGCAAGAAGTTTGGTATTTCCTAGAATCCCAAAAAATCAATCTTTGTAATCACAGAGGGAAAATTGTTAGGATGTATTGTTTCTAAAGATGGAATCATTATTGATCCTGAAAAACCTCAGGGCATTGATGGTATGTCACCCCCAAATTCCTAAAAAACAATGCAGTCCTTTCTAGGAAAGATTAATTTTGTTAAACAATTCATCCGTAGTTTTTATGAAATTTTCGAAACACTACAAGATTTGGTAAAAAATAATTCCAAGCTTATGTGGGAAGATAAAGAAAAACAAGCTTTTTGTACCATTAAACAAGTTATTTCTGAAGACTTGGCCCTAATGAACCTAGGTTTCTCTAAAGATTTTCACTCTACACTTTTACCTCTGATATTGTGTATGTTGTTATCCTAACTCAGAAAAATTAGTGTATAAATATGATGATAGAATTACAACTGCTCAAGAAATTTTAACATAAATCAAGAGACATAATTCTACTCTACTGATCTACAGAATTCAATTCACAATTTAGAACAATAATCTCAGACATGCAATAATAAATAACACATGCACATTATTTTTTCAAGGGGAACCCAATTGAGAAAAACCCCTCAAGCCTCTTTGCATTAATCAAATGAATAGAGGTGTATTACAATTTCTTGCCTGCATTGAGCACAACCTGCAAGTGAATAACCTATCTCTTTTCTCAATGAGAAGCTTTGACATAGACTTAGTCAATTTTTTCCTCTGCTTGATCCCATATTTCCTTGCACAATTCCTAGAGAATTAGCCCCTATTTTTTATTTTTAATTCCTCCAATTGATTTTGCAATTCCCAATGTTTGATCATCTTACTGCATGCAACACCTACACACTCAAACTAGTTTACAATTGTTTTTTACACTGCCTTGGAATCTCCACCACATCTGGGAACTCAAATTCTCTTCTTGCTATATTTATTTTAGGTTGATTGATTAGTTAACTAGATGAACATTGAGTTAGACTGTTGTCCCACTATACAACTGACCTTCCACCCATTCCTCCAACTGTTAGAAGTATTTTAACTTAACACAACTGGATATAATTGAATTGGATTACTAAAATTTAGCAATCACGCATGATTAATTAAACTCTAAACCCTCTAACTCATATTTACTCAACTAACTAAGTGATAAGAGGCATGCCACACAAGTTAACTGCATCCAAGTTGTCTAGTGATGTGGAAATTTGATTTTTCTCAAATTGACCAAGGCAAAGTCAAATTGAGACTTTCTTGTTGTACTTCTCAACACTCCCTTTCAGAAAGAAAGGGATTATCAACCACCCCTATCCTGTACCAATGGAATTCAAACTTCCCTTTTGACAAGGCCTTTTTCAAGATGCCAGCATCTTGTTCCTCTATTGGGTTGTATTGTAACAACATTATCTGCCTCTGCGCACAATCTCATAAATGATAATACAGGATTCTATATGCTTCGATCGATCGTGAAATACTAGATTCTTAGAGAGCTTAATGCAACTCTGATTATCAAAATAGATCATAATTGGACCCATCATCTGACCAAACATCCCCACAAGTATCTTTCTCATCCAGATCGCCTCACATGCTGCTTAAATTATAGCCATGTATTTTGCTTCTAGTGAGTTGAGCACCGCAAATCTTTCCTACCAGTTGTACCAGGAAATTGTTGCAGACCCAACACTGAAAATTCCACTTGATATATTATTTTGGTCAGATGGACTCCCTACCCAATCTGCATAATTGAAGCCACATAACTTCACTCCCTCTGTCAATCTGTACCATAATCCATACTGGGTAGTGCCTCTAAGGTACCATAAGACATGCTTTGCTACCTTCCAATACAATCTGGTCAGCCTAAACATAGCTTGGCTTAATTGGTTGATTGCATAGCACATATGTGGTCATGTATTCACAAGACACATCAATAAACCCACTAATTTCTGGTAAATGGTAGCATCCACCTCTTTCCCTAAAGTAGCAGTCTCTTTCCTCTAGTTGGTTGCTAGAGGTGTCTCCATGGGCTTATAACTCTCCATGTGAAATCTTTGCAGTATCTCAGTGGCATACTTTCCATGAGACACAAACAATTCCCCATCACCTTGCCATACATCCAGCCCGAGGAAGTAGTGTATGAGACCCATGTCTTTCATCTCAAATTCCTTTACAAGGTCCTCGTTGCAAGAGTTGATCAGCTTCTCATCACCTGTCAATATTAAATCATGAACATATAAAAAATTTATAAGCAATTTACCTTCTACCAAAATATGATAAATATTCACATCTGCTTTACTTTTGGTGAAGCCCAATCCTAGGAGATAATTGTCGATCTTGGTGTACCAAGCACGGGGCGCCTATTTGGGATCGTACAATGCTTGCTTGAGTCTGCACACATGAGACTCTCAGTCAAATGTCTCAAAACTTTCTGGTTGCTTTATGTACACCTCCTCCTCAATAAAACCTTTGATAAATGTTGTTTTTACATCCATCTAATGGACCTTCCACCCCATCTGTGCAGCTTATCTATGCTTCTATATTTTTCATGCTATCTTTGAATATCTATCTTGAACCCACAACTGATTTATCTGTCTGTTTTGGTAACACTTTCCAAAAAAATTTCTTCCACCATTGCATCAACCCAAAATGGTTGCTCAATTGTTTTTTCAAAATAGGATGGCTCAGTCTCTGCTGGCTTAGTCATTAGAGCATTGTAGTTAATGTACCTCTCAGGTGACCTCCTTTTCCTATGCAAATTTGAAGGAGCACCCACATTCTCCCTTGCATCCAGCACTAATCTATCATCTTCCCTGGTTCTTTTTCTACCTTCTCTGGATGGTTCATTTTGGGTGGATGTCTCCCCTCTCTTCTACTATATTTTTTCTTGCTCCAAAACTTGTTGGGGCTCCTCCTTGTAGAAATTCTGACTGTAGATTAACCTGATAATGCAATATCACCAAAGAAAACTACTATAATCTACTTCTACTATCAATTTGTGGAAGCTTAAAGATCGAGATGAACAACATAAACAAAAGAAGAAGAATCAATGCACAATACACATAAGAATACTTCGGGAAAAGCCTCAGCTAAAAAACCCACTATCTGTATTATCATATAAAGTGGAAATATATCAGAATTATACAAAGCCTTAGCTCTCACAACTAGCCAACTCTCAGTACAATCCTCACAGATGCTCACAAGAAAACTTAGCTTCTCACAAAACCTTCTCCTTTTCCCTCCAAGCTCCTATTTCCTTGTGCAATTTCTCTTGGGTGATCCTCCTGTTACCAAGTGGAACAGTGATCTCACACACTACTCTAACACGTTGTCAGAACTGCGCAATCTTCAAGGAATGATTCCTTCTGCATGCATGAGTTTTCTTTATAGGAAAACATGTGCAACTTATAGTACATTGTCCTTGCCATTTAGTTCAACTGGATCTTTCTCATAATAGACATGCATGAGTTACTGATGAGGGAATATTCAATTATCTAGAGGACACTGGTTGAGTGCATGCATGCATCAACTGACTGATAACTCACAATTAGTTCCTCAAACAGTTTGGAACTAATTTAACTGGACTTAACTCAGTAAATTGAGCTAACTAATTACAACTCAAATATAACTCAATCTTATCTCCTTAATTAAGGGATAATCTCCTTAATTTAATGGATAACTGTTGCATGAATTCAAAAAGACTTCTAACTTGAATTTCTCCAACTAATTAACTCAAGATGAATTAATTAATTATTTTCAAGCAGCCAGTGAGACTAAATTCGAATTTTAATTCAAGGAAAAATTAAAATTGGAATATTCTTATTGCCACATTTCAACACTCCCTCTCGACAAGAAAGGGATTATCTACCACCCCGATCCTGTCTCTATGGAAGTTGAATTTACACTTTGACAATGCCTTTGTCAAAATGTCAGCATCTTGCTCCTCTGTCGAAATATACTGCAGCAACATGATCATCCTCGCTACATACTCTCTGAGATGATGATACCGATGTCGATGTGTTTGGACCTATCATGAAATACTGGATTCTCAAAGACTTTGATACAACTCTGATTATCACAATAGATCACAGTTGGATCCATCATCTAATCAAACAAACCAACTAGGATTTTCTGCATCCAGATGGCCTCACATGCTACCTAACTTGCAGCCATGTATTCAGCCTCTGCCGAGCTAAGTGCAACCAACCTCTGTTTCCTGTTGTACCAAGAAACTACAGCTGACCCAAGGTTGAAAATCCCTCCTGATGTGCTTTTCCGATCTGATGGACTCCCTACCCAATCTTCATCAGTGAAGCCCTGTAGCTTCACTCCCTCTATCCGTCTGTACCATAATCCATACTGACATGTGCCTCTGAGGTATCTCAATACATGCTTTTCTTCCTTTCAAAACATCTTGGTAGGTTGAACCATCGCTTGACTCATCTGATTCACCGCATAGCAAAAATCTGGTCGTGTGTTCACTAAATATATTAGTGAACCCACAAGCTTCCTGTACATAGTAGCCTCTACTACTCCTCCTCAAGTAGCATCCTCCTTCCTCCAATTATCAACTAGAGGAGTCTGTATGGGCTTGCACATCTCCATGTGGAATATGCTGGGTTGTGTTATATTCTTTCCATGACTAGCCCACGTAGTTAACTGGGGTATTAGAGGGGGGGCGGAGTCCCCCCTTCGTTGCGCCGATTGTGTAGCAAGGGGTTTTATGGGTGCAGGTAACCCCACTCTATGGGGTCGGGGGCAGCGCCCCAGAAAATTTTGGTTTTGGAACCAATATTAGGTTGGGCAGACCTACCTATGGTTTTGTGCATGTTTTTCACACATGGTTTTGGACGTGATGGTTTTCATTCCATGGTATTAGATTCTTCAGCATGTATAAATATGTATTGTAACATTGAAAAGAACATAATGAAAAATCAATCTGGTAGTCCTAGTTTTGGGATCCAGAGGAAAATCTCTATGTATATGTGTTTTATGCGTTATGCTCTCGCATTGTTTATTTTCTATGTTTTAAAATTCTGTGTTAATACTGTGGCAAGTCAGTTATCGTCTATTGATATCAAAATTTCAAATGAAGATAAGTGCATTAGTTTGTTGTGTTCTCTACCAGATTTGTGGGATAGTCTGGTTATTGCAATAGGTAGCAATGCAACAACGTTGCAGTGTGATGAAATAGTCTCATCCTTGCTGACGGAGGAGATGAGACGGAAAAATATGGAGAGCCAGAATGGTGATGCCTTGTCTGTACGAGGAAGGTCCTAGAACAGAAACAAAAATAAGTCATCAAGTGGGAGATATAATCTAGATGGAGATCTAAATCTCCAGGAAAACTTTTAAAGGTGGTGTGCTAGAAATGTGGAAAGGAAGGGCACTACAAAAGGGACTGTAAATCTAAAGCTCCTAATAAAGGAAAGGGATCTGATAATGCTCCTTTCGCAGAGGTGAAAACCACCTCAGATGAAGGTGGGGATGTGTACTTTGCTTCTTCAAGTACACATGTAGATCATGAGGCATGGTTGATTGACTCAGGTGCATCCTTTCACTTCACTCCCCATAGAGAGTGGTTCTGCCAGTATCAAAAATATGATGGTGGTGATGTCTTCTTGGGGGATGACAGGAAGGCTAGAATCGTTGGTCGTGGAAAAGTAAAGTTAAAGTTGCAAGGTGGAAGGGTTAGAACACTTCTGAGTGTTCTGCATATTCCTGCATTAGCCAGAAATCTGATTTCTGTAAGCAAGATGGATGATGCAGGTGTAAAAACAGTGTTCGAGAAGGATACCTACAAGATGGTTCGAGGGGCACTGGTATTGATGCGGGGAGTTCGAATTGGAACTCTATACAAGCTGCAAGGTAGCACTGTTGTTGATGGGTGCAATAGTTTCGTGGTTCCTGAAAGTGGAGCAGAAAATCTAGTGGTCTCTAGAGAGAAGACCATGTTGTGGCATCAAAGGCTTGGACATATTGGAGAGAAGGGCCTTCGAATACTTCATGGTAAAGGTATGGTAGAAGGTATGAGTAATATCTCTCTAGATTTTGATTTTTGTGAAAATTGTGTATACGGGAAGCAGAATAGGGTGAGTTTCCCCTCTGGTGGTAAAAAGGAAAAACAGATATTAGAGCTTGTGCACAGTGATGTGTTTGGACCTGTGAAGGTTCCATCACTAGGTAAGTTTGTGTACTATGTATCATTTATAGATGACTTCTCAAGGAATACATGGATATATTTCCTTAAGAAGAAATCTGAAGTCTTTGATAGGTTTAAAGAATTTAAGGCTCTAGTGGAAAACCAGACAGAGAAGAAGATAAAGGTGTTGAGGGCAGATAACGGTGGAGAGTTTTGCAGTAAAGAATTTGAAGAATTATATAAGAAGTGTGGTATAGCACAACAGAATACTACTCCATATACACCTCAGCAAAATGGAGCTGCAGAAAGAATGAACAAGACATTGATGGAAAGGGAAAGAAGCATGCTCAGTGGTGTCGGGTTAGGACAGGAATTCTAGGCAAAGGCGATGGAGACAGCATGTTACTTGGTCAATAGATAAAGTTCATCAACGTTGGAGGATAAAACTCCACAAGAGGTATGGGGTGGTAAGAAACCCTCTCTTTCACATCTGAGGGTACTTGGATGTGATGCATATGTACATGTCCCAAAGGAGAAACAAACCAAGTTGGATAGTAAATCTGAAAAGTGCATCTTTATTCGATATAAGGATGGTTTAAATGGTTATAAGCTTTGGAACCCAGTAACAAGGAAGGTTGTATACAGTCGAGATGTGGTGTTCAGAGAGGTGAAAGATGTTATTAAACATGAAGTCCAACCAAAGGAACCTAAGAAGATAGAGTTTGAGCTAAAGGAGGAAGAATCAAACTCTACAACAAAGGAGGAATCAGAAGATGAAGAGCCACAAACTCCGGGTGTGAGAAGATCAGTCTGAGAAAGAAGGTAGCCAAAAAGGTATAGTCCATCCGCTTTATGTTCAAATTTTTCTTTATCTATTACTAATGATGATCCTATAACTGTCAAGGAAGTAGTAGATTCAGAGGATGGAAAACTCTAGAAAGAGGCCATGGTTGATGAAATGGCATCTTTGCACAAAAATGAGGCTTGGGATCTGGTGGAGTTGCCAGCTAGAAGGAAACCCATTGGCAGTAAATGGGTGTTCAAGAAGAAGACAAATGCAGAAGGAAAGGTGGAGAAATACAAAGCTCGGTTGGTAGCAAAAGGTTATTCCCAGGTGCCAGGAATTGCTTTTGGTGATATTTTTTCTCTTGTTGCCAAGGTAACTTCTATTAGATTACTTTTATCTATTGTTGTTGCTTTTGATTTTTAGATAGAACAGATGTATGTGAAGACAACATTTCTTCATGGGGATCTAGAAGAGGAAATCTATGTGAAGCAACCTAAAGGCTTTGCGGTGAAGGGTAAGAAAGAACTGGTATGCAAGTTAAAGAAGTCTTTGTATGGGTTAAAATAGTCACCAAGGATGTGGTATCAGAAATTTGATACATTTATACGGCGACTTGGCTTCACTAGAAGCAAAGCAGATCACTATGTGTATTTTAAATTAATTGGTGGCCGTGTTATTTATCTGGTCTTATATATGGATGATATGTTTCTAGTTGGAAATGACAAAGAAATTATCCAGGATTTGAAGACCCATTTGTCCTCCAAATTCGACATGAAAGATCTTGGTGCTGCAAACAATATTTTGGGCATGGAAATTAAAAGAGATCAGATAAAGAGGAAGCTCTGGTTAAACCAGAGGAAGTATGTTGAGACAATACTGCAGAAGTTTAATACGCAGGATAGTAAACTAGTGAAGGTTCCTATTCCTGTAGGTGTAAAGCTATCTGCTGAACAGTGTCCCAAGACACAAGAAGAGGAAGAGTACATGTCCCGTGTTCCATATGCAAGTGCAGTCAGTAGACTGATGTATGCAATGGTATGTACTAGACCATGCATTGCACATGCAGTGGGAGTATTGAGCAAGTTTATGTCAAAACCAGGAAAGGAGCATTGGACAGTAGTGAAGCAGGTTTTCAAGTATTTGCGTGGCACTAGTGATTATGGTTTGTGCTACCAAGGAAGACCAAGATTGGATAGAGTGTTTGATATTCGTGGCTTTGTTGATGTAGACTGGGTTGGAGATCTGGATCAGAGAAGATCTACAAGTGGGTATGTGTTGAACCTTTTTGGAGGTCCAGTTAGTTGGATGAGTAAGAAACAATCTGTAGTGGCACTATCAACTACAGAGGCAGAATACATGGTAGCCACTCATGCAAGCAAGGAAGCAATTTGGTTACAAAGATTGTGTTCAAGTATGGGGTTAGTACAAGGAGCTATAAGGGTAGACTGTGACAGCAAAACTACAATTTTCTTGGAAAAGAACCTTGCATATCATTCAAAGACAAATCACATTGATGTTTAGTATCACTTTGTGAGGGATATGATAGAAGGCAAAAAGGTGTTACTAGTAAAGGTGGACACTTTGAAGAATACTGCAGATGCATTGACAAAATATGTGAGCTCTGAGAAGTTCTCTTGGTGTAGAGAAACAATTGGCATTGCAAGGCTGGATAAATGACTAAGCTCTCTTGTGGCCCCTTGTGGAAAGAAAACAGCAAGTGGGAGAATGTTGGGTTGTGTTATATTCTTTCCACGACTAGCCCATGTAGTTAACTGGGGGGTTAGAGGGGGGGCAGAGTTCCCCCTTCGTTGCACCGATTATGTAGCAGGGGGGTCATAGGGGGATTGAGGGGTGCAAGTAACCCCACTCTATGGGGTTCGGGGCAGTGCCCCAGAAAATTTTGGTTTTGGAACCTATATTAGGTTGGGTGGACCTACTTATGGTTTTGTGCATGTTTTTCGCACATGGTTTTGGACGTGATGGTTTTCAGTCCATGGTTTTGGACGTGGTGGTTTTCGTTCCATGGTATTGGATGCTTCAGCATGTATAAATATGTATTGTAACATTAAAAGGAACATAATGAAAAATCAATCTAGTAGTCCCGGTTTTGAGATCCAGGGGAAAATCTCTGTGTATATGTGTTTTATGTGTTTTGATCTCGCATTGTTTATTTTCTATGTTTTAGAATTCGTATGCAAGTAATTTTAATATGAGGTTAAAACCTACAGAATCTCCTGAGTATCTCTTTGGCATACTTGCCCTAAGACACAAACAACTCCCCATCCTTCTGCCACACTTTCATGGCAAGGAAGTGATGCATGAGACACATTTCCTTCATCTAGAATTCTCTTGCAAGGTCCTCCTTGCAAGACACAATAAACTGATCATCACCAGTCAATATGAGATCATCAACATAAAGTACAATGATCAACAGTTTACCTTTCACTACAATGTTGTACAATTTCACATCCGCTTCACTGTTTGTGAAGCCCAACCCAATGAAGTAGTTGTCTATCCTGATGTACCAAGCACGAGGTGCTTGCTTCAGCCCGTACAATGCTCTCTTGAGTCGGCACACATGAAACTCATGATCTAAGGTCTCAAAACCTTTCGGCTGCTCTATGTACACCTCTTCCTCAATCTTTCCATTGAGGAATGAAGTCTTCACATCCATCTGATGGATCATCCAACCCATTTGTGTTGATAGTGCCAACATCAATCTGATAGATGAGTACCTTGCAATAGGAGCAAAATTCTCATCATAGTCAACCCCTTGACCTGTGAAAAGCCACGAGAAACAAATATTTCCTTATGCTTCTCCACACTACCATCGACAGCTTGCTTTACCTTGTAAAGCGAACTGGAACTCACAACTGACTTGTTCTCCGGTCTTGAAACCACGTCCTAAACACTTTTATGAACTATGGAGTCATACTCCTCGACCATAGCATCAACCCAAATCAACTGCTACACTGCTTCCTCAAAGGAACATGGCTCGGTCTCAACACATTCCCCAACAAGGGCCATGTATCTAGTGTACCTCTTAGGTGACCTCCTCTGTCTGTGCTAAGAAGATGGTTCTCCCAAATTCTCTCTCGCATCTGTCAACAATATGTCAGCTTCTCTTGTGCACTTCCGTCCATCTCTGGAAGACTATGCTTTATTGGATGTCTCCACTCCTCAAACCTCTGCATGAGGCTACTCCGCATCAGTCTGAGGCTCCTCCTTCTTAGGAACCAATAGTTCCTCGACATCCTGTAGTTGGAGCTCCCTCTCAATGGAAACTCACATGGCCTTTTGCTCATCAAACTTAAGATCTCTGCGAACCACTGTCCTCAAACTGGTAAGCAAGTACACCCAATAGTTGTGAGGTGTATCAGTGTACCCCACAAGTATCCCCAACTATGTTGTCAGCTCAAGCTTCTTCTGTGCATCCTTTGTCACATGGCAATATACCGATGAGCCAAAGATCCTAAACTAACCCACATCTAGTCTCTTACCAGAAAAATCTTCCTCTGGTGTCTTCATCCCAAGTATGTGATGCAGGCTTCTATTCTGCAAATATACTTGTGTTGCATGCCTCATCCCACAAGTGAAGTGGTAAGCCTTTGTCATGCAGCATAGCCCATGATGCCCCTACAATAGTTTTGTTCTTCCTCTCAGCCACCCCATTCTGTTGTGGGTTATGAGGTGTCGTCAACTCTCGTTTAATTCCTTCTGCTACACAGAAGTCCTTAAAATCTTGAGAGACATATTCTCCATTGTTGTCGCTTCTCAAAGCCTTGATCTTCTTCCCTAACTCTTTCTCGACAAAAGCTTTGAACTCACAAGTTTGTGAAGGTTTGTTCCTTCTTCTGCATGAAATAAATCCAACATTTACGAGAAAAATCATCAACGAAAATCACATAATACCTTTGCATCGTTGTGGATGCCATCGAGAATGGTCCACACAAATCAGTATGAACTCGCTCTAAGATAGCCTCTGCTTAAATGTCTCGATCATGAAAGGAAGACTGTGTACTTTCCCAAGGTACAACCTTTGCATGTGTCAACTTGCTCAAGTTTACCTTAGGGAAATCCTGTAGATATCTGTTGCATTATCTTCAAAGCCCCATGATGCAAATGGCCCAACCACCTGTGCCACAACTCGCTAATATCTTGGCTTTGCACCACTTCTTCTTTCGCACTCAATGTTGCGCAATCATCTACCTCCAATTTATAGAGATTCTTCACATGAATCCCTATCCTCTTGGTCTGACCCAGTGGCTATGTGTCTTAGGAACACCTTTCCTTTACTGAAGACAACATCGTAGCCTTTGTCCTCCAACATCGTGACCGATACTAAGTTCTTCTTCAACCCAGGTACATACATCACATTTGTCAAGGTGAGAGGAGCTCCATGCTCCCTCTGAAAAGCAACCATGCCCACTCCTGAAACACTATACCTTCCATCGTCACCCATCTCTATGTGCATCTTGACGTCTTTCTCCTCCAAGGCACTGAATAAAATTTTATCGTCGGTCATGTGGCATGAGGCTCCACTATCAAGATAGAAAACACAACCCATCATCGATGACACCATGCATGCGATGAGGGTAAAGTCCATTTCGAACTAAGAGGCTAATGCCTCACCTTCCGATCCTTTAGAGGATCCCTTCTTGGACTTCTTTTATGGGAAATTAGTTGCATAATGTCCCATCTCGTGACAATTAAAGCATCTCACTTTAGACTTGTCAACCTTCTTCCCTCCATGAGAATAATTCGATTTGGAATGGGAAGCCTTCCCCTTCCCTTTCCTTTCCTTACTTGCTAAGGCCAGATTTTCTTCATCATCATTCTTGGATGAAGAACCATCTCATGTGCTCCTCTTGATCTCCTCCTGCATGATACCTGACCACAATCATTCCCAATCCGTCAATTTCTCCCTTCCATTCACAGAGTCCTGGTAGCTATTCCATCTCTTTGGAAGGCCAAGGAAAGCGAGGCTCACCATATCATCATCGGCAGTAGTTATTCCCACACTACTAAGCTCATCTCTATAGGTGGTGATCTTTTTCATATATGTGGAAATAGTATTGCCCTTCTCCATCTGGATTCTTCAAAGCTTATCCTTGAGTGCCAATTCCTCTAGTTGCTACTGTTCTGGTAGAGGTCTTTTAATGTCTTCCACATTGAAAATGGAGTATCCTTCCCATGGAGACTCGAGACAATATGGTCTCGAACTCCCTCAATGATGATCCGTCTTGCCTTCGCTAGACACTTCTTCCACTCAGCCAACTCTTGTGCATTAGTTGAAGTTGGCTTTTGAATTTCTTGATCAATGAATTCCTTCAAGCCATTGTCTTCTAATACAGCCTCCATGCAATCTTTCCATGCTATGTAATTCGAGCTACCTTACAAGGCATACTCGAATCTCAAGCCATTGAATGCCATTGGCCAACCTTGAAGTATGATAAGAATTTGATTTTTCACCTGCAACCCTGAACTTCAAACTTCGAATTCTCTTCTCCATGTACTCTTCACAACTCTGATACCATGTAGAAATTCTGGTTGTAGATTAACCTGCTAATGCAATATCACCAAAGCAAAATACTATAATCTACTTCTACTATCAATTTTCGGAAGCTTAAAGATCTAGATGAACAATATAACCAGAAGAAGAAGAATTAATGCACATTACACAAAAGAATACTTCGGGGAAAGCCTCAGATAAAAACCCCACTATCTGTATTATCATAAAAAATGGAAATATATCAGAATTATACAAAGCCTTAGCTCTCACAACTAGCCAACTCTCAGTACAATCCTCACAGATGCTCACAAGCAAACTTGGATTCTCACAAAACCTTCTCCTATGCCCTCCAAGCTCCTATTTCCTTGCGCAATTTCTCCTGGGTGATCTTCCTGTTACCAAGTCGAACACTAATCTCACACACTGCTCTAAAACATTGCTAGAATTGTGCAATCCTCAAGGAATGATTCCTTCTGCATGCATGATTTTTCTTTGTAGGAAAACACATGCAACTGATAGTACACTGTCCTTGACATTTAGTTCAACTGGGTTTTTCTCAGAATAGACATGCATGAGTTACTGATGAGGGAATCTTCAGTTATCTGGAGTACACTGGTTGAGTGCATGCATGCATCAACTGACTGATAACTCACAATTAGTTCCTCAAATATTTTGGAACTAATTTAACTGGACTTAACTCAATAAACTGAGCTAACTAATTACAGCTCAAATGTAACTCAATCTTATCTCCTTAATTAAGGGATAATCTCCTTAATTTAAGGGATAACTGTTGCATGACTTCAGAAAGACTTTTAACTTGAATTTCTCCAACTAATTAACTCAATATGAATTAATTAATTATTTTCAAGCAGTTGGTGATACTAAATTCACAATTTTAATTCAAGGACAAATTAAAATTGGAATATTCTTGTTGCCACATTTCAACACTCCTTTGGACCTAAAATCTCCTCTTTTAGTGGGATCTTTTACTCCCTCTCAAGAGAGCACCACATCACTTCTCCTCATCAAACTTTACATCCCTTCACACAACTATCATTCCGAGGGAAGGTTAGTACACATGGTAATTGTGTGGTGTTTCACCTCCCAACTCTGTTATTGGCTCAAGTTTCTTCCTCAAATATTTGGAGACATGGTAGTAAACAGAGGCTCCAAAAATCCTGAAGTGAGATGCATCCATATTTCTACCCAAGAAAGCCTCCTCTAGTGTAATCATACCAAGAATCTAATGAGGACACTAGTTGTGCAAGTATATTGTTGTGTTACATGCCTCTGCCCACAAATTCAGTGGCAGAGCTTGGTCATGTAGCATAGCTCTTGTAGATCAAAAAAATCTCCAGTTCTTTCTCTCAGCTACTCCATTTTGTTTTGGGGTGTTGTCAGCTCTCTTTGAATGCCTTCTTTCACACATAAATACTTGAAGTCATTAAAAACATACTCACCTTCTTGTCAGTCTCTTTCTCAACTAGTGCCTTGAATTATACAAACCTTGAAAATGTCTCATCCTTCTTCCGTGTGAATAAGATAAAACACTTCCTTGACAAGAAATCATCAATAAACGTAACAAAATATGTGTGTCTGTCATTGCAGGCTATCAATAAAGGTCCAAAAACATCATAGTGGACTCTTTCCAAGACTGCATGTGCTTTTTTGTCTCATTCATGGAATGTGAATTTCACATACTTCCCCAAGGTACAACCTCTACAAACATACTTCTATTCAAGTTCTCCTTTAGGGATGTTAGTGGTTATTTGTTGCATAATTTTCAGGGCGCCATGATGCAAATGGCCCAATCTCATGTCCGAAAGTTCACCAACATCACGACTTTGCACTTTCTCTTCCTTGCTGCTTAATGTAGTGCTATCTTCTTGATTCGGATTTAAACAGGAATGCGACAAATTACAGAGATAACCATAAACACAATATGCAGTGGAAGTAATACTTCATTTAATTAATGTAAAATATTGAAATATTCTTACAAACAACAATGGAAATAGACCAGCTAGGGTGATGGTAGCTTATCTCTGAGAAGAGATGTGGCAGCTACATGCCTCTGAACTGTGTTACAATGAGACTCGAAGACCTATTTATTGTTGAGAAACATGGGAAACCCTCAACATCCAAAAACCTAACCCTAGAAGATGAAATGCCAAACTGTGGGCCCCGTTTGGGTAAATTGTTACGTCAACTTCCCAGGGTTGTAACTTTGACATGCGATCTCCATTTGACGTGTACAATATCTCCTTAGAAAGATCTATTCACGAACTACAACTTTGTGAAGAGCAACATCAGTCCACGGACCCATGTCGCTCCCAGTTTTCCAAAAACCGTCATGTAGGGCCTCAAAACAGCTTTGGAAGTTCAGGACCCAAAAAACTGCTAAAAATAGTAAACTGTGCTACAATTAAGGAAACTGAAAAGCTGAAAGAAACAATGGTGGGGGTCCAAATGGACTTGGCAGGTAGCCACCAATATCCACCTATATCATTCCTCCCACCTTAGGAAGCAATGGTCCCCATTTCGTTGATTTCCTCCATGAGATGAGGAAACTTTTGCTGAACTTGGTCCTTGGTGAGCCACTTTCCCTGGTGAAGGAGTTTGCCTGCTTTAACAACTTGATATAGTTGGATATTCTATTGACGAGTGTTCTTGATCTATGTGTCCATGATCCGATCAGTTGCAACTTGTTCTATGCAATCTGGATTTAACTTTGTGGGTGTGAGTTGTTCGGCAATGTCAGATATGTCTAGTAATGGTGGAAATTATGGCCGAAGCCGGTCCACATTGAAGACTGGGTGCAGGCCAAGGAATGGGGGAATTCTAAGCTCAAATGCATTGTCTCCCACAACCTTGGTAATGGTGTAAGGACCATATTGGAGTGGTTTGAGTTTTCGATAAGCTCTGGTAAGGCGTTCCTTTTGCAAATGCAACCAGACTTTGTCGCCCACCTGAAACTTGTGTGGCACCCAATGTTGATCATGTCGTTGCTTGTACTTGGCATTTGATTTCTCTAGAATGTCATGGACCTGCTAGTGAATATGTTGCATGTGCTCAATGAAGCTGGTTGCCTTATCTTTTTCAGACTGGACATGAGCCAATCTGTGTGAGTAGCTGCAAATGGCATGGCCACATCAATGGGACACAATGGCTGGAATCCAAAGCCCACCTAAAAAGGGTTGTGGCTAGTCGAGCTGTGGAGAGCCCGGTTGTAGCTGTGCTAAACATAGGGGAGGCTCTCATTCCATGTGTGTGGATGCTTTGAGTTGTACATGCTCAGAATGTGTACGATCATCATGTTAACAACCTCTGTCTGGCCATCAGTTTGAGGATGGAAGGTTGTGAACTTAGTGAGTTTGGTGTCCAGCATCGACTAGAGACTGGACCAAAATGTACTGAGGAATCTGTTGTCCTAATTTGAGATGATAGACTATGGGATACCAAAGTGTACCAACACTCATTCAAAGAAGAGTTTAGTAGTGGCTTTTGTTGTGATATTCTTCTTGCAGGCCGCCATAATGGTCATCTTTGAGAACCTGTCAACGACCACAAAACACAGTCGTTTCCATGCTTAGTGAAAGGAAGGCCTGACATGTAATCCATGGAGATGGATTCCCAAGGCCGACCAGGGGTAGGCAGCGGGGCAGAGAGGCCTTTCTTCTTAATGGCCGGTTTGGCAATGGCGTAGGAAGTGTATGATCTGATGTACTTCTCGACATTTTGTCAAAGATTCAGCAAATAGAAATACTTCTGCAATACTGCCACCATTTTCTCGACCCCAAAATGCCTAGCAGCCCAACTGTAGTGTGCTTCCAAAATCATCTTGGCACGCTCACTTGAAGGAACACAAAGGTGACCCAGGTGGCATAACAGAGCATCCTGGAGGTGAAAATCTGGAACATGCTGACCCTCAAAGAGTGTCTAGTATGTGTGGCTGAATTCTGGGTCGCTTTTGTAAAGAAGTGGCCAATCAGAAGTCTTGTGCCCACAAGAGTTTAGCACGGTGGTTAACGCCATGATCGGTGGTCGACTGAGGCAATCTACAACATTATTGGTGCTACCCTTCTTATACTTGATATTCAAATGGAATTGTTGCAGGTATGTGGACCACTTCTGATGGCGATCATTCTGCAATTTCTCTTGGGTCTGTATGAACTGCAGGGGTCGGTGGTCTGTGTGGATGATCATTTCCTTCCCCAAAATGTAATGCTTCCATTGTTGGCAGGCCTGCACAATGGAATACATCTCTTTGTCATAAGTTGGATACTTCTGGACTGTGTATGGAAGTGTCTCACTGTGATATTCCACTGGATGCCCGTGTTGAGTAAGGACTGCCCCAATAGCATAGTCAGAGGCATCTGTCTCGACCTCAAATGATTGTTGCAAGTTTGGTAATGTGAGCACTGGTGCCATGCAGAGGTGATCTTTCAACTCTGTGAATGCCTTATATTGAGATTCAGATGAAAACAATTTTGCTTTCACTCCTCCCTTGGTGACTTGACTCAAGGGCCATGTGATATGAGAAATTCCCAACATGAACCCGCGATAGAAGTTGGCAAGACCTAGAAAGTTGTGGAGCTCTATTAGAGTGGTTGGAGATGGCCAATCCCGAATGACTTGGATCTTGGCTAGATCCACATGCACCCCGTGTTCATCAATAATGTATCCTAGATATTGAACCTGAGTCACGCCAAAAGTGCATTTCTCCAAATTGGTACATAACTTGTGTTGCTGCAGTGTTTGGAGAACCTGTCGGATGTGGTGGAGGTGCTCTTCCCAACTCTAGCTGAAGATTAGGATGTCATCCAAGTATACCACTAAAAATGAGTTGGTGAATGGCCGCAAGATGTCATCCATTAGCCTCATGAAGGTTCCAGGAGCATTCGTCAATCCGAAAGGCATAACCAACCATTCGAAAAGGCCCTCCTTAGCTTTGAAGGCAGTCTTCCACACATTGAAGGGTTCGATTGGTACCTAGTGATATCCTAACTTCAAATCGATCTTGCTGAAATATTTTGCCCCCTTCAGTTGGTCGAGGAGGTCATCAATCCATGGGATTGGTTACCTATTACGGACAATGATCTTGTTCAGCGCCCAATAGTCAATACAGAGTCTCCAAGTCCCATCTTTCTTCTATACCAACACAATCAAGCTCCCACAGGGTGATGAACTCAGATGGATGTGACCTTTCTGCAACAGATCTTGAATCTGCCTCTTGATTTCATCATTCTCCATAATGGAGTGCTGATAGATTGGTCCATTGGGCAGCGATGCACTTGTGGTCAGATTGATGGAGTGCTTGACCTGACAGTGCAGAGGAACCCCTGTGGGGGAGATGAAGATGTCCTCGTACTCCTCCACGACCTTGACCATTTGTAGTTGTCGTGCGGAGGGGCCCTGTCTGGAGGTCGTGGCCACCATCTTCTTCTTTCCTTGAGGGCGTATCATTAGAAAAACAAATTTCTTGGTTTTGGAAATGAGATTACTGCATTGTTTTGTAATAACCAAAGAGATGGCGGTAGGTGGTGCTACCTCTAGTATCTTGTACAACTTATTTCCCAAAGTAACAATAATAGCATGGGGCCTTGATTCATACACAGCATGTCGCTTCCACAAGTATGGTTGTCCTAATAATACATCACAAAATTCAAGGGGAGAAATGTCACACAATACCTCATCCATGAATGGCTTGATGTTGTATGGAAGGCGACACTGTTGGCTCACCCGAAGATCGCATCCTTGGTGAAGCCACTCGATGGTGTATAGTTGTGGATATGTTGTGGTTGGTAAGCCCAGCCACTTCATGACCTCTGCTGAAATGAGGTTCTTTTGGCTCTTGCTGTCAATAATGAACTGTAGCGGGGAACCCTTTACCCACATCTGGAAGTGGAAGAGATGCTTCTCCTCCTCTGGATCTTTGGGTTCCTCCTTCTGGATCTTCGTAGTGGCAATGGTGCCGTTGGGCTCCACATCGATAATTTGCTTCCCTTTGTCATTCCCCTTGTCAGCTTCTAACTCAGAGTCGAAACATGAATCTGATTCTAAAACCTTTAGCTCGACCACCAGTGACTGCTTGGCCCGACACTCACTTTTGTTGTGATTGGAGCTCTTATGGAACTCACGCCACTTTCCTGTGTCCTTTTTTGGCTTCACGGTGTGTTCTTTGCTTGTAGCTTTAGCGGATTGTCTTGGGCCACGCCGCCTTGGCTTTGTCATTTGTTTTGCGGTTTGGGGGCACCTTTCCCTTACTTCAAATTCACAGATCCAAAGTCTCACTTCTTATGTTTAAACTTTTTCTCGAACTTGACGGCATATCGATTTGTTGTGCCAAGCAAGGGGATGTTTAAGAATTCGATTTCTTCCTGGATGTACTTGTATAGGCAGCCGCAGTATTTGAGTACCAAATGCTACTCTGAATCCTTGATACCCAAATTTATGCAAAGGATATGGAAAATATTGGTAAAATTCGACACATCTTGGTCCCTCCCCTACCGCAACGTGATCCACTTTATGTATTGATCCTCATAGCTTCCGACGGGGTAGTACTGCTCCTTGATGGCATCCCGGAATGAATCCCAAGTGGGTGCAGATGAAAATAGTGAGCCTGTACTTTCATCCTTCTGCTCGCAGTAGGTTTCCCACCAATCCTTGACGTGGGGGGCTGCTTTGAGAAGAGTGAAAATAATCTTTTCCCGACTAGAAAAATCATGAACAGAAAAATAACCCTCTAGCAGATTTGACCATTTATCGACGACATTTGCGTCTATCTAACCCTAAAATATGGGGATTTCAAAATTAACTTGTACCTTAAATGGTGTGGCGTTTCCAAAGTAGCTGTTGGAAGTTGATGCGTCACCCCTGGGTAGCTGCTGAAGGATCTGGGAAAAGTTGTCCATCATCGCGTTCCTTTGTCGCTTGAGGGCTTCTTCGAGCAATATTTTGATAGGATCTCCTGCCCCCTCATCTTTCTTTTCATCTACCATGGGAGGTCATTGAGATTTGCGAGGCTGGTCTTGTAAAGGTTCAACCAATTCAACCCATAACTCCTTATATCCCGACCTCGTTGAGGACATGCAAAGAAAAACTGAGAAAAAGCAGACCGCTCTAATATCACTTGCACAGGTTCTTCACCTGGACCCCGATCTACTTCACCTTTCCAGTGGCTATGTGTCTCAAGAAATATTTCCCTTTTCTGAAGATCACATCATAACCATGGTCTTCCAAAACTACTATAGAGATGAGATTCTTCTTTAGGCCTGGAACAAACATGACATCTTTGAGATGAAAAGGGGATCTCGACTCCCTCTTAAAGGTTACTGTGCCGATCTCGGTAGCACTGTACCTTATGTCTTCCCCAAGATCAATATGCATCTAGAGATATTTCTCCTCCAGGTCACTAAAAAACTCTCTACACCCTTTCATGTGGAATGTGGCACATGAGACAAAGTACCACACACTCCCCATCACTGTGTTGGCCATGCATGTGATAAGGGTGAAGTCTAGCTTGAACAATGAAGTGAATGCCTCACCTGCTTTTCCTCTAGAGTTCTTCTTCTCGGACTTTTTATGTGGACACTTTGTAGCATAGTGCCCGAATTGATAACAATTGAAGAATTTTATTTTGGACAAGTCTTTCATCTTTCCCCCTTAGCTTGCTTCTGGTTTGGTTTGAGACTACTTCCCTTTTCCCTTCTTTCCCTTTCCAACCAATGCAAAATTTTCTTCATCCTCTCTCTTGTATGAGGTTCCATCTCTGGTATTTCGTCTGATCTCTTCTTGTACTAAATCGGACCACAAGAATTCCCAATTCAGTAATTTCTCCCTCCTTGATCTGGGTCCAGGTGTGACAAAGGACCCTTCTAAGACCTTTTACTTTTGTGATGTGTTAAATTGCATTTTGAAAAGAACATAAATGAATACATCTGCATGTTGTAAAGAATAGGAACATGACAATCATCAGCACATGAAAACAAGCCATTGATAACAGAGTTCGTCTGGGAGGGACTACGTCTCTGGGCCTCGGTGTCAAGATGGTTTAGGCCGCTGCGTTAAGTGTTGTCAATAGTGATGATGTACATAAGTGATGTCGCTACCATACAAGGAAAATTCCCTCACGCATGAGTGGCTCCAAGAGATTTTCTGTTACAGGAACTCTCAGTCAAAAGGATTCCTATCAGTATGACACAAACTCATGCATGATGATGATGAACATCCCGCCAACATGGCATAAAAAGGATCTCAATGCAATCATACATGGCGACACATGAGTATCCCATCAACACCATGACAAAGGGATCTCAAACAAGACATGAAGAATCATGATAACAAGTACATCCCACAAATGATTCTGCATCACATCAAGCAGGAATCATGAACAAGTAAGAAAACAAGATCCCACATCAAACAACAAACAGGGATCTGTGCAGCACAATGCATCTCATAGCAAAAAGAAGTACATGAACACACTTCATATACCTCAGATCCTGGGATCATCTGAAGAAAAGGATGTCAAACTGTTGAAGTTGGTCGTACCATCAATCGCGCGACGTCAAATCTCATGGAATGATTGCTCGCACATTGAATGTTGACACCTACACTCCACTTTGAAAATTGGATGAAAAATGAAATGATCAAATGGAAAATTTAAATGCACCATCAGATTTGTGGCATCGAATAGTGCAAAATCAACTATCAAATTTATGAATTCTGACAAAGTGAGAATCTGGGGCTTAAGGAATCTTTTAGATTCCCCCTAAATTCCTCAAAGATTCCCTCCTCTGGTTCCTCTGAAGATTAGCTGCTCAGGTCAGGAAACTAACTGCACCATCAGGTTCGCGTAGTTGAGAGCTGTAATATCGACATAAAATTTGTCCAATTTGGACACTGCAAAAATTTCACCCTCCTAAGAATTTCGCCCAATCATGGTTCTGCCTGTGTTATTCTCGAGTTCATGGTTCCACCCTGCATTAAAAATCATTAAAAAAGAATTGTCGGTCCACGTGCACACTCTTGGCTCCTCGCATGTTGTCACATAGGTAGAAAATTGGGTTTATATATTAAAATATGGCAAAGTTTACCAAGGAATAGGTCATTGGCCTAATGGTTAAAATTAGAAATAAAAAGCATGCGGTCGGGGGATCAAATCCCGCCCATGCTAAACCTGGCACGTTAACTGTTTTGTTTTAAATAGAGGTGTGGTTACACTAGCCGCTTTAATTTTAAATATGGCATGTTAAAAGGTTTTGTTGTTTGGTTGTTGAATGTTACATGGGGGGGTGACATATGAGGTCGCCACATGGGCGAGGCCGGCCCTCCCGCCGGTCGTGGGTTCAACTCCCACTAGCCCCTCCTTTTAATACAGCATTGAATGTTTGTTGGGGTGTGGGCCAGGTCCACCGGAGGTGGCCCGCCCACCCCCTTAAAAATTGTTTTAACATATGATGCGAGTTGGTTGGGGTCCGGCAGGGTCATGGTCATCAGCCCATACATTTATATAACGTTGGATATGGAGGTTGGAGGTTCCAGTAGGGTCATGGCCGTCGGCCCTATTTTTTTTAATAAAAAATTTGACATGCGGTTTCGGATTCCGGTGGAGGTGGCGGGGGTCATGGCCCACCACCTGTATATATATATATATATATAATTCAATAATAGACATTTTTCGAATTTGTCTAATATAGGGGATATTAGACAAATTAATGATCCAACAAATTCACCCACTTTTGGGAGCTAGGTTTCATGCCTCGGGGTTAGTCAAATTGTAGGACATTAAACCTGGCCCACAGTCCAATTTTGACCAAAACTTTGACTGGCTCGTTCTCCCTCGTACGAGCTCAGATTGACGAATCATTCACACTGTTGCGATCAGGATGATAATATATACGCTCTGGTCTTGGTTTGAAAGCATTCTAATCACTTTGATTTTCGAGCTTTCATAAGCCCTCTTTGTCCTGTGTGTGTCTCTGGAGCCACCTAGATCAACCCTTCCCGTTGAGGAGATTTTGGTCCTCCAAAAGCATGAAAAATAATCTGCAAATTTTCTGTACCTTGTCTGCATCACAAGCATCCTGAAAGGTCTCGCTTCCATCTCCTTCACCTTTGTTCTTCGGAGCCTTAAGCTATGAACCGACAACTGCAACCTGTAGTACATTGTTTTGAAAATTACATGATTGGATTACATGACCAACTAATTACCCAAGCATCCCATACTTGCCACGAGTTTATAACACGTACTTGGATGTCAAGTTTACATCAAGATGGACGCAATACCCCAGCTATGACAACAAGGCCAACATATCATTGTTGCTCCAACAAGTGATGGAAAACACATCATCACTGCAACACATGATTTACAAAGATAAGGCCAAACACAAGTGATGGAAACACAACATCACCTCCACAATTTATCATGTAACTCAAAATAAGACCAGAAATCATTGTTGCTTAACAAGTAATGGAAAACACATCATCACTTTTACATTTTAAAATGCAACAAATGATTTACAAAAGCATGACCATGACAAGCTAACATATCTAGAAACAATTTTTCACTTGTCACTGTGAATGGGTCATCCCCCTGTGGTGGTTTTTCTTGTCAAACAATTGTTTCACCTGGTTCATGCACCGACACTTTTACTTAAAAGTGCTACTCTGGATGGAGCCTCCAACAAGTGACTTTTTGATGGAGACCTTTGTTGCAATGACTGCAATACATCTTCTTCCTCCAGATCTGCTTAACATGTTTCTTTACCTGCTATTGAGAGGGTCTTTCGTGCCTCGTCTTTGTTTGTGCTGCTATTCTTTTCCAACACTCAGAAAATGTATGGTTATGTAATCCAAAAAAGGTACATATTTTTCGATGCCATGTTTTACGTTCATCATTAACAACATGATTATAATCTAAATGAACATTTGAATGTCGAGAGTGGTTATACCTTTCCTTGTTGTCTTTGGTGTAAGTATGGCGATGAGAGCTTGCCTTAGCTCTTTCCCTGCCATGGGATGATGGGGATTTGTTCCCATCATTCTCTTTCCTTGATGATTTCAACGTTGTCTCAGAAGCATCTGACACCTTCGATCATTCTCCCTCGGTGTATCTCAAGCCTGCAGATTGAGGTCTTTGCACAACCTGAAATGGTTGAGTTATGCCTTGGGTATTAATACCAATTTCTTTTTCCTCCCCATGCCTCGTCCTGGTTAGGAGCCTCATGTTTGTCCCTGTAGATGGGATCTCCAAATCTCCAATAGAAATCACACTATGTGAAGATGAAACCAAAAGGAAATCAACATCTTTTACCTTCTATATCGATTTGGAAAGAACTGATGAGGATTTCTCATCATCTGTTGTTGGCGGTTCACTAGTTGTATCGGCGCATTCCCCAACTTCTTTCCTGACATACCCAAGTCCTGTCTGACAAGGTAATTCTTCTACTTTGATGGGGTTGACAATGCCTTGGCCTTTAATTCCCAAGCCTTTTCCTTCATAACCCATTTTCTTCAATAGTTTGGAAACAATTCCTGTGGTATGATTCTCAAAAACAGCGAAATCATCATCAGGACACATACATGAATTCAGAGAACTACTTTTTACCTCACATGGGTCACGCTGCAACTTTTCCAAGGCCTCATCCTTAGCTTGCAGATGCTATAGAAAACTACGTTTTTCCTCTTTCTCTTCATGTAGAATCATCTTCAATTCAGCGTTCTCTGTTTGAAGATTTTGTTTGTTGTGCTTCAGTTCTTCCAGGGCCTCTTCCGTGGCTTACAACTGAAGCTGCAATCTCATATTTTCCTCTATCTCTTTTTGTAGAGCTTCATACATTACTTCCACGCTTTTGGAAATTTTGAGCATGGTCTCGTACATCGCTTTTTCATCCTCTGTCGCTACACGTTCCATTATTCACGCTTACAATTCACATCCACATAAAGATCGCTCTGATACCACTTGATGCAGGTCCGAGTGTGACAAAAGACCCTTCCAAGACCTTTTACTTTTGTGATGTGTTAAATTGCATTTTTAAAAGAACATAAATGAATGCATCCGCATGTTGTAAAGAAGAGGAACATGACCATCATCAGCACATGAAAACAAGTCATTGATAACGGACTTAATCCAGGAGGGACTACGTCTCCGGGCCTCAGTTTCAAGATGGTTTAGGCCACTGCATTAAGTGTTTTCAATAGTGATGATGTACATAAGAGGTGATGTCACCATCATACAAGGAAAATGCCCTCATGCAGGAGTGGCTCCAAGAGATTTTCTGCTACAGGAACTCTCAGTCAAAAAGGACTCCTATCTGTATGACACAAACTCATGCATGATGATGATGAACATCCCGCCAACATGGCATAAAAGGGATCTCAATGCAATCATACATGGCGACACATGAGCATCCCATCAACATCACGACAAAGGGATCTCAAACAAGACATGACGTTTCATGACAACAAGTACATCCCACAAATGATTCCATGTCACATCAAGCAGGAATCATGAACAAGTAAGAAAACAAGATCCCAAATCAAACAACAAACAGGGATCTGTGTAGCACAATGCATCTCATAGCAAAAAGAAGTACATGAACGCACTGCATATACCTCACATCCTGAGACCATCTAAAGAAAAGAATATCAAACTGCTGAAGCTGGTCGTACCATCAATATCGCGGGGTCGAATCTCATGGAATGACTGCTCGTACATTGAATGTTGACCCTTGCACTCCACTTTGAAAAGTGGCTGAAAAATGAAATGATCAAATGGAAAATCTGAATGCACCATCAGATCTGTGGCGTCGAATAGTGCAAAATCGACTGTCAAATTTATGAATTCTAACAAAGTGAGAATATGGGGCTTAAGGAATATTTTAGATTCCTTAAAGATTCCCTCCTCCGAGGACTTTGAAGATCGGCTGCTAAGATCAGGAAATTGACTGCGCCATCAGGTTCGTGTCAGTGAGAAGTGTAAGATCGACATAAAATTTGTCCAATTTGGGTGTTGTGTGTGGAGCATGATTGTTCATAGGTATTTGTTTCAGCCAGATGTCTACCCCAGGAAGTTTTTACACCCCTCCACGCGAGGGGGTGCGGGGGGGGACTTCCCCCCCCCCGCAGGGGTCCGGGGGGGGCCGATCCCCCCCCGACTAGGGATCCGGGGGCTAGCGGTCCCCCTGGCAGGGGCTCAGGGGCAGCGCCACCGAAGCTAAAAAAGAATGTAAAATTGCCTTGTAAAAGTATAGTAATTTCTAGTCAATCTGGGCCATTCATTAGGCGGATGATCTTACGGTAGAACTTATGTTTAGTTTAGGGTTTTTTTCCCTAGAAGGAAACCCCTCTCTTTGTATCAAGGCATTTTATTTGATGCTATGTAATAGATGTGTAGAGTGTGAGCAAGAAACAGAGAGGTGAGACTGTGAGAGAAAATAGAGGATATTACAGCGGATCTGCTGTAGGTTGTGTCTCTTCATTTTGTTGGATAATAGAAAGGAAGGATTGGTTGTTCGAAGTAGACGTGGCCCAAACTGGGTGAACCACGTATATCTGTGTCTCTCTTGTTTTATGACTTTTCTGTTTTCATATTTCTGCAATATTTTATGTGTTCCATTGCTCCGTAATATATAATTTTATAACAACCAGTATCAGAGCCGAAGGTCTATTTGGCTGATAAACTCACAGGAAAGAAGGGTTCCTCGTTCGAGTGGGAGCAATGGCGGAAGATGGTAAGTTTAGGGTTGAGAAATTTAACGGCCAAAACTTCTCGCTATGGAAGATGCAGATGGAAGATTATCTATATCAAAAAGATCTGTACCTACCATTGAGCGGAAAAACAAAGAAGCCGACTACTATGACAGATGAAGAATGGAACCTTCTCGATAGAAAGGCACTCAGAACAATACGGTTGTGCCTCGCTATGTCAGCTGCCTTCAACATTTCGAAGGAAACAATGACAGAGGGTTTGATTCAAGAGTTGTCGAAACTTATGAAAAACCCTCAGCCTCAAACAAGGTATTTCTTATGAAAAGGTTATTTAATATGAAGATGTCAGAAGGTGGATCTGTTGCAAATCATTTAAATTATTTTAATACAGTTACAAGTGAGTTAATTCCTGTAGGGGTAAACTTTGAAGATGAAGTTAGAGCTCTGTTATTCTTGTGCGCATTACCAGAAAGTTGGAATGGTTTAGTAATGGCCATTAGTAACTCTGTCTTTGGATCTAATACTTTAAAGTTTAATGATGTTGTCGGTGCTATCCTTAGCGAGGAAATGCGACAGAAAAGCTCCAGTGAGACATCAGGTAATGCCTTGAGTGCAGAGTCTAGGGGAAGAAAAATGGAAAGAGGAAAGAGCTCAGGATATCGCAGCAAATCAAGGAAAGGCAGATCCAAGTCCAGATCGGGGATAGTGTGCTGGAAATGCGGAAAGAAAGGACACCTAAAGAAAGATTGTAGATCTCGGAATGGAAAAGGAGATGCACAACAAGAAAACAATCATGAAGCAAATGTGACAGGTGAGGTGTTACAAGATGCTTTGATTCTTTCTTTCGAAAATATCACTGATTCCTGGGTGGTAGATTCAGGGGCCTCATTCCATGCCACACCTGATAAGAAATACTTTCATGACTATGTTCAAGGAGATTTTAGACAAGTTCGTTTGGGTGATGATAAACCCTGTAAAATTGTTGGAATGGGTAAGGTTCTTGTAAAACAGCAGAATGGAAACCAATGGCTACTAAAGGAGGTAAGGCATGTTCCAAATCTAAAGAAAAATCTAATTTCAACAGGGCAGTTAGGCGGTGAATGTTGTGTGACAACTTTCACAGATAAAGCTTGGAAGGTCACCAAAGGAGCCCTGGTAATAGCGAAAGGCGAAAAGGTTGGTACATTGTATTTATGCAATGGTATTTCTAACTCTGTTAATGCTTTAACTTCCAAAGGAGCAGAGGCAGCATTATGGCATCATAGGCTCAGAAACATGAGTGAAAAGGGGATGAAGATTCTTCACTCAAGGAATTTGTTGTCGGGTTTGAAGAATGTTGATTTGGACTTCTGTGAGAATTGCATTTATGGAAAACAGAAGAGAGTCAGATTTCTCAAAGTTGGGAAAGAAAAGAAGAGCGAAAAATTAGAGCTTGTGCATACAGATGTATGAAGACTTGCTCAGGTATCATCTCTAGGTGGCTCTCGTTATTATGTTACTTTTATTGATGATGCAACTAGAAAAACTTGTAATTTGTATTAAGAACAAATCTGATGTATTTGATACTTTCAACAAATGGAAAGCATTGGTTGAGATTGAGACAGGAAAGAAATTGAAGTGTCTTAGATCAGACAATGGAGGTGAATATTGCAGCAAAGAGTTTGATAGGTACTATTCTGAGCATGGAATTCGTAGAGAGAAGAAAGTTCCAAGAACACCACAAGAAAATGGTGTGTCAGAAAGGATGAATAGAACAATCATGGAGTGTGCAAGGTGCATGAGATTGCATGCAGGATTGCCTTTACAGTTTTGGGCAGATGTTGTAGATACTGTTGTTTATCTAATAAACAAAGGGCCTTCAAGCTCCTTGGATGGTGGTGGTCTAGAGGAAGCATGGACAGGAAAAAGGTAAAATACTCTTTTTTAAAGCCTTTTGGTTGTGAGGCCTTTGTCCATATTGATAAAGAAAATAGAACAAAGCTTGAGGCAAAGTCAAATAAATGTACCTTTATTGGATATGGTCTTAATGATTTTGGTTATCGCTTATATGATTATGAAAATCACAAAATCATTAGGAGTAGAGATGTAATATTCAATGAAAAGGTCTTGTATAAAAATCAGTTGCAGGAAAAGAAACAGGAAAAAGAAAACAAGGAATACGTAGTTCTTGATGAAATCACTGAAAAAGTAAAGGTGCCTGAAAATAATAATAATCAACAACAGCAACCACCACAACAGCAACAGGCACCCCATGTTATAGACATTTTTGTGCCTCGCAGCATGGAGCATGAAATGTCGATAATTACAGGGATCCTCAGTCCCTAAACATGTTGTTCTTACCCCTAGAGGAACAAGGTCAGCAAACCACAGCACTTCCTATCAGTTCTCCACCTGAAAACACTCAAAAACAGGTTATTTTTTGGATCATGTCAGCTGCTCCAATGAGCATCTGCGCTGAATGTCAACTGCTCCTCCTTGTACCTGCGCTGAAAGTCAAAACCAATGAAGGCTACCTGCGATGGGCGAGATTGGCCAAGTGGCACAGTCATTCTGCAAGGTGTCAACTGCCCAGGAAGCTTCCAAACTGACACTTGGTTCAAGGAATTCGCCCTATGATGAGTAAGAGGTACTTGATCTCCATGTGGAAGCAAGGATCTCCAAGTGGACTCAAGAACTGAAGTTTAACTGAAGAGGGAGAGGACACAAGGCAGCTTTATGTCAGTCTCAAGCTGACTCATCCTTTCTCCTTCTACCCTATATATAGAGCTCTTCTATGAGGTCTAGGGGGGCTGGAATTTTGTGCAAAGTAAGGAAGTGCTGTTGGTTTACAGTTAGAGTTATTGGGTGATTGCTTTTATAGAGGAGAAGAGGAGATTTCTTGCTGCTGGGGAGATGCTGCTGGATTGGAGCCATTTATGGTTGTAACCTTCTCAGAACCTTTATCTTCTATCAATAAAGCTTTTGATGTTCTCCTATATACTTGTATTGCAATGATGTATTGTTTTTATCTGTATATTTGATCCATTCTAATCCATGCATCAGTTATGAGTACATGTTTCTTGTAGTTTCCCTCTCTTGTTTTTGCAGGATCTTTGTGTAGCTGGGCCGGCAAAAGGAGCAAGGAGCTGGGAACAAGAGGCAAAGAGAGAAGACAGGATCGACAAAAGCGAAAGACATCGGTTGGTCAATCTTTTCTTCCTTCTCTGTACTTTCATAAAGGAAAAATATCAAAGCTTTACTTTCAGTTGTTGCTAAGGAACTATCACCCTTAGAGTAGGGATAGGGTCATTCCGAGTCGGATACTTTTCCCCACAACAAACTGGCGACTCCGCTGGGGAGCCTAGTATCTTGTTGGTTTATTGTGTTTCTTGCTATTCATCTCATAAACAAGGAGAGCACCAAATCGAACTGCAATTGAGTCCTTCAATTGCAAAGTAGAGGGCAGCTGCTCTGGCTCAGTTTCTGAGCAAGTTTATGATTTGAAGAGCTGATCCACAAGGACTCTTGTGCTCTTTGTGATAGTTTTTCATCCTCTTGATCATCCCTTAGCTTGTACTTGACCTATAGCTTTTTATTTCAGCAAAAACAGTGAATTTTTGAGCTTTTTATGACCTGGAAACCCTTGTAAACGCAACTCTCGTGTCTCAGTGCAGGCTGCCCAAAGGCAGTCTGCATTTCAGCGTAGGTACTCCCTTCGGGAACTGCGCTGAGAGTCAGTTTGACAGACCAGAGCCTGCGCTGAACCAGTTAGGCTATGTCTTCCTGAGGTTTCCTACTGAGTCTTGGCCCTGTTTTCATTGTTGTTTTGCTGCTGATTGCTTGTCATTTGTACTTGCTGTAAACCAACTTTCCTTGACATTATTCCGCCTCAGTTGTGTGATGAAACTGTGATTGTTCTTTCAGTATTTCTTGTTTCAGTTACAGTTTCCCATTGTGAAAAGCAAACCAGTATAGCTGTGGCCTCTTAGATCCTGAACTGTAAAAGTGTCGTCGTGATCTTAAGAGCTAGTTTTATTACTGTTCATGGCTGTTTGAGTTTGTTTGTTTTTCATTTTATGGTTTGAATTCATACATTTTTAGTGTCGAAACAAGTACCTGTAAGGCGTCTTTTGATTTTAGACAAAACTTGTTTGTTTACGCTTCAAATTGAATTCGAAATTATACGACAGTTTCCTTTTGTCTACATCAACATTAAGGGAAAAGAAAAGAAATACATGCATCTTGCATTTGCATTTTTTGATAAGTTTGCGTGATTGATCTAGGAGAAAGTGCATTAGTTTGTGCTTTGTGCTCTGTGTGGAAAGATTATGTTTTTCTCTCCCCTCAGTAGTTAGGATTTTCAAAGCTAAAAAGATTGTAAAGCTTGCTTATCATTTTAGCTGCATTTAGGAATTTGTACCAATACATCTCGTGGTGATCCTGAAAGATAAACTGCTAAACAAGATCAACTTAAAATATATTGAATGAATCTAAAAACGCTTTGTAACATAACGCTCACAATAGAGGTCTAGGTAGAGACGTGTTCCGGCGTCGTTAAACGTAGTGACTGTCGATCTCTACGAAGGTGGGTGATTCCTCCTGAGGGACAATAGCACTAATACGGACTTGTGCTCCCGCGTACCGTCGCGTATATTGGGAGACCCCTATAGGCATTTATCCTTTATCCTTAGGAAGCCGTGTCGGCCGCCCTACTAATCGCGATGCAGTGAACACAGCATTCACCAAGATCGACCACCCGTACTGTAAAACGTATTCTGTGGTTTCGCGAAAGGTTTGGCACACCCTCTGCCTAGATCTCCAGAGCAGTTTCTTTTGGCCTTTTTCAAACTCTATAACTGAAAAAGTCCAACCGAGCATTTGTCACTTCGGGCTCGTTAATACATCGAAGGCGACTAGAGTCATCTTTAGCTTTTTCTCGACTCTTAAAACATGAAAAAGCAAAGTTGTGTCTAAAAGCGTCTAATAAAATTCATTCAATACGGAAACATAATTCCCCTTTTTTGTATTTTAGTTGATCGAGTAATCCGCAACCGTGGAGGAAAGTCAATTAAAACTCCGTCGCTCGGGGAGACTCGCGAGTCAACCGTCTTTGTCTCCGGAATCGAGAGTAGTACGGACGAAGCGAACTCGCTTGACCAGGTCAAAATCTCCCATTAAAGTTAGAACAACAGTTCCGACAACATCTGAGATTCTGGTCACTCCTAATATTTCTGGAATCCCTGCCTCTATTGAAGAAGTTCAACAGCAACAGAGGGACAGTTGTACTGATCCTAGTCTGAGGACAAGTACTTGCATAACTGAACCAGTTCCATCTGAAACCGGTCCACAGAGTCTTGTTGCTCAAACAACTGTCGTTGTCGAAGCAACCCCTTCTTCGGCACCAGAAATCTTTTACGGACCTGACGGTCTTCCTCTTCCTCCTGGTCTGATTGCAATAGAGGAAATCGTAGAGGACCAGCAAGCAAATACTCCAACTCATTTTGGAGTAGGCGCCACTCTTTTTTCTTCTGCATCAGAAGTTTGTTCATCACCACTGGAAGTTCCTGTAGAATCGTTAGGCAGTTTATTGGATAGACTTAAAATGTCTGAGCAACCGTCGACATCTAGGACTGTGCCAAATGACACAGCGACAGCAGAAACTCCTGCTGTCACTCCAACGATGTTTGCCGGCATACCAGCTGTCCCGACTAGCTCTCATCAGCTAGAAGGAGTCCACCCAGGGACTATTACGACAACTTGGTCTGTTCCAGTTTGTTCTTCCGGTATAATAACCGGTAATTCTTATGTTGAAACTAGACAAATTGATCCCTTTGGAAATCAATCTGGGCCATCCAGTCCTCAAAGGCAATCTATACCCTTGAGTTCCGGATTGTTACCATATGGGGGGCAATATGCCCTTTCACTTCCCCTTCCGGGGGGATACCCATACGGCAGTTTTCAACAACATTCAGGTTTGACTGAAGTAACGACGAGTGGTTGGGTACCTATGTTACCCCAACAACCAAGAGTTGTATATTCCATGCAACAGTGTGTACCTATGTCTAGTATCCCGACGACGCCAGCAATTGTAACCGTGTCGCAAGTTCAATCGATGCCTGTTGTATGTCAACCCCAAGTTGTAATGCAACAGCCCATTGAACCTGCAACACAACCACAATCGCCAACTGTCGGGACGACACAGACACAAACGGGAACCATAACCCCGCATCTTGGTCCGTCGGTTAGTATCGCACAGCAAAACATGGCTTCACAACCATGGATGGTGCAATACCAACAACCTCAGTTTCAACAGGTGTACCAAGGATCTGAACAACAGATCTTTGCGAATAGTGGGCAACCCTATATTCAGAACGGGTTAAATCAACCACTTTACAGTGGCCAAGCCCACCAGCCATATCAGTCATATCAACATCAGTTGCATTATGCTGGTATGCAAAGGCCTACTGCTCAGGCGATTCCATCGTATCCTGGGTACGCCTCGCCAAACCTGAATCAGCAGTTGCCATTCGTGGCAACTCTAGAATTACCAGATTTACATCGATTGACAAACGATCCAATCGCCTATGCCCATTGGTGGCCAGCGATTCCTCACAAACTTCCTTCGGACATTCCTAAATTCAATGGAAATCCTGGCGAAGACCCGTCGAATCATGTGATGACATTCCATCTGTGGTGTTCGTCGAATACCTTGAATGATGATTCGATAAGGCTTCGCCTTTTCCAGAGGACATTGACTGGTCCGACGGCTAAATGGTATATTGAATTACCTAGAGCCTCTTTCGACAATTTTAGTTCCCTAGCCACGACTTTCTTAACACACTTTCAGTTACCTATAAGGTACGAAACTGGAACAGAGATCTTAACCAATTTCAAGCAGACAACGGCCACACATATATCAGATCATATACATGAGTGGCGTCGTCGTCGCAGAATGGTAAAGACCTATGTTCCAGATCAGCTATTAGCTGAGTGGTTTATAAAGTCGCTTCTTCCTGCTATAACAGAAGATGTGGCCAAGGGAGGCGTCGTAACAGAGGAGCAGGTTATTGCTCGTGCTCAATATTTGGACTTAGTATATACTCAGTCGGGCATGCTCTATGATAAGATACCTGACGCCCCCAGACCGGAATTTTCAATCCCTCCTCCTCCCGGATCGAATAGTGACTCTCATGCCGGTGATGGCGTGATTGGAACTGCAAACGCTAAGTCGACAAGGGATTCAAATAAGAAAGCCCGTAAGACTTCGAATCAAAAAGCAAATCAAGAGATTCTTGCTTCGGAGGTAAATGCTGTATCTACGGATAAAGGCAAAAACTCCAATCAACCAGGAAGCAAGAAGAAACAAAACAAAGGGAAGAAGAAGAAACAGGGTGAGTCATCCCCTCAGAAAACTTCTTCAGGATCTCCCGGAAAGAGGAAACCACCCCCGTCAGGGTGTCAGATATGTGAGGAGGATCATTGGACGAGAGATTGTCCATTCAAAGCTGAGCTTAAAAGATTCGTAAAGAATTCGCAAACCCCAGCTGTTTTAACTGATCCGTTTCCAAATCCATGTCAAAATCTGGTTGATAGTAGGGATGCTTCTAGATGCAAAGTACTAAGGTTGTCAACTTCTAAGCAACAAGACGATGCTTTGATTTCGACAAGAAGAAAAGATTGCGGGGATCCGCAGTCATCGAACAGCAAAGGAAAAGATCAACCAAGCAGTTCGACGACAACTTCGGCAGAAGTTGTGCAACCTCGCATCATGGGAAGCATTCCAATAATCCATGGGAACAATTGTTCTCTCCAAAATATCGGATTCATCTTCCTAAAGAACCCTCCATTGATGGGTACTTTCGCCTTACCGCCTCCAAGTAATCTGGCGGAAATGGCTACAGTGGAGTATGAAACTTTCTGTTTCTAATGGATCTAAAGTTTCGAGGATAGTTCCTATCTCAGGTCAACCTCGTTAAAAAATGAAATAAGGATAGTTCTTTACCGTGTCAACCTTGTTAAAAAATGAAATGACCCTATAAAGACTAGGGGGCATGTACCTCGGTTGCATTATTATGCTGGGGGCATATCGAGCAGTTTTAGCACATAGTTCATGCTCGTTAAAAAATAAACGCAAGATCCGAGCAGTTTTAGCGCATAGTTCATGCTCGTTAAAAAATAAACATAAGTTTATGAGCAGGCTTTCCTTTAGAGTTCAAGCTCATTCAGAAAAAATGAACCGGTAAATACCCTTTTGAGATCGTAAATTCATCAGCCATAAAAGCCTTGGTCGTGTTTGTGCACCGTCACCTCCACCGTCATTTGGCCGATCATTCACTTCCATTTGTGTGTTTACCCATTTTGAGGAACATCTGCGAAGAGTGATTTCATCTAGCCATCCTTGTGACACTGCCATGATTGGAAAATTCCAACTTGTACCTGGAATCAGTTGCTATCCCTGTTTATCACTCGTTCCTCAAAAGACGAGTCCTCTTTGAGCTCTTTTCAGACTCGTAAAATATGAAAAGTTTGCCGAGTTTTGGCCTTCCAACTCGTTAAAAGGACCGGAAGAGCTATCCCTCATTTAGACTTTAATCTTTTTGGACCTGAGGGATTATTACACAAAAAGATCGAGCGCTTGTCTTGTTCGGCTCGTTAAAAGTACCGAACACCCATCCCTTCTGTATTGTTTTATACTTTTTCGGACTTAAGGGATTAGATGACGAAAAAGGAATTATGGAGTTAACTTTCTGTACCTTTTTAGACTCTCTAAAAATGAAAAGGACCGAGTTTTCCTTGTCGTTAGACTCGTTAAAATGATTAAATAGCGACAAACTTGTCTTTAGACGAGAACGAGTTTCCCTATCGCTAAGCTCGTTAAATCATAGCGATGGGCTTGCCCGAAGGGCAGGTTATAGAACAAGCATATGTTATCCTCCTCAAGCTTGACAAAAATAAAGAGGTACTGGTCAGAAATGACTGGGGAAAAATTGGGAGAACATCAAAGCTTAATGGTAGCAAGTCGCTCTTGAACATGACACTTTTCTTCCGTACCACATCGGGTTGGGTTGTTTCTTTCACCGGTCTCATCACCATGGTCTTCGCCAAACCATCCACATTTTGGGGTAATGCTACCGATCCATCGCATCAGTGTCGTTATATGTTCAAGAGAGGTCATTCTGAAAGTGTCAACCGTGTCCCATCCACTGCCATACATTATCCTTCATCCATTCATGATCGCCACCCTGAATCATATGTCACAGTTTGTTTTCACCTCCACTAAAATCATTAGCTCCGTTCCGTGTCATTGATGTGGGATTCATTAAGGCCCTCCTTTGACGGATCGCTTCTTGTCGACTTCAGCTCATTATCCGAGAAGTTGATCTAGGAACAACCCCATCAGTACTTTGAAGCTTGCATGCCTCAATGGCAAGTTTCTCACTTCCGGCGACAGGTATACATCAATGACCTTCGACCAGAAGATTTTGCGTGGCGTTCGACGCCAAGTCCTTTATTCACGCCACGTGAATTGTACTGCAGTACCTTGAGGGTCATTATCATTATCGGTGATTCCTCTCGCGCTTGTTAACGGTTTTCATCATTGACCGGTAATCAAGCGATGTCTTTCCATGTTCGACTTCAGCGAAATTCTCACATGGATCGAATTGTACTTAGAGTGAAGATCGAACGAGTTTGAAGACCCCGGATCTAGTTTCATCCATCCGGGCTGCGATACATATTCAGGAAATATAAAAGCATTTGTCATGTACATCATTGCAGCAGATGATCATCCTACTCAAAGGATGATAATTTCAGCAGAAAATTATTAGTCTACCATCAGACGATCGTCTGTTCTATGTACCAAAATGTATTTATAAAGCTGAGCATGGGAATGCCCGCCTCAGCTAGATCATGAAAACAGAATGAAAAATAATGTATTGTATTGTATTGTATTACAGGGCACCTCTCAGCAATTGAATGAACTTCGGACCCTCTGGATAAAGCATTTCACCCGATAAACGGCCTCATACTTTAGGGGGCAACTGTTATAGACATTTTTGTGCCTCGCAGCATGGAGCATGAAATGTCGATAATTACAGGGATCCTCAGTCCCTAAACATGTTGTTCTTACCCCTAGAGGAACAAGGTCAGCAAACCACAGCACTTCCTATCAGTTCTCCACCTGAAAACACTCAAAAACAGGCTATTTTTTGGATCATGTCAGCTGCTCCACTGAGCATCTGCGCTGAATGTCAACTGCTCCTCCTTGTACCTGCGCTGAAAGTCAAAACCAATGAAGGCTACCTGCGATGGGCGAGATTGGCCAAGTGGCACAGTCATTCTGCAAGGTGTCAACTGCCCAGGAAGCTTCCAAACTGACACTTGGTTCAAGGAATTCGCCCTATGATGAGTAAGAGGTACTTGATCTCCATGTGGAAGCAAGGATCTCCAAGTGGACTCAAGAACTGAAGTTTAACTGAAGAGGGAGAGGACACAAGGCAGCTTTATGTCAGTCTCAAGCTGACTCATCCTTTCTCCTTCTACCCTATATATAGAGCTCTTCTATGAGGTCTAGGGAGGCTGGAATTTTGTGCAAAGTAAGGAAGTGCTGTTGGTTTACAGTTAGAGTTATTGGGTGATTGCTTTTATAGAGGAGAAGAGGAGATTTCTTGCTGCTGGGGAGGTGCTGCTGGATTGGAGCCATTTATGGTTGTAACCTTCTCAGAACCTTTATCTTCTATCAATAAAGCTTTTGATGTTCTCCTATATACTTGTATTGCAATGATGTATTGTTTTTATCTGTATATTTGATCCATTCTAATCCATGCATCAGTTATGAGTACATGTTTCTTGTAGTTTCCCTCTCTTGTTTTTGCAGGATCTTTGTGTAGCTGGGCCGGCAAAAGGAGCAAGGAGCTGGGAACAAGAGGCAAAGAGAGAAGACAGGATCGACAAAAGCGAAAGACATCGGTTGGTCAATCTTTTCTTCCTTCTCTGTACTTTCATAAAGGAAAAATATCAAAGCTTTACTTTCAGTTGTTGCTAAGGAACTATCACCCTTAGAGTAGGGATAGGGTCATTCCGAGTCGGATACTTTTCCCCACAACACCCCAAACACCTGAAAGTGGTATTAGAAGATCTACCAGGATAAGTAGACCCCCTGTACGATACTATCCTTCATTATATTATTTATTGTTGACTGATTCTGGTGAACCCGAATGTTATGAAGAAGCAATGCAAGTTGAAAGCAGCAAGAAGTGGGAGGTAGCCATGGAAGAAGAGATGGACTCCTTAATGCATAACCAGACTTGGGACTTTGTCAGGTTGCCTGCAGGAAAAACTAAATTGAAGAATAAATGGGTTTACAGGCTGAAGGAAGAAGATGGAGGAAAACAAAGGTATAAAGCTAGACTTGTGGTGAAGGGGTTTGCACAGAAGAAAGGTATTGATTTTGATGAAATGTTTTCTCCTGTTGTTAAAATGACTTCAATCAGAACTATTTTAAGTCTAGTAGCAGCTGAAGATTTGCATCTTGAGCAGTTAGATGTAAAGACAGTCTTTCTCCATGGGGATTTGGAGGAAGAGATATATATGCAACAGCCACAATGATATGAAGTGAAAGCGAAGGAGAAACTAGTGTGCAGGTTGAAGAAGAGCTTGTATGGCTTAAAACAGGCTCCAAGGCAGTGGTATCTAAAATTTGACAAGTTTATGTCTGAACAAGGTTATACTAGATGCCACTCTGATCATTGTGTTTATCTGAAAAAGAAAAATGATGGCAACTATATTATATTGTTATTGTATGTAGATGACATGCTTGTTGCAGGGTCTAACATGTAGGAAATAAATGTGCTCAAAAGAAAATTGACAAATTCATTTGCAATGAAGGATTTGGGAGCTGCAAAACAAATCCTTGGCATGAGAATCACTAGAGACAGGAAAAATCGCAAATTAACATTGTCTCAGAATGAGTACATACAAAAAGTGTTGAAAAGATTTAATATGCACAATGAAAAACCAGTTAGTACACCTTTTGCTAGCCATTTCAAACTTAGTAAGGAAATGTGCCCAAAGACCCAATAAGACATGGATTATATGTCTAAAGTTCCATATGCATCAATAGCTGGAAGCTTAATGTATGCAATGGTCTGCACAAGGCCTGATATTGCACATGCAATGGGAGTTGTAAGCAGGTACATGAAAAATCCAGGAAAGGAACATTGGATGGTAGTGAAATGGATTCTCAGATATTTAAAAGGTACCACAAATCAAGCATTATGCTTTGGTGGTGCAAACATTTCTCTACAGGGATATGTTGATGCAGATATGGCAGGTGATAGAGATAACAGGAGGAGCACTACAGGATATGTATTTACTGTTGGTTGAACAACTGTCAGTTGGGTTTCAAAAATCCAGAGTGTTGTTGCACTTTCAACAAAAGAAGCAGAGTATGTTGCTGCTACAGAGGCTAGTAAAGAAATGATTTGGTTACAAAGGTTTATGGGTGAATTGGGTGAGGAGCATGATATGGGCACATTATACAGTGATAGCCAAAGTGCCATTCATCTTACAAATAACTCAACATTTCATTCTAGGACTAAACACATACAGCTCAAGTACCATTTCATATGATCAGTGTTGGAAGATGGAGAGTTGAAGCTGGAAAAGATACACACTAGCCAGAATCCTGTAGATATGCTAACAAAAGTTGTAACCAGAGAGAAACTGAGAATATGCTCAGTTTCAATTGGTCTTCAAGGATGACGATGAAGATGAGAAACAACCAGGTCCAAAGAGGAGTCATTGTCCAGCAAATGAAGCAGCGGTGGAGTTGCTACAATCATTCTCCAAGTGGGAGATTGTTGTGTGTGGAGCATGATTGTTCAGAGGTCTTTGTTTCAGCCAAATGTATACCCCAGGAAGTTTGTACACCCCTCCACGTGGGGGGTGCAGGGGGGACTTGTCCCCCCCCGCAGGGGTCCAGGGGGGTTGATCCCCCCCAGCTGGGGGGTCCAGGGGCCATTGGTCCCCCGGCAGGGGCTCAGGGGCAGCGCCCCCAAAGCTAAAAACAGATGTAAAATTGCCTTGTAAAAGTATAGTAATTTCTAGTCAATCTAGGCCGTTCATTAGGCGGATGATCTGACGGTAGAACTTATGTTTAGTTTAGGGTTTTTTTTTCCCTAGAAGGCAACCCTTCTCTTTGTATGAGGGCATTGTATTTGAGGCTATGTAATAGATGTGTAGAGTGTGAGCGAGAAATCGAGAGGTGAGACTCTGAGAGAAAACAGAAGATATTACAGCAGATCTGTTGTGGGTTGTGTCTCTTCATTTTGATGGATAATAGAAAGGAAGGATTGGTTGTTCGGGGTGGACGTAGCCCAAACTGGGTGAACCACGTATATCTGTGTCTCTCTTGTTTTATGACTTTTCTGCGTTTATATTTCTGCAATATTTTATGTGTTCCATTGCTCCGTAATATATAATTTTATAACATTGGGCACTGCAAAAATTTCACCCTCCTAAGAATTTCGCCCAATCATGGTTCCGCCTATGTTATTCCCAGGTTCATGGTTCCACCCTGCATTAAAAATTCATTAAAAAAATGCCTTGGTCCACATGTGCGCTCTTCGCTCCTCCCATGTCGCTGCATTGGTAGAAAATTGGGTTTATATATTAATATATGGCATACTTTACCAAGGAATAGGTTGTTGGCCTAATGGTAAAAATTAGAAATAAAAGCATGGGGTCAGGGGATCAAATCCTGCCCATGCTAAACTTGGTGCGTTAACTATTTTGTTTTAAATAGAGGCATGGTTACACTAACCGTTTTGATTTTAAATATGGCGCGTTAAAAGGTTTTGTTGTTTGGTTGTTGAACATCACATGGGACCAGCCCTCCCACTAGCAGTGAGTTCAACTCCCACTAGCCCCTCCTTTTAATACGGCATTGAGTGTTTGTTGGGGTGTGGGTCGGGTCCACCGGAGGTGGCCCGCCCACCCCCTTAATAATTGTTTTAACATATATGGAGGGTTGGTTGGGGTCCGACGGGGTCATGGCCGTCGGCCCATGCATTTATATAATGTTTGGGTATGGAGGTTGGAGGGTCTGGCAGGGTCATGGCCGCTGACCCTATTTTTTTAATAAAAAATTTGATATGCGGTTTCAGATTCCGGTGGAGGTGGCGGGGGTCATGGCCCACCACCTATATAATATATATTTCTTTTATTTTTATTTAATAATAGACATTTTTCGAATTTGTCTAATATTAACGTTCCAACAAATTCGCCTGCTTTCGGGAGCTAGGTTTCATGCCCTGGGGTCGGTCAAATTGTAGGACACTTAAACCTGGCCCATGGTCCAACTTTGACTAGCTCGTTCTCCCTCATACGAGCTTGGATTGATGAACTGCTCACACCGTTGCTATCAAGACTATGAGATCTAGGCTCTGGTCCTAGTTCGAAAGCATTCTGATTACTTTGATTTTCGAGCTTTCATAAGCCCTCTTTGTCTTGTCTGTGTCTCTAGAGCCACCTGGATCACTCCCATTCACCGAGTCCTGGTAATTATGACAACTTTTGGGAAGGCCTAGAAGAGCTAGTCTCACTAGGTCATCTCCTACAACATTCATACCAACCCCTCCAAGATCATCATGAACTTGTGTAAATATGATGAGATACTGTGAAATAGTATTATTCTTTTGCATCTTGATGTTTCAAAGTTTCTCTTTGAGGGTTAGTTTTCTATGATCACGGATATTCTTGAACAGCTCGATCAGTGCCTTCCACATTGCGAAAGGAATTTCTTTCCATGGATATTTGAGACAATGTGGTCTCGCACTCCCTCCAAATTATTCTCCTCGCCTTGGCCACATCTTTCTTCCATTTGGATAGGTTTTAGGCATCAAATTATGTTGGTTTTGCAACATATCTCTTGATGTATTCGATCAAGCCATTGTCATCAAGAACCACCTCAATGTGATCCTTCCATTCAATGAAATTTGAGTTGCCTTCTAAGGCATACTCTAATATCAGTCCATTGAGGGCCATTATCCCAACTCTAAAGATATCTCGCTACACTGAAGCCTTAAATTCGAACCTCCTAAGAAAAAAATTTGAAATTACTGCTCTAATGTGAATCCTACTCTGATGCCATGCATAATTATGGTGATAGAATTGTAGTTTCTCAAGAAATTTTAATCTAAATCAATAAAGACAATTCTACTCTACTAACATGTGGAATTCAATTCACAATTTAGAACAACAATCTTAGACATGCACAATATTTTTTCTAGGGTAACCCAATTGGGAAAAACCCCTCAAGCATCTTTGCATTAATCAAATGAATAGAGATGTATTACAATTGCCTTCCCACATTGAGCACAACCTGCAAGTGAATAACATATCTCTCTACTCAATGAGAAGTTCTAATCCAGACTTAGTCAATTTTTTCCTATGCTTGAGCCCCTATTTCCTTGCGCAATTCCTAGAGAATTTTCCCCTAATTTTTAGGAAATTTCCTCCAATTGATTGTGCAATTCCAAAGGTTTGATCATTTGACCGCATGCAACACCTGCACACTCAAACTAGTTTACAATTGTTTTTTACACTACCTTGGAATCTCCACCACATCTAGGAACTCAAATTCTCTCCATGCACTAGTTATTTTAGTCTAATTGATCAGTTAATTGAATGATCACTGAGTTAGATTGTTGTCTCACTACACAACTAACCTTCCACTAGGTCCTACAACTGTTAGAACTAGTTTAACTAAACAAAACTGGATATAATTGAATTGGATTTTAAAATTTAGCAATCACACATGCTTAACTAAAATCCAAGCCCTCTAACTCGAATTTCCTGAGCTAACTGAGTGACAAGAGCCATGTAACACAAGTTAACTACATCCAAGTTGTTTGCTAATGTGGAAATTCAATTTGATCAAGGCAAAGTCAAATTGAGACTTTCTTGCTACACTTCTCGACAATGAGCTTGACCATGAAACCCCAATCGCCTTTATGAGCTCTTCCTTTAAAGGATTAGAACTAAATTATTCAACAATAGATAAACAAGCATTTATTTTCTTTAAGACATTAAAACACTTTAGGTCCTACTTGCTGAAATCTAAAACTAAGGTTAGTGTTCCTTACCCAACAATAACATAATTTGTTAGTACATAAGGAATTAGGAGAAAATAGGGCACATTGGATGACCACACTTCAAGAATATGATTTGGAAATAAATCTTACACATATTGTTAAGGTTTAAGGTCTCTGCAAATTGGTCATTGAATCTATTAATTTTCCTAATCTAGATACCTATTCTATTAACAAAGTCTCTTTAATGCAAAATGAAGTTTTTTGTGTACCCAATAATCTAAATCCATGGTATTCTGATATTAAATTCTATTTTTTAAATAATACAACACCACCTCATATGGAGGCAAATAAAACAAGAGTGTTAAGAATTAACTCAACTCCTTTTCAGCTGATTTAATTCATCTCAACGATTTATGTGTCAAATAAGGAAGAAAAAAACAACAAAAAACCAAGGAAGGAAGAGAGAAGGTCAAAGGAGAGAGAGTGAAGGTTAAAGAGGAAGAGTTTTGACACCTAATCATAGGGATTGGGTGAACAATTGTAATTAGTGTAAATAAATAATAGAGGAAATGGAGAGTCCTCGGGAGATGAAACTAAATAGTCACTCCCTCTTGTATATAACAATGAACTACCTGAATGAATAATACAATCCCATTTTCGAGGAGTTACCTCCTGGCCTGATGGTATTAGAGCTAGCTCTATTTTTAGAATTCCTGCCCTTGTAACTCCATCCTACCTATGTTCTGCCTATTTTGCAAAAGTAACACCTCTACTATACCCTGAAGCCTAAACCCATCTTACCTACACCGTCAGATGTGTTTTTCATTCCACCATCGTGTGTCGAGTCTCCAATCTCACATGTGTTTTATATTGTGCTTGGAGTAGTCTCAGAGGGTGTTTTCCAAACACAGTGCTTGGCCTCCAAGTCTCCATACCACTGTGCTCGGCCTCCAGTAGGCCTCCATGCCTTTGCGTTAAATCTAATGAAGAATGTGCACTAGCGACCACTCTTCTTGCGAACATTTCAACTTTCGTAGGCCCTTCGGCTGTCCCTAGTTTGAGTCCTGTATAGAAACATGACGAGCGATGAAGCGAAAGCATGGTGATACCTCTAGTGCGGTAATCTGTTCCACATGTTATCTTTCTTCCAGGTGTTAAATATTCCCACAAAGATTAACAAGGGTACTGTTGAAATTATAACACTTGTGGAGCTTATTAAGAAGGGAGACAAGGTCGGTTCTTCTGAGGCAGCTTTGCTTGTGAAGCTTGGAATTAGGCCATTTTCATATGGATTGGTTGTGAAGACTGTATACGACGATGGATCGGTATTTGATCCTGAGGTTCTTGATCTCACAGAGGATGATTTAATAAAGAAATTTTTTGTTGGTATTTCTACCATGACAGCTCTTTCTCTGGACAGAGAAATTTTAGCCTCTCCACATATGTCCCCTCCTCCTCTGGTACGCTCTCCTCCATACAACTCCTCCTCTATACAGTCCCCCCCTCCATATATGTTCCTCCTACAACGTGGCCTCTCTACATACGACCTCTCCTCACTATTATACATCCACTGCCTACGTTGAATGCCCTTCGCCAGATACACCCTCCCCCATTAATACCTTCCCATATAACACCTCCCCCATATCCCAACCTTTAAAAAAATGCCCTTACTGCATTTTTTTTAAATCACCAGAACTATTTAAAAAAAAAAACCAACAGAAGTGCATTTTTTTATATATATTGGTAGCAGAAGTACATTTTTTTATAGTACACAGATTTTTAAAATGCATTCATTGATATCTATTGTGGGAGTGGTTCTCACTGGCAAAGAAAATTATCCTAAGTGGTCTCAGAAAATCAAACACACTCTCATTTTTAATGAGGTGTGGAAAGGAGTGTGTGTTGGAGACGGAGACAAAGAGCCAGAACAACCTACCTCAGACAAGGAATTCGCCATTTGGGAAAATAAGAACGGCAAGGCTTATGCATTGATTGCAACATTAGTAAATGAAGAGGTGAGTTGTCATATTTCACCATTTTCAAATGCTTTCGAAGCCTTACAAAAATTAAGGAACTATATGACTCACACTCTGCACTTGAAGTTGTTCAACTCATGATTAAATTGTTCACCCTTGAATTACAAAATGATGACCGTCTTGCTCTTGCATCAACAGTAAAATCTATTATGCATGATATAAAAGTCACTAATGTTGCACTGGACATTCCTCTAATAGATTTTCTCAAGGCACTTTATCCCACTTACTCAAATTATCTTGAGTCATTGCAAGCAAATGGAAACCTCAAAGATATTACCTTTGACTCCCTTGTGAAAAAATTTGCTGAAAGAGAGAAAGCTTTTGGGAAGAAGATAGCTCCTTGGTCTTCTGAAGAGGTTGTGTGTCTTGAACATTGAGAAAATAATCTTGCTCAAGATCTTCCATAGGAAGAGGTGGTCGAAGAGGAAGAGGAAGAAATTTCAGAGGCAAGGAGGGGCCAACACTCTCAAGGAGAAAAGTCAGATTTGCATTGCATACGCTGCAAAAGAGATGGATCACATGATGCATCCACATGCAAGTTTCCTTGGGACAGAATTGAGCAGGAAAAAAACCAACCCAAAGGTAAAATTAATGATAGAGAGAAAGGTAAAGCACCTGAATCCGTGCACTATGTTGTGGCACATTGTAATATTGGAGTAAATGAATACTTATTTAATGCTTCACTTGCTTCTTGGAAAAATGATTGGTTGCTTGATTCAGGAGAAAATTTCCACATGACTTTTAGAAGATATTTTTTTGAAGAATTTAATGACACTTTTGATGGAGCAGTATACTTTGCAGACAAATCAAAACTCAAGCCATCAGGGCTTAGTACAATCAGGCTTAAATTACTTGGTCTTCGAGACTTTCTTCTGCATCATGTTTTATATCTCCCACAGCTGAGGAGAAACTTGTTGTCCTTGGTCCACATGTGCCAACAAGGACACTCCATTCATATGTTTGATGGAAAGCTTGAGGTGAGAAAAGCATCAGACCACTCACTTGTCATGACCGGGGATAGAAGAAGAAAGGCTTCTCAAGCTGCAGGGTACCTCTACTCGTGCACAAAATTTCTCATACAATTCTCATTATGAAAAAGGTGCATTTCCATCAAGTTTATTATGGCATGCCCAATTTGGACACTTGAACTATGACATCCTCTGCTTGTTGAAGAAAAATGGTGTTACTGGTTTGCCTACAATTCCTAGGAAATTTAAGCAATGTGATGCTTGCATTCTAGGCAAGCATAGCAAACAGTCTTTTCATGATTCACATTCCAGAGCACATAGAAAACTTGAACTCATTCATTTAGATTTTTGTAGTCCAATGCCTATTCCTTCTACAAATGGAAATAAATATATGATGACATTTATTGATGAATACACCAGAATGTGTTAGGTTTATTTATTGAAGTATAAATCTAATGCTTTTCAAACATTCAAGAACTTTCATACATGGATTGAAAATGATTCACAATATCATATTGGCTCTATTCGCACTGACAATGGAAAAGAATACACTTCAAGTGAATTTGAAAACTATCTTTTCCAACATGGGATCAAACATCAAACAATTGTACCTTATAATCCCCAACAGAACGGAGTAGCTAAAAGAATGAATAGGACAATCTTAAATATGGTGAGCTCCATGATGTTTTTAAAAAATTTAAAAGTGATGTTTTGGGCTGATGTAGTTCTATGTGTTGTATATGTAAAGAATAGATGTCCATCTAATGCTATTAGAAACAAGACTCCTTATGAAATGTGGTATGGGCACATTCCTTCAGTAAAGCATCTCGGGGTCTTTGGTTCCACATGTTATGCCTTGATACCAAAGGTACATAGAAACAAACTTGGTGCAAGAAGTCATAAGTGTATCCTCTTGGGGTATTCAAACACCTCCAAATCATACCGTATCTATGATGAAGTCAATAAAAAGTTTGTTGTATCTAGAGATGTAATCTTTCTTGAATCATCCAAAACCGACAATTTTGTTGAGTGGCAACTTGATCACTTGGATAGATTCGCAAATGCAAAATCATTTCAAGAATTTGATAATCAGATTCCACATCTTGAAGGGGGGATTCATATACTAGATCAACCAGTGGAATATTCTTCTGAAGCACTCTCTCCCTCACATGAAACCCCAACAGTGGATGATACTTTGAGTGATGTGATTGATAGAATTGGGAGACTCAATCTTGATTCAGTCCCAACTCAATCAACAGAGCAGCCTGGACCATCTCAGAAAGGTCCCCCAAAGTGGCTGACAAAGACACTTGAAAGTGTTCATCCTAATGAGGTTGGAAAGACAGGAACTAGAAATTCAACCTGAAAAAATGGAGGTGATGTAGATGACTATGATTCACCTGTTGATATGGATGTTTCTTATGATTGTGAATTGAATTTTTCTACAGATTGTCAACCAACTTCCTTCAAAGAAGTTGCTTCTCATAATGAATGAAAAGAAGCAATGCAAAAGGAGTATGATGCCTTGATAAAGAATGGCACTTGGAAGCTGGTTGATCCTCCATTGGGAACCAAACCAATTGGCTGCAAGTGGATCTACAAGAACAAGTATAAAGTTGATGGCTCACTTGACAACCACAAAGCCAGGCTTGTGGCAAAAGGTTTTGCACAGAAGGAGGGGGTAGATTATGAGGAGACTTTCCCCCCACAACAAAATGGGCTACCATCCGAACACTCTTTGCCCTAGCAGCTCAAAATGGTTGGAAATTCCATCAAATGGATGTAAAAATTGTTTTCTTGAATGGAGACCTAAAAGAGAATGTTTTTATGTCCCAGCCTGAAGGATTTGTTGTGAAAGGACATGAACATAAAGTATGAAGACTTGTGAAATCCTTGTATGGCCTCAAACAAGCACCGCGAGCCTCGTATGAAAAACTAACTGAGCATCTTTTGAAACTCAATTTCAAACATTATGATCTTAATGATGCAACTTTGTTTGTCAAGAAGGTTGGCAAAATAGTTGTATATATTGTGATATATGTAGATGATCTTTTGATGACAGGGAACAATGAGAGCTACATTGCATCCATAAAGAAGGAATTGAGGAAAGGTTTTGAATGACTAATTTGGGCTATGTTCATTACTATCTTGGTATTAAAGTAACTCAACATCCGAAGTCCATATTCCTTTCTCAAAAGAAGTACATTGGAGATCTTTTAAACAGCTTTGGCATGACTGAATGCAATCCTTTGACTACTCCAATGGAACAAAACTTAAAGCTCACATCCATTGAAGGAAAAGAATTTGAGGATGCAACAAAATATAGACAACTTGTAGGAAGTCTCAACTACCTGACTACTACCAGACTAGACATTCCGCTTGTTGTTGGAATCCTCTCCAGGTTTATGCAAAAGCCTTGTGAGGGACATTGGTCTACTGCAAAAAGAGTTCTAAAGTACTTGAAGGGAACTCAAGACTTCGGACTCAAGTATACACAGGTGGGTGACTTCAGCTTGATTGGATACTCTGATTTAGACTTTGATGGAGACAAAGAAACTGGGATATCTACTTCGAGTTATGTTATGAGTCTTGGATCAGGAGTTGTCTCCTGGAGATCACGCAAAGAATCAGTTCCAATGGATTCCACAACAGAGGCAGAATATGTGGCAACGACTGAGGCAACAAAAGAAATTGTGTGGCTCGGAAAAATTCTAGAAGATTTGCAATTAAAACAAGTACAATCGATTCCACTCATGATTGACAATACCTTGGCAATAAAGTTGGCCAAGAACTCAAAGTTCCATGATCGAACAAAACACATCGATACAAAATATCATGTGATTTGACATCATGTTGAGGCCAAAACGATCCATCTTCGCCATTGTTATACTAATGAGCAGATTGTAGACATCTTCACCAAAGCGCTTGGAAGAGAAAAGCTTGAAAGATTTAGAACGATGTTTGGACTCACCAACATCCCTTCAGATTGGGGGGGAATGTTGACACCTAATCATAGGGATTGGGTGAACAACTGTAATTAGTGTAAATAAATAATAGATGAAATGGAGAGTCATCGAGAGATGAAACTGAACAGTCACTCCCTCTAGTATATAATAATGAACTACCTAAATGAATAATACAATCTCATTTTCGAGGAGTTACCTCTTGGCCTGACAATCAAATTATTCTTCCTTAATTCGGTGCTAGTTTTGTCACAAATGGAAAATTTCATACTGCTACAAGGGCCAAAAATTTCATATTTGTTGCAGGGGCTGAAAATTTCAGATTTGCTGTAGGGGACGAAACATTCTACATTCTAGGTTTGATAAAATTTGAAGAATATTGACTAGTGTTGACTTGGTTGGATTTAACATACTTGAGGAAGGATTAAGGAGGGATGACTTGGGTCTTGTGGAAGGTCTTGGTCTTGGTTTTTAGTTCTTAGATTTCTCATTTTGATTTGATTCTATAAGAAGCGAAGTTGGTTTGGTTTCCCCCCTTATGGGGTTTGTCCCTGGTTTGGAACCTGTATATTTTTGTTCTTTGTCACTTGTGATCTTCATGGTTTTATTTTTTGGTAATTGTTTGATGAAGAGAACATAATAAAAGCAATAAGAAGCCAACAAACATTCACAATAAATTATTAAGTAAGAGAAATCATCATAATCTACAAGCATATTGGTCAAAACTTTTCGATTATGTTTTGAGTGTTTATTTCATTTCTTCTTTTGTTATTTTGTTATGATAAGCCCACCATGTGAAACAAAATATCGTTGCCTAAAATTCCAAATAGATGTTTGTTTTTCTCCTTATGATCCAACTCACTGAATTGTAGCTTCAACTTTTCACTGATTAAAAAAATACTTTTTTGTTCAAAATATATGAAAACTTTAACATCACTATAGAAACAATCTTTAACTTAGTCCAAACTTTGTCAGTGGAATTCATCATTCAATCGACAAACTTTTTAACTGATAGTCTAAGGGTGCAAGGTTGGTGATAATAAACTTCTCATGCCATCCAAGTACACGTAAGGAGTTTTTTTTTTGTTCATATCTAGTCCCCCACCTATTAGAGGATCCCTTTGGGGTAACTAACTCATTAAATTAAGTTACTATTAATAGATTTGGTTGAAGGATAAGAGGTCTCACCATGATTTGACCTACAATGGTCATAGATCATTGAGATATGGCATTACCATATTTGGTCACCAAGCTAGGGTGATGGATTTCAATCTTTAGATTTTAAAAAAAGAGGTCTCATCATGAGCTAGCTTGTTCATTTCCTAATCTTATGTGAATGGCAGTGTCATCGACTGGCTACCAAACTAGGACACTGGTCTTCAATCGAACCCCGGAAAAGTAAAGAAGATCAAAAGAAATTCATGAATCATAATCCTAACCGTGGGATAAAAGCATCTGAATTCAGGCTAAAAGGCATCCCTATCGAGGCTATGGATGCTTGACAAGAAGCAAAGGAAATTCATATTAGTATTGAAGTCATGTTTACACAACTTGTATGATAAGTTGCTCCCTTTTCTAAATATGTTGATTATGAACTCTCTAAAAATCTATGAACTATAATGGGCCTTATTTAAGCTTCTATATACTAACGTAATTCATCAACAGGTATTCCTCGATAATCATATTTCAACGACATCCAAGCTGAAGTGTAATAATCAATTTACAGTCTCTTAGACATCTATTTGTATGCAACATGCTATTTATATTTCCTATTATCTTATACAGGTTTCAGTCAAATAAAAATAGGTTCTCCCAGCGTTAGAGGAAATTTCAACCTAAAAGTGCCCATGAAATTTTCATGTAATTTCCATGTCATAATATGTAAACCAATCAAAATATTTAAATTTAAAAAGAGGTACATGTAAATATTTTGGAGGGAAAAGAAGAAAAACTATTTTTTAATTATATTTTTGGTTTATGTCCTTATAAGTTTACTCAAATTTCAAGTCTAGACACTCGTTGGATGCAGAATTAAATTCCACATCCAACAAGTACACATTATGCATACTTTTGAGAAGATCCACATTGATAAACATTGAAGATACATTAAAAAACATGTTCAACGTGTTTTTTAATGGATCTTCAATTTTCACTAATGTGGGTCTTCTCAAAAGTATGCATAATGGATATTCATTAGATGTGGAATTTAATTCCACATCCAATGAGTGTCTACACTTGAAATTTGAGTAAACCTATATGGAGATAAGCAAAAAAATACAATTAAAAAAGTAGTTTTCTTCTTTTCTCTCGAAAATTTATAACTCTTATTTTATTATTTTAACTATTATTATTTTTCCTTAGGAGGCCACTTTTAGGCTGAAATTTCCTCTAATGTAAGTTTCCAATAATTGGCCAACCAACGATTTCCCCTTACATTTTGCAAATGAAATGGGCCCCTCTTTTCATCGTTGTGTGTATTTTGGTTTTTATTCCTTTGCATTTGTAACCTATAATGATGATTAAGTTTTAAAAGCATAAACTTTTACTCTTGTGTGATGAGTGCGGATTTATTTTTACACTATGACATGGTTGTTTTTTGATGATACATAATGGGATGATGTTCTTGGAAGAGCTTGAACATAGTTTCTAAATCCTAATTACAATTAGTTGATATATGGTTGTGTTGTCTGGACAAACTATTGTTATTTTCATTTGTTTATTTGTCATTATGTTTTTTATTGTAAATAAACTAGATAGCATTATGGTTTCTTGGATCGACTATGAGGTTATGATTTGTCTTGCATGAATTCCTATACCCTAGTTTTGATTGGAAATGAACCTATGATATGGTGCTTTATATGCCTTATGATTGGTTAATCAATTATAGGGTTCTTTTCAGACCATGTTGCAACATATATCATATAATTATATTATATGACATTCATATGTAGCGATATAATGTAAAGTTCAACCTTAATCCCTATGCTATTTATTTCGGTGACTATGGTTCAAGTGATTGCTATTATGGTTCGAGGTGATTTAACCTCACCGCATGTACATGCAATATTCTTTCATGATTAATTTTCTGATGGTAAAATCTCAATGCATTTATGTGATGGATTCATTGCAAAGGTTTTATTAATGTTTTGGATTATGTGTTTCCAAATGAATTATATATTTGGGCGATGACATAGTCTTACCATGCTGACTTGGCAACTACACATTTGAACATTTGGACATGGATCATGTGATCGAATAATTCCTTGATATTGGGATTATGATTATTAATTGGATGATAAGATTTTCCTCCAATATTGTCAGTCCTTTCCAGTGGTCTATCTCGATGCTTCCACTCTCATTCTTGCATACCCTATATTCTGGTTTGGTCTTTCCTTTATGCATTTGGGCTTTTTGTGATTCGGCTTTGTCCTTTTATGGTTTTTCCTAGACAATTCACCAGACTTGCATCACATTGCTTTTCAGTCAAGCCTTTGCTAATTATCCACGGTTGTATAAAAATGCCTCTTATAATTAGAACAAAACTTGTTGGAGGCGATATTATAGAATTGTATGAAGAATATCTCTCTCTTTTTCAAGAGGTCAACTAGTGAGCATTTGTTCAATGCTTCTAGGGTTTTAGTGATCAAGTGGTCAAAAATCTCACCTCCACCTTGAATGGTTGTAAAGCCTATATAGCTGATGTAGAAATGCACGTAGATGTAAACTCTATCATTGAAGTGTTAGTTTTATATTATGGTTGTGGCATCGAAAAGGTGTTTTAGTCTTAGATGGTACTAAAGGACTAAGGAAGACAACATCTCCAATACCCATAAATGGTTTAATGAGATATGGCTCTGAAACACCTTAATTAAATTGATTAGCCGATAATTAAACTATTTCTTAAGTATAACTTAGGAATCTTGGTTAATTAAAAATAATTAATTAAGGATGTTCAATATTGCTCTAGAGACTTATATTAATGAAGCCTAATTGATTTTAGTTTTTGATGGAGATTTAATCTTGGTCGTTGGTCTCAACAAGATATTATAAAAGCAACTTGAAGGGATGGACAAAGACACAATTGTGAGAGCAAGGTAGATCGAGCTACCTAGTTCACAACTTCAATGAGGGTGCAATTCGAGCCAGAGGGAGAGCATCAGAGAGAGGGAGTGGTAAAAATTTTGGAAGTAGGATTCAAGAGAATTTCCCAATGATTTTCTAGTGTCGAAGCAATAGGAAAAGGGAGGTTGAATAGTTAGCAAAAGAGGCTGAATTTTGTTGAATTAGCCAATATAGTGGTACAAATTTCCATAAGAGGGTTTGAATAGTTGCTAGAGGTCATATCGGTTTATGGAAGGCAGAGTGAATTTCTTCTAGAGGGAGGCTAGATAGCCCAATTGGAGGCAAACCTAGGGTTGTATGATTTTCACAGATCCAGTAGTGTGCATTATGGCTAGCAGTGTGAGCAGCCAATGTGGGGTGCAAGCAGGCCAGAAGGGGACAAATACATTTGTAGAGGAGATCCTTGATATCCAGATTAATTTTCCAGGATATTTGTCAGAGGATCGCCAATAGGGAATCTATATTATTGTACTCTCAAAAATTGTTGCATAATAATAAAAATAAACCCTTATTTGCTACATTGGTTTTCCCTTTGGTGTTTTTCCGAGGACATTTTGTCCAAAATAATTATGTTAATTTTTGTGTGTGTGCATCTATTTCATAGTTCCAGATTTTACTTTCGCAAGATAATTTTATTATGGAGAATTGCATTGTGATTTATTCATTATTTTTTGTAAAACAAATAAAATTCTAATCAGTCAGAAGAATAAACTCCAGTTGTTATAGTTTAAGGAATTTTCACATGGTATCAAAGAATTGTTGATCAAATCGGAGGATTAGAGGTGAAATATCAAAGGATCGTGCAGTTCCAAAGGGAAACGTGAAGCACAAATTTCATATTTTCGTAGGCCAAACCAAGGATGTGAATTGCATAGGCAAAAGGTTCAATTTCTAGATCTAGTCAGGAGAAAATAACCTCAGAGTAGAGTTTGCAGACAATGTGGTTACTAGGAAGCAGATCTAGTGAGCATATCAGTTGATTCATAGAGAAAATCTAGCATAGAATATTTGCAGCAAGGGTTTTAGTTGTAGATATGTGCAGGGAAAGAAGATAAAATCACAGAGAGGCAACTTCTAATTTATTTCTTAGATTGTTTCTAGTTTCTAGTTTCCGGGAGGAGATCCATACTTTCTAGTAGCAGAAGGTCATAGTATTTTTGTCAGTCATTCAGTGCAAGATTTAAGAGCAGCAGTGTGTATGCCAGATTCTAGAGAAGGACTTCTAAAAGGTAGAGAAAGTTTCCCAGTAATGTAGTAGCAAGCAGTGCAAGAGCCGAAGGAGGACTTTTGGAGGAAAGCAGGATAAGATCTGTGCATTCCTAATGGAGTGCAAGTAGTAAAAGAAGGCAAAGCAGGAAAGAGAAGGAGATTTCAAGATCCAGTCTCTAGTTTATTGAGTTTCATAGGATGGCCACAACTGGACTCAGGGATCAAGATAGACTTAACAGAGCATCTAACTTTGGTGTCTAGAAGGCTAGGATGAAATTCTTATTGGATGAGCATGGTCTAAATGTGTTCGTGACAAACGTCATGGAAAAGTCGATAGATCCAAAACAGTTGGCTACCTTCAAGAAAGAGATTTCCAAAACTAAGAGGATGGTCTTGGATGGTGTTTGGGATCGTGTCATCCTGCATATTGTAGAAAAGAATACGACAAAGGACAGGTGGGATGTCGTCATAATGTTGTACCAAGAAAGGTCAGAGAATCAAAAAACAATTCTTGAGAAGAAATTGAGGACCACTAGGATGCAGAAGGATGAAGGCATTACTTCCTATCTCACTAAACTTCATAATGTCCCAGATGAACTAGCAGTCGTTGGAGAGAAACCATCTGATGATGAGCTGGTGCATACAGCGCTAAATGGGTTTTCCAAGGAGTGGCATACATTCGTCCAAGTTATTTTTGGGTGAGACACACTGCAAAGATGGGATCGCCATGGAGTGACTTCAATCAGGAAGAGCTAAGGCTCAGCCTCGTAGAAGGAATTATCAATGGCAATAGAAAAGGACCAAAAGCGGAGAAGGAGGAAGAGGAGAACATAGCCCTTGCAAGTAAAGGGAAGGTGAATAAGGGTCCTAATTAGGGATAGAACTCAAAGGGAGGTGAGAATAAGAAAAAGGACCCGTCAAAGTTAAAATTCTTCGGATGTGGTGAGTTTGCTCACTACATCACCGAGTGCCCAAAGAGGAAGAAGTATAAGAAGGGGTAGAATCATACGACAGCTTCGGTAGAGGTAGATTGGTTGACCTCCAAGTTAGAGGAGTTTGCATTGATAGCAGTGATACCTCCAAATGGAGGAGCATCATGATGCTTCAGAGTTGCAAGATCGAGTAGGGTTCATAGAAGAGCAGTAGTAGTTACAACATACCCTTCACATGGATCATTACCTTTGCTACGGGGACCCACAAGATAAAGTAGAAAGAGGATCAATGTTCAATAGGTGTAATCAGATCTTAAGGGACAGTGAAAAGATAGATGTAGTCATAGGAATCAAGGGACAGTTTCACGAGCACAGCAAATGAGAAAGATCGAGTTTCCAATTGTAGATGCAGGAAATTCATGTGATTGGAGGAGGAAATGTGAATTTCATAGTTGTTGGGTGCAGGTGTAGTTCCAACCATTGTGAGACTCCATGTAGGAGTTTACATCCATGAGAGATCTCCCAGTTTTGTTTTAAAGGGAGATCAGATGAGATTAGAATTACTATTATAGTAGTTGTAGTTGCAGTGCAGGAACAACAACAAAGTAATTTCAGCAGCAATGTGAGGTGGATCACAGTATTCGCAATGGTTGATGGACGGAGTTGCAAGATTGTCTTCCTCATAATGATTTCCAGTAAGAGGGAGTCATATTAGCAAGAGATGTGAAGAAGGAGGTGTAACACATGTCATATATCAACAGCGTGATCAATCCAGTTACAAGTTGTAGAGGAGAGATGTTGAGGAGAGAACGCATTCCTTGCTAAGAGGGAGTGTTAGTTTATTATTATGGTGGTAGCATCAAATAGGTGTTCTAGTCTCATATGGTACTACAAGGCTAAGGAACATGGGATCTCCAATACCCATAAATGGTTTCACGAGATATGGCTCTAAAACATCTTAATTAAATTAATTAGCCAATAATTAAATTATTTCCTAAGTCTAACTTAGGAAAGTTGGTTAATTAAAGATAATTAATTAAGGATGTTCAAGATTTCTCGAGAGACTTCTATTAATGAAGTATAATTGATCTTAGTCGTTGATGGAGATTTAATCTTTTCCATTCAAGTGTCAATGAGAGATTATAAGAGAAACTTAAAGGGATGGAGAAAGACACATTTGTGAGAGCAAGGAAGATTGAGATACCCAATTCACAGCTTCGGTGAGGGTATAATTCAAGCTAGAGGGAGAGCATTAGAGAGAGCGAGAAACATAAAGTATGGGAGAAAAATTCAGGAGAATTTGCTAGTGATTTTTTAGTGTTATAGAAACAAGAAAAGGGAGGTCCAATAGTCTACAGAAGAGGCCGAATTTTGCAGTGAAAATTAGCTAGTTCAGTGGTGTGAATTGTTGGAATAGGGTTTGGTCAGTTGTCAGAGGGGGGATCAGTGTTGGGAAGGCAGAGAAAATTTCTTCCATAGGCAAATGAAGGCTAGATGGCCCAGTTGAGGAAGATCCAAGGTTGTGCAATTTTCACAGAGCCAACAATTTGCATTTTGGCTAGCAGTGTGAGTAGCTAGTGTGGGTTGCAAGTAGGCCAGAAGGGACTGAATAGATTTGCAGAGAAGATCCTTGATATCCAGATTATTTTTTCAGGATATTTTCTAGAGGATTGCCAGTTGGGCATCCAAATTATTGGACTCTCAACAATTGTTGCATAATAATAAAAATAAATCCTCATTTGTTGTACCACTTTTCCCTTTGGGTTTTTTCTGGTGACTTTTCAGTCCAAAATAATTGTGTCAATTTTTGTGTGCATGCATCTATTTCTCAATTCCTAATTTTACTTATGTGGCATAATTTTATTGTGAAGAATTACAGTGTGAATTATTCGTTATTTTTCATAAAACAAATAAATTACTAATCATATAGAACAATAAACTCCAATTGCTACAATTTAAGGAATTTTCACATCAAGCAGCTTGCCTTTCTACAAAAGGTGAATGTTGGTTGAAAACCCACCTAGAGCCTAATGTTCCATGGTAAGAATTATTGGCTTCTAAGGGTTTCTCACATAACATTAAAGGTATGCCAGTCAGTTCTCTCAAACCCAAATGGAAAGATTTTTTTATATTTCGTTAGGTGCTTCATAACATGTGAAGGGACGTATGGGTTTGTTTGTATGTATCACATTCACCTATTAATGGCTTTCCTTGGTTTCAATCTCAATCTCCCATACTATCTGTAGGGGAATTATATGTAGTATAATTCCAACATTAAATTATCAATCCGGGACTCGTAAGCTGTAAGGCACAAGCTCAGGTAATGCAGGATCGGAGAATCTAACCTAAAGTAGAGTACGAAATCAATTTATAGTTTTACTGCTATAAAATAACTTCTAATCACTACTTACAAAGGAACACCACTCACTTGTTGTAAAAGAAATTCTTAAAAAAGCACATCATACACTTGCTCGAAAAGAACACCTATGATAGCAATTTTATCTTGAAAGATCCTATTAAAAGAAAGTCCTTGCGACATAATCTATGAAAAATCTTCAACTCGAGACTACTAATCTAACTGAAATAAATCATTTGAAAGAAAGCTCACTCTCATAATCAGGAAAATCATAATCGAAACTCAAAAGTAAACGAAAGCTAGATCAATCTGCATTAAACTGATATCTCTACTTGCGCAATCAAATTCACACTCGGACTTTCTCTTACAAAGAAATGATTATGCTATGAAAAGCAAGAAAGCTTCTAATTGAGAAGAGATCTAAAAGCTAAGCTAAATCTCGAACGATGAAACAAATCGACAAGTATTTAATTATGCAAATGCTCAAAAGAAACTAAGTAATGCAAACCTTAAATTTATATTCCATACTGATTGTATTAACATACTCAAATTCAAAGGACCGAAAATTGTTCTAAACTAAAACTCAGAAAATCATTTCACAAAAATAATTAACTATTCTAAACTCACTCTATTCCAATCAAACTCAGAAAACCATTTTACAATAAGTGTGAAACTTCAATCCAATTCAATCCTACTCTAATCATGTTAAGTTCGGAACCAATAGATTCAATTATAACCAATATGTGTTTTGTTGTTCCTGAGCATTTCTCACATTGACATAACACTACAGAATTTAACATTGAATGGAAAATGAACATAGCATGGAATCAATTTCAATTCAAGACTTAGGATATAGTAATTAATCCTTATATATTTCCAAATTAACAGTATTCTTTAAACATTTTGCGTCATGCAATCATATCAAAGGAACCATGCACATATTAAGAATCATCACTCAGTGAAATCCTTGTTGGTCTCACTAATTGAGAAATGAAATCTATCACATTTGGTTCAGATCTATGAAACAGAGTAGAGATTTTGAGTACAAAATAAGATAGCAATTCTGAAATCCAAACAATAACTTTCCTAAACGATATTTACACTATTGAATGATGATCAAATGTAATTCCTATGATCTATATTAGTTGTAGAACTTGTCTCCAGGCAGTGGTGGGCCCTTGCCACTCCTGGAGCAAGTTTAAGTTAAATCAATGCCTAAAAATTGAGCAAAACCATAGCACTTACAGAGAATTCATGGCATAGTCAAATTGTATTAAGGTTTGGAACATAAATTCACTTACATACATTCCTTCAGTTCTTTCAAGGTAAAAACTTAATCACATCAATCCTTTGGTCTCTCATTCATCTCCTTTCTTTTTTTCTAAGATACAAAATGCATCGGGCCTTAAAAGGTCAACTGATAGAAGCTAAACTTAACTAATTAACCATACAAAGTAAACAGTTCAAACATCAAAACTATTATAAGTTGCATGATATCTTTCGTGAATAATTTCCAGGTGGATCTCAGATTAACTGAGCTGGGTCATGTTGTGTGTAACAAACCGTTTCCTTTTTTAGCACAAGAGGTTTATCCAAATCGTGGTTGTGGCCGAAAATAGACAAACCACGAATTTGGCCCCAATTATGTACTTAAGATTGTGCTAGAATATTTCCCTAACCGTAACTCCTTCATGGTAATGAATGTTTCCAACCCGTTTCTGGGTTACATGAATGAGGGTATTTTGAACAAAACCCACGTGTCAGAATCTTAATATTCTTCATTTTCTCATAAATTGGATATTTTCACCTACAGAAATTTATTCTGTACTCAACCTATAACAACTAGTTTAATTGGCTTGTGAAGAATTTTGGAAATGGAACCCTGCCCGCAAATGAACTTAGCAAAAAAAAGTCATTAGTAAATCATGACTAAATCATCTCTAATCATAGAAAATCTAAGAAAACTAATGATAATCAATCGCAAGGGATAGGATATGTATTGGTGGCAAATTGTGGAATTACGGTATGGAATGAGTTAAAAATGTTGGAATTTAGGTTATGAAATAGTGGTACTATGTGATGGAAAAATAGGCATATACGAGGCTCAACATCCCCCCATGCCTGAGGATTTTCATGTCCTCATGCAAACAAATCCCTTGCTCATTTACAGATTCTTGACATTGTTTTGTAGATGTTGGTTCTTGTGGAGCAACATTGCTTGAATATTTGGAGGTGTTGGTTCTTGTGGAGCAGCACTGCTTCATATTAACATATCATACTGATTTCAGATCAATACAAATTGAGGACAAGAACGGGATGGATGAGGGAGAGATGATGGATGAAAATGAGGTGGTGATGGAGATGGTGAATGGGTGCTTGAATACTCTGTCATCGCAAGGTTAATGCTTATAGGTGGTTTCCTTTATCATTTCATGGCAGTAATGACTTCATCCTCCGAATAGAATGCTTGTCATCATGGAAGGAGAAGACACTATAGAGACTGTGTTTACACCATAAGGATTTGTCTTTTAAGATGGTCTTGTAATCAAAGTATATGTGTAATGAATGGAAGGAAAACAAATGGTTTATGAAAGATGAAATGCATGGAATGAGAAGTGGTGAATCATTTTCCTGAACCTTCTAATGAATTAGAGAATCTTAAGCCAAATTTACCTCAAGTTTTACCTTTGTTGTTGATGTGCTCAATGCTGCAAGATGAAGTGGAGGATGGACTAGATGGAGTTGATGGGACTGATAATATGTTATGTTGAAGAAGCGCTGCAATGGAAGCTGATTTGAATCTGCTGAAGGATGAACTGAAGAACTGAAGGATGAACTAAAAGTCCCCTTCTCCCCCATGCCTAAGGAGTTGTATGTCCCCAAACAACTAAGAAAAGGTGATTGTTTCTGCAAATGAAAATGGAAATGTTGATACAAAAATCCAAACTGCTGCAAATCTATGTTGAGATTACTAAACCATATAGTCTTCAACTACTACACACCTATGTGCAATCTTTCATATGTGAATAAATGGTGTTGATGTCAAACATAAGCAAGAATCATTGGATTACCGACCATTGAGAATGTCGTTAACCAATGTGAGATATCCCACCTTTGATGTCAATGGGAATCAAAGCACTAGGTACATTCTACTAGCCATGAATGGACTTATCAAAGTCAAATGGATTGCAAAATTCATCCACCAAGAAACATTGTTATATTTCGTTAGTAGATGACAAGGATACCTGCCATTAAGGCATGCAGGCTCCTAGGTACCTTATCTAACCCTAACCTTGATCCCAGATAATGTTTTGATGTCGATGGGAGAAGGCTTGTTGGCAAGTGGTCCTCAAGGGATCCCACATCAACCAACTCGAGTATAAACATAATGACTTGAAAGATACATGATTTAAAGAACTCATACAAATTTACAAACTTTATTGGCAACCTTTCCCACCAGTTACCTGGTTTTCAAGCAAAGTCCCTGTCCAGTTCCGCTAGACATGTTGGTTTTCACAAAATGACTTATTTTTCTCTTTACTATTTTCATTTATTTATTTATTACAATACTAAATTTCCTACTATACTGGAGAAAAGATGTCCTCCTTCAAGTGAAAGAGAACTCCCAATGAAGCCATGTACCGATCAAGTACAAGGATATATTCATGCTCAGATTTAACATATACAATTTAGTATGTCCATGAGCATGAAAAATCAGTAGCTTTGAAAGATGTGATACAAAGAGTATTTGAAGGTGAGAGTGATACTTTGACTACATTGTGATCTGGAACCAATGCTCGATGTAATCCTGGTGGGATTGACCCATTTCTTCATTTGTACTACTCTGAAAGTCCTCCTCCGTCATGCCAGACAAACTTGGATAATTGGTCTCCGGAATGCATATAAGGCTTGCTGATGGACATGGTCAAAGTTCCTCCATCTCAATTTTAAAAGGGTGCTCCCCATCGTATTTGGTACATGATTTCTCGATCCCCTTAGTAGATAGGAAAGAGGAATCAAGGGAGACTTCCAAATCCTTTTGTGGTTGTGGAGAGATAGATAGTTTCCTGAATGCGGACAGGATGAACTCTTCTTGAGAAGCATATATCCCAGTTACTATTAGGATTTGAGAAAGTGCTTCAAGGGACATTCTTCAAGCTCTCAATCATTCTTGAATTTCTCCTGCTGGCTGATGATCCTTGTCTCACAACATGGATTAGTACCCGGGGGTTCTTACAACACTCCAAAAATGTTTTATCTTTAAAGAGATTGAATTTTTAATCTAAATAAATTAAAAACTTCTAATTGCAATAAAACTTACCAAACTTGAAATCCTCACTTACTTGGACAACCAGACTTTGGAGTGACCCCAAACCAAAGTGGATGCATGGCTCTTCACTCACATCTTACCATCATCTCTGCCCTCTAGTTACCCTATAACTATGATTACACCGAAAACTTGTGAAAGAAACAATGCTCTAATCTTTTTTCCACCTCCTCGACAACAACACCAAAAATTTTGGGGAAATTATATGTGTTATAATTCCAACATTAAATTATCAATCCGGGACTCGTAAGCTTCGAGTCATAAGCGTAGATAATGAGGGATCAGAGAATCTAACCTAAATTAGAGTATGAAATCAATTTATTGTTTTACTGCTATAAAAGAACTTCTGATCACTACTTACAAACGAACACCACTCACTTGATGTAAAAGAAATTCTTAAAAGAACACATCATACACTTGCTCGAAAAGAAAACCTATGATAGCAATTCTAACTTGAAAGATCCTATTGAAAGAAACTCATTGCAACTTAATCTATGAAAAACCTTCAATGTGAGACTCCTAATCTAAATGAAATAAATCATTCGAAAGAAAGCTCACTCTCATAATCAGGAAACCCATAATCGAAGCTCAAAAGTAAATGAAATCCAAATCAATCTGCATTAAAATGATATCTCTACTTGCGCAATCGAATTCACACTCGGACTTACTCTTACAAAGAAATGATTATGCTATGAAAAGCAAGAAAGCTTGTAATTGAAAAGATATCTAATTGCTAAGCTAAATCTCGTGTGATGAAATAAATCGACAAGTATTTAATTCTACAAATGCTCAAAAGAAACTAAGTAACGCAAACCTTAAATCGATATTCCATACTAACTGTGTTAACATACTCAAATTCAAAGGACCAAAAATTGTTCTAAACTAAAACTCAAAAAATCATTTCACAAAAAGCATTAACTATTCTAAACTCACTCTATTACAATCAAACTCAGAAAACCATTTTACAATAAGCGTGAACTTCAATCCAATTCAATCCTACTCTAATCATGTTAAGTTCGGAACCAATAGATTCAATTGTAACCAATATGTGTTTTGTTGTTCCTAAGCATTTCTCACATTGACATAACGCTACAAAATTTAACATTGAAAGGAAAATGAACATAGCATGGAATCAATTTCATTTCAAGACTTAGGATATAGTAATTAGTCCCTGTATATTTCCAAATTAAAAGTATTCTTTAAACATTCTACGTCATGCAATTGTATCAAAGGAACCATGCACATATTGAGAATCATCACTCAGTGAAATCCTTACTGGTCTCATTAATTGAGAAATGAAATCTATCACATTTAGTTCAGATCTACGAAACAAAGTAGAGATTTTGAGTAAGAAATAAAGATAGTAATTTTGAAATCCAATCAATAACTTTCCTAAACGATATTTACATTGTTGAATGATGATCAAACATAATATTTATTATCTATATTAGTTGTAGAACTTGTCTCCAAGCAGTGGTGGGCCCTTGCCACTCCTGGAGCAAGTTTAAGTTAAATCAATGCCTAGAAATTGAGCAAAATCATACCAGTTACAAAGAATTCATGGCATAGTCAAACCGTTTAAGGTTCATAACATAAATTCAGTTTCATTCCTTCAATTCTTTCATAGTAAAAACTTAATCACATCAATCCTTTGGTCTCTCGTTCATCTCCTTTCTTTTTTTTAAGATATCAAATGCATCGGGTCTTAAAAGGTCAAATGATAGAAGCTAAACTTAACTAATTAACCATATAAAGTAAACAGTTCACACATCAAAACTATGATAAGCTGCATGATATCTTTCGTGAATAATTTCCACGTGGATCTTGAACTAACTGAGCTAGGTCATGTTGTGTGTAACAAATCATTCCCTTTTTTAGCACAAGAGGTTTATCCAAATTGTGGTTGTGGCCGAAAATAGACAAACCACGAATTTGGCCCTAATTTCGTACTTAAGATTGTGCTGGAATATTCCCCTGACCATAACTCCTTCATGGTAATGAATTTTTCCAAACTATTTCTGGGTTACATGAATGAGGGTACTCTGAACAAAACCCATGTGTCAGAATCTTAATATTCTTCTTCATTTTCTCACAAATTTGATATTTTCACCTACATGAATTTATTCCATACTCAACCTGTAGCAAATAGTTTAATTGGCTTGTAAAGAATTTTAGCAATGGAACCCCGCGACAAATGAACATAGCAAAAAAAACGGCATTAGAAAATCATGAATAAATCATCTCTAATCATAGAAAAGCTAAGAAAACTAATGATAATCAACCACGAGGCATAGGATATGTATTGGCAACAAGTTGTGGAATTACGGTATGAAATGAGTTTAAATGTTGGAATTTAGGTTATGAAACAGTGGTACTATGTGATGGAAAAATAGGCATATATGAGGCTCAACATTATTTATATAAAATTCCCTCTAAGATGTCAAAGTTTTATCAAAGAGAATGTAAGAACTCCGAGTGATCTTTGTTCCATCATGTTTTGATTTGCATGCTGGTGAAATACCAATTGGCCAAGTTTGGCGATGCCTAGGATGCTTTTCTGGTCTCTAATGGCCCTTATACAAATAAATAACTAGAAGTTTACCATAGGGTTTCACCAGTTTCTTAATCGGTCATTCTGACTCTATCTGATTCCCATGGCATCAATTATTTTGGCCCTGTTGAGTTGTGTCATTCCAATGGGTCAGAGTTGTGTGATGATGCTAAGGTTGAAATTTATGAACCAATGCATGTTCGCATTACACAAAGCATGGCGAAGAAATCAAGTTTTGGCATGTCAAAGAGGAACCTAGATACAAAGGCATTCTCAAGTCATATTCCTCAAGCCATAATCCTTGTTTTAAACCTGCACAGGAAGGAAGTTAGTAAGCCAGACTTAAACCCTCTATCTCGAGTGAAGAGTAAACGACTAGAGCGGAAAATATCTAGAGCAAGGAGTAATAGGGGTAAAGATATTCCTGCTAAGCAAGTTCATGTCGATCTTGAATCTCGTGTTGAGCCTTTGCCAAAGAAGAATAAACCCTGCTTCGATTTGAACTCTAGATTTGCATGCAGTGATGATCGCATTCAAGATGATGGTAGTAATTTTGATAAATATCCCTACTAAAAGACAAATTCTGATAAAGCTACAAATGATATGTATTGACAACAATAATACTTAATAATGGTACCTCGTCTTGAACATCGGATTTATCATCTCATACAAGAAAATGGACAATTAAGATTGATGAATCAACTTAGGGAAAGTATACAAGATAAAAAGGCTTCACGGTCTGAAGAGAAGTTATAGCCATTCGATACTCATATTGTCATCAAATCTTCTAATGTCAAAGTAGTTATGACGTCAGATACTCAAAGTTAAGTTTTTACTGAATAGTATAAATTTCGTTGTATATTTACAGGTCACTAATATGACAAGGTAAGCTTGTTTGTTTTATTTAGTTTATTAAGTTTTGCTAGCAACTACAGAATCCGAGATTCTGTAGTCGCTTTATGGTAATTATATCATCAATTATTGAATTTCCCTCTTGGTCTATTACAGGTATTCCATATTTTTTGGATGTTGGCATTTGTTATGTCATGGACAGTTGCAATGGATACATCTCAACAACTTCCAAATATTCTAGGATATCTTGTTAGTTATCTTTTTGTTCTTTTTCTAGTACTCCTGATACAACCGAGCTAGTCGAGTAGATTAGCCAGCATGTGGTCCAACTTTTTAGGACCATCTTGTTATGTTTAGAAATTCTATTCTTGCATTTGGACATGGATGGCCATTTATAAAAGGCCTCAATTTTTATGTCAAAGGGAAGGGGGATGCTATAAAATTCTCTAGTGACTATGGAACTTATTAGACTTTGATATTTGTAAGGTTCGGTTTTAACTACTTCAATTGGTTAATGATTATATATATATATATATATATATATATATATATATATATATATATATATAATTCTCATGGTTGTTTTTATATGCATCTTTTGAATGTTCTATAACTTTGCTTTGGAAATATTATGAAGATAAAGCATTTTTATTTACATGACTTAGATTTGTGAATAAATAATGACCTCATTTCATTTTTCTCTTTACTATGTTATTTATTTCTATTTATACACATTCGATCATGTTTATCCTTTATGACTTGTGTCTTAAGTGTAACTAATATTTGTACATTACTTGAGTCTAAGTTTCTGTGTGTAACACCCTCCTCCCACATCTACACAAGCAACCTGCCAGCCGAGGTAAACATGTGACAAGAGGCCACTATGATATGATTCGACTTCCTAAGTCACATTAAGGAAGTGGAACTGACAGAAACACACCATACAGACATTCAACATCAACATTAGAACCCTTAAGAACCAATCCAACCTTTCAAGCAGTCAACCCCTGGGTCTCACTGAACTTTTGGACAGCTAGACCTTTAGACGCTCTCATGCTATAGGAATATCAGTGTCCAGGGACCTCTGGATGCTCTCACAGACCTATCTTCCAGCGTCCATGAAATATTCTTGTCAGTTATGTGCTAGCGTCCCCAGGAATTAAGCCACATTTTTAGGCCCAGATCGCAAGTCACTGCCCAAAATGGCATGATACCTTCAAAACAATGAATTAACAAGGAAATGACATTGAAAAATAAATCACTTGAATGAGACCTCGAATGGACCCCTACTAGCCATGAAAGACATTTCGTCAAACTATCACGAATATGTAATCTACAAGTGTAAATAACAAATCTAAGCATAGAGGTCTCATACTTAGCTGAGAATCGCTAAGAAGCATTAATGCCTTAAAACATCAACTGCCATTTCATCTATTAGGTCATAGATACATTGATCTTTCATTTACAAGTAGAAACATGATGAGATCCATACATAGCTACTGTCATAAAACATATAAATAATCAACATAATAGCAGCAAAAATACTCATGAAATCCTAACCATATAAACCACATATAAGTGAGTATAATACTCATAGATTTACAAGGAGAAATAACCTCATATTAATGATGCAAAATCCAAACCTGGGATGGGACTTCCACATTCCACCTGACCATAGAATGGTTGAGTCAAATCTATCTGCAGCCATTCACCCTCGTGCCATATTCCAAGAATGAATGTGGGATCTCATAGAACACATAAATCCAAACTCATCCAAGGCTTCCAAAGGCCATCCACCTCAACCCATAAAATAGTGATTCCACCTCATGGTCAAACATAAAAAAATCATCATCAAATTGGTCTCTATCCAAGCCTTCCAGGGCTTCCAGAGCATTTGTCCAACCAATGCTTCTAGGACTAGTAACTCAACCCACAAATTTTACCGGGCTTCCAAAGCATTTGTCCAACCAATGCTTCCAGGACTAATAACTCAACCCACCAATGGCTTCTAGAGTGTTTTTACAACCAAGTCTTTCAGGACTAGTAACTCAACCCAAGTTGTTATAAGGCTTCTCAAGCGTTTGTCCAACTAGGGCTTCCAGGACTAATAACTCAAACCAAGCTAATGAAACATGAAAACCAACCAAAATAAAATAAGGAAAAAAATCCACAAACACCATGGCTATCCAAGAAATGGAAAGTCTAGGAAATCCACTATCAATCCAAGAAATCTTCCATGTCAGTGATAGATCATGACCAAAAATCCACATGTATATGCCATGTATACCAAAACTAGTGAGGAAAACATATATGCAACTCGGTACCTGTAAGAAAATCTCGTTGTAGCTGTTGATCTCGATTTCGTCTTGTGCTTTCATGCTCTTCCTTTTCCTTCTTGCTCCAAAACTCCAAGTATGCCACACTCCTCCAAGAGTGCTTCAAGAAACTCTAAGTTTCCAAGAGTATGAGAAAGAGAGAGAGAATAGAAGAAACCTCCAAAACTGAACTGGCAAAAGGTTACCAACTGATCCTCATAATCATTTTTGTGAATAAGGCCTTTATTTTCTTCATTTTCCATTATTTTCCCTTTATTTTCCTCCTCACATGCACCCTACGACCTTTCCTCCTCCTAATTTCTATTATTTTCATAAATAAATGTGCAAAAATTTTCATTTTGCCTTTCCAAAGCCTTAGCCATTGTCTTTGCCAATTTCCTTAGTCATTAATAACCAAATGAACACCCACATTAGGATGTCTTGTGCAACATTTAGCTTGAAATAAATGTCAAATCAACCGTGGTTATTATTATGCCTTTATTAACTTTTATTACAGAGAATTTTCACGAGAGTTGTTACACTATGAACTATTTCTAGGAATTTGAAATATTCAAGAATGTTGTTTTCATATGATTTGAATTAACACACATGATGTAACAATTTCTTAGTTATCATAATCTTTCATCGTTTGTCTGTTGAACTACTTTGAGACGAAAGTGTTGAAGGATTATGTCTATTATGGGAATCGTTATGGTGATTCAGTTTCATTACCTTGGTTGAGAATAACATTAGGACATAGTAGGCAATTTGTTGGGTTGTGTTATATTCTTTCCATGTAGTTAATAAGGGGTTTGAAGGGCACCCGTAACCCCACTTTATGGGGTCCGGGGCAGCGCCCCGAAAATTTTGGTTTTGGATATGTTAGGTTGGGCGGACCCACCTATGTTTTTGTGCATGATTTTCACAAATGTTTTTTGGACGCGATGGTTTTCGGTCCATGGTATTGGATGCTTCGGCATGTATAAATATGTATTGTAACATTGAAAGGAACATAATGAAAAATCAAGCTGGTAGTCCCGGTTTTGGGATCCAGGGAAAAATCTTTGTGCATATGTGTTTTATGGGTTATGCTCTCGCATTGTTTATTTTCTTTGTTTAAGAATTCGTATGCAGGTAATTTCTGTACAGGGTTAAAACCTACACAATTTTAGACATTTTCATGTATATTAATTCTTGATGTGAATTATTAAAATGAGTACAAATTGTTGTGTTCGCTTAAAATATAAGAAGCTTGCACTACTGTAGTTTTTTGTCTTTTACATATGGCACTGAGAGTTATCGATAATTTGAAATAATAATTGCATATATAATTTAAAATTAGTTTGAAAATTTGCATCAGTGGTATATAGTGAAAGAGAATAAAATGTGTTCTTTATTATTTTAACCAATTACATAAAGTTTTGGTTTTCTTTCATGTTGTATCATATTTCTTGTATTATTTATATATTATCCATTGTATTTTAATAATTGATCGTTAACTCTTATACTGTATTATATTACATTGACTAAATAGATTAGACATACTAACATAAAACATAGTTTAGGATTCATGTACATATAACAATTAGACAACTTTAGGATTCCTGAGTTCTTTTCTTCGCAAGAGGAAGAGACTTGCAGGCCAACAAAGCCTTTAAATCCATCAGGAGTGACTACTTTAAACGAATTAGGCTATCTAAAGATCCTTGGGCCTGGTCACATCCTCTTTGTTGACAAACAGTTCATAATCTTGCTTCTACATGACCACCATAAAAAATGGTCCACATGCCTACAACAATTCCACTTGAACATAAAATACAAGAAGGGTAGCAACAATCAGGGCACATACTTCCTCAGTCGACCCCAGATTGTGGCGCTAACCATAGTTCCTAACGCTTATGGGCTTGAGACCTCTGAGTGACCAAAATTATGCAATAGTGACTCTGACTTCGATTCCATTTTCTAAGCATTGATAGTAGACGAACAAGTTCCATACTTCCACCCCAAGGATGCACTCTTGTGCTACCTAGGCCACCTTTATGTCCCTTCAAGTGAGAATGCCAAGCTAATATAGGAGGTACAATACAGTCGGGTGGTAGGGCACTTTGGTGTGGAGAAGACAATATAAATACTTCAAAAATATTTCTACTAACCAATGCTTCGACAAGATGTCTAGTGGTATATCAAAGCATGCACTACCTATGCCATTACTAAACTAGCCATCAAGAAGCAAGGGTTGCGCATTCCTCTACCTACCCCAAACAATCCCTGAGTTAATGTCCATGGATTATGTGTCATGTTTTCCACCCTCCAAGCATGGTAACAATTGTGTTTGTGGTTGTCGGTCAGTTCTCTAAGATGGCCACTTTGGCACCAAGCAAGAAGAGTATCATAGTTGAAGCCACTACTAAAATCTTCTTTGAGCATGTTTAGGTTCGTTTTGGGCTACATTAGACCATTATTTTAGATAGAGATAGTAGGTTCCTCAACACCTCTTCTTCTAACCTATTGTCTCCAAAGGATACCAAACAGACCAAATCGACCACCTTTCATCCCCAATCAAATGGACAAACAAAAGTGGTCAACAAGATCATTGTGCATTTCTTACACATGTACAAATCCAATCGTCTGCATATATGGGATGAAACTCTTCAATATGTTCAACATAGCTATAACAGAACCTCCACAACTCTATTGGGCACAATATTTTTCAAGTGTGCTTGGGGTTCCAACCATTGACCCCAATTGATGTAGTTATGCCCATTGCATCTTTATCAAAAAAGTCCTCCCATCCTCAGGTGGAGGAAAATAAATTAGCCAAATTATTTGAACATGTCAAACACCTCCAACAACAAGTTCATGATGCCCTGTAGAAATTTGATGCCAATTACAAGTAATGGCATGATTAGCACACAGTTCCACACAAATTTCTAGTTAGTGATAATGTATCGTTACATTTATAGAAAGAGAGCCTCATAGGCACCCATAGGAAGCCTGGACCAATCTAATATGGGTCTTACATAAATATAAATAATATGGGTGAAATTGATTTTGAATTGAATATTCCCCCTTTCCTTCGCTTGCACCTAGTTTTAATGTGCAACTTCTTCGACCATATTTTCCATCTCTGTTGGACACCTTGGAGGCAAGTAAGCAATTGGCCCTAACACAACTCAATCATGATTTCATTGAATAGGATATAGTCAATCAAATCATGGACACCAAGACAAAGGATACCCACCAACAACACACACCATTCTATCAGGTTGTTGAAGCAGGGCAGCTTCAACACCAAGGTAAGTGGCTCACTAAGAGGCAAATTCAATAAATGTTTCCCCATATGATGAGGGAACTTGACGCAATGTAGACCATTGCTTCCTAAAGGGCAAGGATTGATCCAGTTGGATATCAGTGGCACCTATCTCTTCTACTATCTCAACATTTCTTATCTTCTTGGCAATTTTTCTATGATTTTTGGGTCCCAAACTTCCAATGTTCTTTTGAGGCCCTCATCGATGTGTATTGGACATTCAGGGGGCCAGGGGATTCCATGGAATGCCCTATCTCCATTCAAAATTTGTAGTGCTTGAATAATTCTTTAAAACAAGCTATTGTGCACCCCAAATGGATATCGTATGCAAAAATTGTGCCCCCGAGAAGTTCAGGTATCAACTTACTACCTTGGGGCCCACAAATCTTTTGGCATTTCACCTTCTAGGTTAGGGTTTTATACCTATAGGGTTCTTTCTATATGTTAAAAGGTTATTATTTTTGCCTCTTGTGATAACTTTTGTGAATGCATGTAACTGCCATCTCTTTATCTTCAAAGATAGCTACTGTCATTCTAGCTACTCTGTGTTCTATAGTGTTTTGCTATTTTCATTTATTAATAGAAGTTGGATTTTAAGAATATCACTATGATTTCTATTATAATTTTTTGTGTGCTTCATTTCCTTTCTTGTTTTTCATTTTATTCTAGAATTTGGATCACTAAACCAATGGATTTGGTACTCAAAATTGTGCAACAACCATCAAAAGTGTGTCCAACAAAAGATGTGTCAGACTTGGATCTGTCTGTGAGGACAACAACAAGAGACTCCAAGATGGATTTTGTTGGTGCTCACAACGCTCGATGAAGTATATGGCATATCGCAAATTCATAAAAAAAAAAAACTCAACAACAATGATCAGTTAGTCTAGAAGAATAATACGCTTAGTTGTTCATGAAAGGAGCAATAATGGCACTGCTTAGCCATCGAGAAGTCTGTGGGCCTGAATAGAGGGCATATTGAATAAAGAAGATGAAAGTGGTTTTTTGTGTTGTTCAATGCAAAATAATATGTTTTTCATTGAGCTAGTTCCTAATTTTGGTAATTGCCAATATAATTGGTGTAAGAAGAAAATACATTCTAGGATTGTCGTTATGCTAAATGGGAGAGTGCAATGGAGATGCAATTTCACATTTTAAATTTTTGTTTTTTTATTTCTCATATGGATGAAAGAGAAATCGACATCAAACAAACTAGCACAACCTATAAATCAAATCACTGGTAAATGTCAATAGGCATCAATCCATAATAAGCATCCAAATAGTTACTACATCATACATCTCAAATTGCTAAAATTAAAATAATCATAAGAATTATCTAAATTATAACTTATATTTAAAATAGTTATTATTTTTATCATTATTAATGGTAAAAAGAATTAATATATATATATATATATATATATATATATATCAAAAAAACAAGTAATAAAATTCTTAACCATGGAAACTCAACCCCACTTTATCATAGATATGCTTAATATGTAAATAGCCTTTGTTATGTACCATGGCTTATGCCCAAAAAACCATAACTCGTTTCATATGACACTTGCTCATATTACATTTTTTTAATTAATAAACTTATTTAAAATGGCAAAAGAGAGATAACTACTTTGGAAATAAATCTCAACTTTTGATTTGTGTATACTATTAAAAATATTCTATAGAAATTGAATTCTTATAATTAGCTTAATAATTATTAATAATTAAATTAAAATTTTAAAAACACTATTCGTCTTCTATTCTAAAATAGACATATCTATCAATATCAATATCAATATCAATATAATTATCATAAAATGAAAAAAATCATTAAATAACAAAAACACGCCCTTTTAAATATCATGTAGACTGAGAAATACATAGGGAAAATCATTCACTAAAAAGAGCAATCAAAACCATGATAAAAAGGTCAGCTAACTTAAAGAGATGTTTCATGTTTTTTAATGGTCCAAAATTGGCATCTCGTGGCCTAATTTCCTTCCATGCTCTACTAGTAAGTGCAATGTGATGTTGTCAAATTTGTTTATTTTTGTAAGTCGTTTACGAATATCATTGTGTTTTATATGAAAGTGTGCTGTCATCCATATCCATATCACAAGGCAAAGTAAATTAAAAAAGAAAACCATGTGAAATTAATTAAGGTTTTATGATAAATACTTTACAAAGAAACAGTTGAGTTAATAGCTGTAATGAATTTTAAAACTTATTTACTTTAAAATAGTTATGTGAATCTACAAAATGTAAAAAGAGAGGAAATTAGAGTTTTAGGCAAAATTTAAATTGAGTTAATGTTATTGTTATTGAATTTTAATTGATAAAAGTTTTATGTAAATTTCATGTAATGAAGATTTGAGAATGGTTGAAGTTTATAATGAATCTGTCATGCATGTCAAGTCAGAAAAGTAAATTATTAAAAACATTATGCAAAGTTTATGTAATGAAGAATTGAGAATGGTTAAAGTTTGTAATGGAGTTGCCATGTAAGTCAAGTTAGAAAAGTGAATTATTTTATGAAGTACAAGTCAAGTTATGCAAATTTCATGTAATGAAGATTTGAGAATGGTTAAAAGTTTATAATGAATTCGTCATGCATGTCAAGTTAGAAAAGTAAATTATTACAGACATTATGCAAAGTTCATGTAATGAAAATTTGAGAATGGTTAAAGTTTGTAATGAAGTTGTCATGCACGTCAAGTTAGAAAAGTGAATTATTTTATGAAGCACAAGTCAAGTTGACATGGAGAGTGAGTGTTGATATAAAGAGTCAAAGTCAAGATCATAGTTGATGTAAAGAGACAAATTAAATTCAAAGTCTAAGTTGAAGTGTAGGCGGAAAGATCCTTGTTATATAATGAATTCTTGGTAAAGCAGTGGTCAAGTCAAAATCAAGTAAAGTCTTTAGAGTTTGTCATGTCATGCAATAAAAAAACAATAACATAAATTTAATTCAAAGAATTTTGATCTCATTATTGTGACCTTTAGTTTTTCCAACCATTGTCACAAGTTTGACACTGTTGGTACTAACCATTGCAACGTTAGACAAAATTTTAAAAAAAAAATGTTTCTAGGAAACTTTGAATACTAGACAAAAATATTATGAAAACATGAAGAATATCACAATGAAGATCTCAAGCGAACAGAAGATAGAAAGAGTTGAAATTTGATAGAGATGATGTAACCAAAGTTGAAATAAAAGAAGATGAAGAAAGAGAAAAAGATGCAGGCGACAATGACAAAAGAGAATCGAGAAACAAAGTTGAAGAAGATAAAATCATGTGCTTGAACAAATGAAGAAAGAGGCAAGAGAAAGACAAGGGCAATGAAGAGAGAACAAAAAGAATGAAGCATAGAAGAAAAGCACAAAAAAAGAGAAGCAAAAAGTAAAAAGAAAGACAATGAAAATGTAAAAAAGAGGCAAGGTGGGAATAAAAGTATCGTGTGTTCAATTGATATGTAAAAGTGGTGCATCCATGAAAAATTGCATCTCTATAAAGTTTAATGGTCCCTACTTGGATAGTGTTTTTTTAATCATGGAAAGAAAATGGTCTTGGTTCTATATGTTTATATAAAGACTAGATTAACTTGGAATGAAAATTTGAAATTGCATGTACTCTAGTTTAATATCAATGCAAATGCAAGCCTTGACAAGGGAAGTGTACTCCCATAATTTGAATGATGTATGTTTCATGATTAACTAAAACCACCGAGGTAACATATAGTTTGTAGTAAAAAAAAAACAATTTGATGTAATGTATCATTCATGGTAAGCCAAAACCACTTGAAAATTGTAACAGTTAAGGGTAATGCACACAAACCCAAAGGATGTAATGGTTGAAGGTAAGCCAAAGAAAATCCAAAGTGTGTTGACTAGTAAGCGAAATAAAACACAAGATGATGATTGATGACGATGTTAAGGGAGTAAAAGATGCAAGTACAAATATTTGTAGTTCAAGAATGGTTAATGAACCATGTCCAAAAATAAGTTTCCTTAAAAACCAACCAATAAAACAGCTAGTGACCGATGTATTCCAATGGATGGAGAATTTTTTATATGAACTTAAACAAATATTATGGTTATGTTTATGTTTTACAGGTATAAAACAGAAATTGAAGAAAATTGAAGATGGAGAATGAAGAAGACCAAATACTGCAAGAGACAAAAGATGAAGATAAAGAACATCAAAAACAAAGAAAATAGAAGATGAAAATAAAATTGGAACCAATTGAAAAAAACAAAAATAAATGATTGCATCACAAGTACTTGGTAAAGGGTAGTATGAAGGATTAAGTCCTAATTGTAAATTATGAATGATGTCTAAATTATATGATGGTCTGTAATGATGTAAACCAATCACAGAAGTCTACAAAATAATAAGAATTCGGGAAAAAAAGAGGAAAATTAAGGATGAGAATGAGTTGACAGATTCATAGAAAGATTTTAGTATATACTCTTAGAGATAGTTATACATATAGTTGAACTAAAGAACTAATTATGACATAGCTATTATGGTCACCTAAAGCGGATGAATTGTACAATAAAGTTATATAAAAGGATGAATTGTACAATATAAACACTTACGAGGAATGATTTAATTGAATATAATTTCCACTTCTCAATTTCTGAACTCTCAGTGTCCCTTGCTTTGTATATGTTTTTGTGTCCTTGTTACTGATTATTAAAACTTAACACCCACAACTTAAAAGACATTGCCTTGTTCCACTTCCAACTTATAAATTTGTAAGGGATTTTCAGAGGCCCAAGTGGAATCTGCTGAGGTAGAAGAGATTGAATGAGAATGCGGCTTTGCCAAACTACATAATATACCAAGATGGGATATTATGCACTCTCTGAGTTATTTTACTAAGCCTATTTGAATAAAAAATATTTAGATTTTTGCTAGACTCCCGTAAATGCATCAACCTCCTACCACTCTCCGATCCACTATATCCTTGGCTATTTCCATTACACAATTGTCTGGTGTCGCTTTAATTTGCTACGAGTTGTTGAAATTATATTTGTCACTAAACCCACTTTATCGTGGGATTGATGATACCACAATGAACTTTGCCTACATCCTCGAGCATTGCTTAAACCCTTTCTTAAATTACCCCAGCTCACAAAGGAACATAAGACCTCTTACTGCAGGGGCTATGCACAATCCTGCTCCAAGATAACACAGAAATCAGTTCATGTCAGGAAGAATACAAAGATAGGAGTGCGGACTTACAGCGAAGGGAGGGGAGCTCCCTCTAACGCTCAAAGCACCTAAAGAAAACAATAGTAAGTAGAGAAGCACTAAACACCTGAAATGAGTCAGATCTATCGCTTGTCTCAGCAATGACACCCACATTGAAAATTGAAATTCAATTCAGCCGTCATATTGATCATAATTCCTTAGCTCAAGTGGAAGTAGGAGTGAAGTAAAATGACTCTGCTAGGACATAACACTCAGAAATCGATCTAGAAGAGGTAATAGGTCAATTCAAGTATATCTATCTAGATGATAGTACTCGATATCTATCAAATTAATAACCTGTGTCAAACTATACCATATAACTGCAAATCAACCCTCTCTGCATTGCAAAAGTTAATCCCTGAATGAGTTCTGCAGTAAAGAGGATGCAAATATAAAACCTTTACAACAATTTTTTAACACGCTTAATACTGGATTTAACAGTGTTTTGGAATATGCAAAATCAATGGTATGTAACATCAAACAACCTTTAGAACACAACTAAATAAGCCATCAAGTCTGTCACTTCTGCTATTCAAAATCAGATTTTTGTAGCTGAAAAGACTTCACAATCTCGATCAGAAAAGTTTTCCGTTGTGTCCGAATATCAATGGATAACGATCATCTGAATCCAGCATAGTTCATATTGGATGGTCCGCAAAATCACTTTAAGATAGATAGGAAAAATGCAAGTTTCTAGACCATCTTTCAAGTGATTAGAAAAATTCAAAGCACAAAATCCATATCAAAAAGGAATTTGCATCCTTTTGTATTGCTTTGTTCAATGCAATTGGCTCCAAAACTCATCATAGCAGTTCACCATTCTCAAATAGGCATCCTTGAAAAGTAGATGCTCTAATTCTTCATACTTCTACAATAGGAGCAAATATATTCATATGCCAACTCATTGATATCTAATAATATTTAGAAATGCTATAATTTAGTATAGATTGACAGCAAACATTCTACTTCGTCATATCCAAAGTAGAATATATATACAGGAATTCATGAACCTAACTTCGATCAACCAGAGCCCCAAAGACATAAAAATGCAGCTCAAAGGAATTAGATAGCATATATCTTATGGTGTTCAGAATAACAGATATCTGAATCTGATAAGTCTGCCATGACTGACCATGAGTAAGACCTACTCCGGGATGATCTTCTGATCTTCCTTCCAGAACTTCTCGATCTTCCATATCGTTGTCTAACTGCAAAGTAGCATATGGTAGCTAATGTCCCCAAAATTATTGTTCCGCCAATTATAGTTACGGTAATTGCAATCCACAGACCATGGTGGCTAACAACAATGAAGGACAGTGCAATAAAAGCCACTGAAGTGCACAGACAAGCCATCCACATGAGTTTGTTAAATACAAAAATCACTCTACTTTGAGCGTTTCTTTCCCATGCAACTAGTGATACTTGAACAACCACCACTGCAAGAGATATGAACAGTCCAAGTGAGTCAAAAATGAAAAATATTTGGAATGCCACTTTCTTAGCTATCAAAGCTTGTCCCAAAGATAGGTTTGGGCTTTGTTGCGGCAGACCTACATAGTCACCAGGCACAGTGTAAATAGCGGCAAAAGCTATTGTTGCAATGAGAACTGCAACAACTGTCACAGAGTTGACTGTATTGCTCATTCCCTCTGTCCTGAAATTATTTATTTCATTTACAATTCCAGAAACTCGTGTCTCTGTTTTTTCAATTTGCTCGAGTTGAGTATGCAGATCATGCTTTATGTCACTAACAGTTTGTTTTAGCTCTCGTCCTTCTTTAGGTTGGCTTATATGTTTTCCATTCTCAGCTCCAGCTTCTTTCAGTGCACTCTTGATTTTTGATGCAACTTCCATAAAATGTGATTTTTCGGCCAAATCAAGTGCTGTTTCTTTTAACTTGTTCAGAGCATTTACATTTATACACTTGTACTCCAGTAACTCTCTCACTATCTGCACAGAGAAAGAACAGCTTAGTACGGGAAAAATTACTTCAACCTAATGGATAATGCATGCCAGCAAAAAGCAAGGTAGAAAATAGTTTGTGGTTTCATTTATGAAGCCGGTTCCTGTCTTCACATCTACGTGGGACTTTGTCTAACAATAATCTTACAATGAGGTTATACTAGCATATAGGTCCATCTTAACCCTGCATCTACTAAGTAGCAAGAGAGATCAAATTACATGGTGCAAACTTCTTGGCAGTAAATACTAAATAGTTAGCCTATTTCTAGCATTACAGACATACATGAAGACAGAAAAGCACATATGTGAAGACAGACACAAATGCATGAAGCAATGAAGATATCCCCCCCCACACCCCCCTCAACCCCCAGGAAACAACCCTAGTATGCAGGGTGCCTCACTTCTCTAGGTGGAACTGTGAGAAATACAATGGTGGTAGTAAACCAGAGTAATCATCTTACTGTATAATGAAATGTGCCTAACGAATTTTATCTGCAGATAAACCTACCCACTGTAGTATGTATGTCTGTATGTGTGCGTGTAATATTGCAATGAGGCTATATTATGCAAAGGTGGTAGTATTGAATTGTATGATGGCATGTCCAGAAGAAAGCTTTATATGCAGATACATTCATCCCCTCGCTTCAGGTGTGTAGTATATACTATAGATCATGTTGGGCGATTACCAATTTCCCCTAAGACAGCTTTCTCCACCCACACACACGAAATTGTGGTTGTAGGTTGAGAAAGGACAATTTTAATAGTGGTATTAGAAGGAACAAATATTCCATCCCACCCACCCAATTGAAAATTGTAGAAAATATTTACATCACAAATTTTGCCAACTCTAAAGAACAAGATTAATTATAAATCTTTGACAACATACTACACTCATTCTTCAAAGTGATGGAGCTACAAGCATAAACAATGACTCCACTAACAAACTAATTATCGAGAGAGGATGGTAAGCAGCTTAGCTATGGAATCCTTATTTGTTATTTTGGTTTACTAGAGCCTAAGTTGCACTGAAATGGATACGGGAACAGCTACGGATACGGGGTTTGAAACAGGCGAGAAATTTTCAAAAATTCTGGATATATATAATGGTAAGCAGCTTAGCTATGAAATTTTTATTTGTTATTTTGGTTTACTAGAGCCTAAGTTCCATTGAAATGGATATGGGAACGGGGTTTGAAACGGATGTGGCAAATTTTCAAAAAATCTGTATATGATACAGCAAGGAAACGACATATATATATAAAATAAAAATCATATTACCATTCATCTTTTAGAATCTAGATTCTATATTTAAAAATACATAATCATCATGATGAATTGAACATAAAATCGTCAATTCAGCATAAACATTGTCATCATCATTAGTGATTATTATAATATTTAACATATCATCAAGTTTGTGTTTCCAATTTCAATCATCAACATCATCACCAAAATTAATAATTCTACATAGTACAAATTACAAAATGAACTATGATTGGCAGTGTACTATCATACGACATATTATGGTATTTAATGCTCATTGTTCAAAAGTTTAAAACATCATCATAAATTACATTTACTTTCATCCATGTAATTAAGATTCACATCAACATTTGGATCCTCTCCATGAGTGGGAGCATTGTTGTTATGTCCATTTGAAGATGCAATTATTGGTGCCTCCTCATCAAACAATTCATATGAGACATCGCATTCAATGTCATATCCAAGTCAGGTAACTTTGGTTGCACATCCCATAGTTTGGTGGGCCCGAATTTGAGTTCATCACTCTTGTATATTGAAGGTGAAGGTTTGAATGAACATACACTAGTTCCTCAACTTTCTTTGAGCCCACTCTATTTCGCTTCACTGAATGGATGAAGCCATATGTTCTCTAGTTCCTCTCTACTGAAGAGGAACTAGCAATCTGTGACAAAATCCTAATGACCAATTTTTGTATATATGTGGAAGTTCCCCACCATAGTAATCCCACCAATCAATTGGACTTAATATGGTTTTGTCACGCATAGAATCAAGATCTGCACCCAAACCCTCTGATCCCACAAAATGAGCAAACTCTGAACAAATTTCAATCCCAATATCAGAATCTACAAATAGCTTTCTAAAAGCTTTCTTAAATTTGTGTGAGACTTTTGGGTCTTTGTTTGGTGTGGTTCTTTTTGGATTACTTATCAACTCTGCAAAATAATATTTTGGATTCACCGAATAGGCCAAAAGGTGCAATGGGGTGATCATCTTGTTCCACCATTTGGTCAATATATCTTTTACCTATTTGTAAAAGACTTCATTTGGGTCCTTCTCCTTAGCATTTATAACCATCTTTATCTTCTTTATCATGGAATCAACGCCCTCATACACCTCTCCCAAATTAGGCATATCCATGTCAAACATGCATAGCAAATCCACAATTGGCTTAAGCCAAGAGGTACTCCACCCTATCCCACCATTCATCATCAACAACAAACCTTTGCACTGTTTGTGCTACTTTAATTAGGGATTGCCTCCATTGATTCCAAAGAGAACTGCATACCATTTATTGTAATGTTTCTTTCACCTGCATAAGCCTTGTTAAGACTATGATGTGAGAAGTAAAACGAGACTCGGCAACCTACAAGTGCCAATATTTCATTGTTCAATAAATTAAAAATCATAATTGATTGAATACCTTTTATGATTCACGAATCATGACCTATTTGAGAATTCAATTTACATATTTGAATTTAGAGTCATATAAATTAGAATTTATGAAATAAACTTTAAAGTTTAGGTTCCTTAAGGAGCTCCAACTTCTCAAATTACTTGTATATGCTTGGGACATGTGGTGGTTTGCGTTGAAGGCTTGAATTTATTTTTCCTCTTCAAAAATAAGTTGAATCCACTCAATTTGCTTCCCCATCTTGCTCAACATGAGGTTAAATGAATGTACAACACAAGGTGTCCAAAACATGTGTTGATATTTGCCTTCAATAATTCGGTTTACTGCTCTACACACTATTGTATTGTCAGTTTTTACCTGAACAACATTTTCTGGCCCCACCATTTCAATTGCTTCAATCAAGATGTCAGCAATGAATTGGGAATCTTTCAACTGCCCCTCACAATCCACTACCTTCAAAAACATTGCCCCCTTTGGGCTCTGAGCAATCACATTGATCAAAGGTCTATTCATTTTATCATTCCATCCATGAAAAATAATCAACGCCCCTAAAATGTGCCATGAATTATGAACGAGGTTTAATTTAGCCTCCAAATTTAACTTCTCAACAGTCAACACTGTAGTGCAAACCTTCTTATATCAAGGGCTCTTGTACCCTTTTAGGGCTTCATTCACTATTTTGATGATCTTTACCCAGTAAGAAGATCGTACAAGGTTAAAGGGAAGGCCATTTGCATAAATGCACTGACCTATGGCTGCATTTTTCTTCTCTTGGGCATCATTATTTAAACTCTTTTCAAGCGGTCCCAGATTAGACCGCTTTGAACCAAGGCTACCAATTCCATAAGAGGGAAGTGGAGGCTTTGCTGAAGATGCTATTAACCTTGTTGGTTGTTTGAATAAAGAATTTTCCTCATTTGCTTTAACATATGTCGCGTCTTGTTCTTTCTGATATTTTGCAATTTTTCCCTTACTTAAACTTTTTCCCTCTGTCTCATTCTCTTTAAGTGGGCAAATGCATATTCAAATCTCATCGTTTCTTAAGGCAAGTAAATGTGCATTAACCCGAGTGTATGATCCCTTAAACTCCTTTTGACACTCATTGTAAACCCATTCCAATTAACCTTCTCCTTGAATCTTCCCTACAATAGTGACATATTTCCAAAGTGGTGACTTTGGATCAACTTTAAGGGTCGATTCAATTTCTTGTTCCTCATTACGAATGGATGAACTTGAACATGCTATGAATGGGACATTTCTGGTAACTTAGCAATGGATGGAATGTATAATGGCAAGAACACCTACAACATGCCAACATTAATATTCAAGAACTAATATTAATTTAAGTTTAATTTGTAATCTGTCTCAACTTTCAACTTTGTCCAATGAAGCATGTTTCAACCTTCAAGTTACAAATTAATTTCAAGTCAAAGTTACATGTTACAGAGTGCAAGTATTTCAAGTTACTGGAATTCTTCATGATTTGATGGAATTATTGGTCTAGACTATGAACTACACATTAAAATTTAAGCAACAATGAATTAAAGGCAATCAATTATACATCTTTAATAACTTATGGTCACATGTTGATCTTCTTTCACTGTTTCTAAGTTTGAAGAAGCACTTCACTCATATTCAAGTCAGAAGGAAATATAGAGTTCTCATCCTCGATGATAATGTAATGAACCTAATAGAACGAGCATATAAGAATACTTCTAATATTTTTGTGTTCTCATGAGATATTGAGTATTAAGAAAAAAAATTCATTTGCTGCATACTGCACTCTGTAAACAATCTGAAAGTTACAACAATACTTCCACTCTGCAAGCTGAAATTTACAACAAGTCTTGCAAGTACAAATTGGCACTGGGCAGTCAGTGAGCATGTTAACTTACCTATGCGTATCTTCCCTCCAACTCCAAGAAGTGGCAACCCAAGCCTCCTCCAACTCCAAGCAGCGATGGGTGGCCTCCTCCAACAACGAAATGGCATGAAGTTGAATGAAAATAGGGTTACAAGGTGATACATAGGTTAAGAGGGGGGCAAGCCCTCAACGTTGGCTTTTCTCGATGGAAAAAAATGACTCTCGTTCCTGGCTTTGAGCATTTACTGGTGGATCCATTTCTAGAAATATGGAAACAGATCACGAAAATCATGATCTGAAACAAATCCAAAAAAAATTAAAATGCCTGAAATGTATCGAAATCGAAATCCTCTGTTTCCAAAAATATGAAATGGCTACAAAATGTTTCTGGGACGTTTCAAAGGAGAATTGTTTCCATTTCCGTTTTCGAAACGTTGAACGGTGTTTCTAGGGGTTGGGAGGGGCATTTCTGACAACTTATACTAGAGCTCTCACTTGGGGGAGCAACCTGAAAAGATCCGAGTTTGAGGTGGCCAATTGACTAAGGAAAGAACCACTCACCAACAAGGTTGAAGCCAACATTGATGAATACGTATCTACCCATGTTAACAACAATGAACCATGTTAATGGAGGCATCAAGTCGATGCCATCAAAATAATAGGTCTCTGCCAAGAAGAACTTAGTTGATGCCAACAACTATCCATGTCAATAAGTCCATGTCAATCATTGGCCAACTCTAAACTATTTTCCAAGACAAGTTGATGAAGAGTTCCACGGAAAAGAAGATTACGAGGCCCATTAGAGAAATTTTCAGTTAAAAAATAGGCCTCAAAACAAAAATGTGCAACAAAATCAACTTTATAAGAACCAATAGGATTTAATATGATGATATCAACCATGGGGGATGATTCACCATTTTCGGAGTAAAAAAGTAAAAAGATAGAAAAAATTAAAAATTAAAAATCTACTTTTTCAACTTATCTCCCTACGATTTTACTCAAATTTCGAGCAGGAGCAACGTTGGATGTGGAATTTAATTTTGCATCCAAGGAGTACCCATGTTGCATAGTTTAGATGGACCCTACTTTTAATTTCTCTAGAAACCTAGCTAACTAATTTATGGAAATTACAAGTAAATAATTGAAACTAAAATTTAACTTCTTCCATAAATATGTTGAGTTTTATCTTACTAAACATGCAGCGGAAATTTAACAAGAAACCCATAAATTAAAACACAATCACATCACTATAAAGACATAAAATTGACCCAGGAAACCCAACACGAGAAAACCTGCTTGTCTGGTGGCTTCTATTAGGGTGGCCTCAGCAAAAATTCTTCAAAAAAATTATAGTGAGAAGGAAAAACTTCCTTTTGACAAATATGACTCAAAAAAACAAATTGGCCCAGCTGAAAAATAACCCAACTCATGGCCCTCCCTGCACAGTTTGCGTTGTACAAGTTCCATACAAGTTGTATGGCCCCTCTGCATGTCTGTTCTGTGCTTTTTCTGAGTGTTGGGCGTTGGTACTTGGTCCTATAGCTATTATGCCCTCTTGCTTTTGTGCCCTAGCATGTTGTTGAAGCCATATCTTTGTTGTAGTTGTGTTGCCCTAATTTCTGAAACCTTCACCAAACATTATGATGCATAATAATTCCCTTCAGTGCCTTTTTCCCTCTTCTAAGTTGACTTGGGCTCACCAACAAGATCTATGGTTGAGATGCCAATTATCCAAGGGGTGAGATCAACTTAAATTTAACTTAACAAAATCTAAATATTTCCAAAGTTAACTTTAGAGAAAAATATTAAAAAACTGCACCTTAGTGGAATGTGGGTCCCCTACCAAGTTTAGTGCATCTCCAAATCTAGCTGGCCCACTTTCTCTCTAACTTCAACACTCCCACTTAAAGAGGGAGTGGTTCTCCACAACACCCAACGTATCTCTATGAAACACAATGTTGCCCTTTGGCAAAGCCTTAGTCAATATATCTATCTAATGTTTTCATCGTTGTATGGACATACTAAAACTGGATCTTCCCCTTCTACACACAATCTCTAAGATGATGGTACCTAATTTCAATGTGCTTGGACCTGTCATGAAACACTGGATTATCAGAGAGCTTGATGCAACTTTGATTATCACAATGAATGGTTGTTGGTTCCAAACTCTGACTGAAGAGTCCTACAAGTAACTTTCTCAGCCAAATGGCCTCACAAGCTGCCATACTAGCAGACATGTATTCAGCCTCTGCTGAACTCAGTGCTACTGATCTTTGCTTCTTGTTGAACCAGGAAACAATTGTTGATCCCACACTGAATGCGCAACCTGAAGTGCTCTTTTTGTCTGTTGGACTCCCTGCCCAATCTGCATTTGCAAACCTTGTTAGCTTCACTTCATCTACTCTCTTGTACAACAAACCAAAGTCAATTGTGCCCCTGAGATACCTCAATACATGCTTAGCAGCTACCCAATGCACTCTTGTGGGTTCTACCATAAACTGACTGAGTTGGTTTACTACATAGCAAATATCTAGTCGTCTATTCACTAGATACATCAACGACCCTATCAATGTGAAAATTTCACCACTGAAATTTTATTGCAGCAACTGAAATTAATTATTCTAACTATTAATAAATTTAGCAATTTATTGCTATGAAAACAACGAATTAATCACACTACAATCTTCACAAATAAAAACAATGCGGAAGATAAATCGGAAACTAAGAAAATACTGGCACACACAAAAATTTGACACAGTTATTTTTGGACAAAAGTCCCCGGAAAAACTCAACCTGGGAAAACAGTGCAACAGCGAAGGGTTTTTACTATTAAGCAGCAGTGAGAAATTTTGCGTACAACTTGATGCATAAATCTAGCAATCCTAGAGAGAAAAATACTGGAAAAGAAAGATTATGAGGAATTTTCCTCACCCCACAAGCAATCCAAGCTCTGACTACCAACTCCAAGTGAGCCATCCAAACTGGCCTGCACAAACCCTGCGACACCCTAGCATAGAACTGGATTACACACTGCCTGGAACAACTGCTCCTCAAGTCGTCCTGTCTGTTACTGACTGAGAAATTGCCTCTCTGACACTTTGGGAAATCTTCCCGGCCTCCGAAACTGAAAACGAGCTTCTCTCCAGAAAAATCAAATTTCCCTCTAGAGACTTTTGCGCAGCCCTTACATAAGCCTCTCTGTGGCTATCTCTGCCTCTCTCTAAGCTACTCTCCAAATAGGGAAAACATCCTCCAAACTCACTGTCTCTGCCCCTCTCTGTCTCTGCTTCCATTTTCTAGCTCGAACTCTTCCGGCAACTGCTGCTACTTTCTGGATAATCAAACTTCCCAAGGAAATCGACCTCAAGTGTGTTCCTCCATCTACCCATTGACTTCTTCTTATAATCTCACTATGGGACTCCAACGGCCAAGATTAAAACTTAATCAATGGCTGAGATTATTTCCTAGTCGATCCATGTGAGTTTCTAGAAAAATCTCACCTTCCTCAATTAATTCTTGTTAATTAATCACTTTTCCTAAGTTAGACTTGGGAAAAATTTAATTATTGATTAGTTAACTTAATTAAGGCATTTCTAGGTGGATTTTACTGAAACCTATTATGGGTTATGGAGTCCTAGTGTTTCTTAGCCTCCCTGACAACTGTCGAGACTAGAACACCATCGATTGCTACAAAAAATAACACTCCCTCTTAGCGAGGCAGGTGTTCTGGTGTCGAACTACTCCAACACCCTGTCTCTGCATCATCCTCCCATACATGTTTTTGATGTCTGGCCACTATGACTACCTGTCACTACCCACCAACCATTGTGCAACTCTGATGTTGCATTTGTTGTTGCTGACACTGATATACTACTGCCAACGCATCTACACTGCAACTCCCTCTCAATTGTTGTTGTTGCTACTGCAACTACTGCAACTGAGAAGCATCTTAAATACTAAATCAATTGTGTCTCTGTGCTACAATTGTCTCCTGAGCATCTGAGTGTTACTAGCCTTTGCACTGTCCACTTAAGGAATCTGCATTGCTACCGACTCTGCTACTACGCCTGCTGCTCTGCTGTCAACACTACATTTGTGCTCCTCAACACTTGACTGCAACTAGTTTGCAATTGTCACTCTGGAATCTGACTGCATCACTGACACTGATCCATCCTTGCTACTGAATATTGTGGGCCCCCATAGCAAGGTAATGATCCATGAGGAAGACACCTCAATGGACCCTGCCCAATCCTCTGCAACTCTGGGACTATAACTCCATATCGCCCCACCTCACTCCTAGAGGTATAGCTGCAAACATGGCAAAGTATTCCTCCAACCTAGAGGACAATCTATCTACCCTTGCGAATGTTGTTGCCTAGTCCTGCCTCTCCTGCTTGTCCTTCATCCTAAGAGGACACTGAGCACTGTAGTGGCCAAACTTGCCACACCTGAAGCACTTGACCTTAGATGGGTCCTTCTTCTTCTTCTTCTCCCCTTGTCCCTGACTAGGACCCTTTGATCCAAGGGCCACGTTTTCTTCCTCCTCCTCACCCTTCGAACCCTTATTGTTGCTTCCGTTGATGGAGCTCTTTACTAGAGCTCGCCTCATCTCCTCTTGCTGCAGGTCTGACCACATCCTGTCCCACCCTAGTAATGTGTCTCATCCCAAGATGTTTTGGACAAAGACTTGCCATTCCTTTGAGACATTGTTTAGGGCCAAATGCACAAGCTCTATAGGTTGAGGCGCCTCCCCAATGACTACAAGTTGATCCTAGATTTCTTGAATTCTGGTGAGGAAGGGATCTATGCCTTCACCCTTCTACATCTTGATGTTTCTCAGCTTCTCTTGTAGGAACATCTTTCGCTGCTTGGAAGGATTCTGATATAGTTGAGCGAGAGCATCCCACATCTCCTTGGTCGTATTCTTGGCTGATATATGCGAGACTATATCGTCCTGGACTCCATCCAATATCATTTGCTTCGCCTTTTCCATCTCTTTCTTGTATTCCTTCAGCGGATCCGCATCATTCGGTACTGCCACAACATTTTCTGCATAGGTTTTTAGGCCAAATTCATCTAGTAGGAAGGACATCCTAGCCTTCTAGATGAAATAGTTGGAGGCTTCCTCCAACTTATCCTGATCTCTAAGCCCAATTGTGGCCATCTCTAAACCTAGAACAAAAATTTCTCCCTTTCACCTGCTCAGTTGTTGAACCTGCTATTCGCACTCCCTTCTGGAGTGAGAAAATCTACTTGCAGCGACTGCCAGCAGCAACTACAAATATGGATTTCTAGGCTAGAAACCCTCTAAGAGAAATTCCCTCTGTGTGTTCACTTTCTCTTCCACCTTGCGCTGATTCTACTCTAGCAAACTGCTGCAAAACCCTACTGTGCCCAAATAAGGAATTTTCTCAGCAAAAACTACTGAGTTGTTGCCCCCTCAGCCTGCTAGAATCACTCACTAAGGCAAGTCAAATTTTTCTGCCAATCCTGCACTGAAAAATCGAACTGCCCAGCAATTCGCACTGCCTAGCTAGGCACTGCACAACCCCCAGAAAAATCGTCATGTTGCTCCCTCTGAACAACAAATTTTTCTGCTTCCGCTTCTGAGCTTCCCGTCTGATCAAAATTGCTCTAATACCATGTGAAAATTTCACCATTGAATTCTATTGCAACAACTGGAATTAATTCTTCTAACTGTTAATTAATTTAGTAGTTTATTGCTACGACAACAACAAATTAATCACACTGCAATCTTCACAAATAAAAATATTGTGGAAGATAAACTGGAAACTGAGAAAATACTGGCGCACACACAAACATTTGACACAATTATTTTTGGACAAAAGTCCCCAAAAAAACCCAACTTGGGAAAATCGGTGCAGCAGCTGAGGGTTTTTATTATTAAGCAACAGTGAGAAATTCTGAGTACAACTGGATGCTAAAATCTAGCAATCCTACGAAGAAAAATATTGGCAAAAATAGTATGGGGAATTTTCCTCACCACACAAGCAATCCAAGCTCTAATTTCCAACTCCAAGTGAGTCGTCCAATCTGGCCTGCGCAGACCCTGCATCACCCCAGCGCAGAACTGGAATACACATTACTTGGAACAACTCCTCCTCGAGCCGTCTTGTCCACTGCTGACTGAGAAACTATCTCTCCGGCACTCTGGAACCCGACCTAGAGAACTAAAAATGAGTTCTCTCCAGCAAAAAAATCGAATTTGCCTCTAAAGACTTTTGTGCAACCGCCGCGTCAGCCTCTCTATGGCTATCTTTGCCTCTCTACATGCTACTCTCCGAATATGGAAAACTTCCTCTAGGCTCACTGTCTCTACCCCTCTCTGTCTCTTCTTTCCTTCTCTAGCTCAAACTCTTCCAGCAACTGTTGTTTCTTTGTGGAAAATCAAACTACCCAGGGAAATCAATCTCAAGTGTGTTCCTCTATCTACCCATCAACGTCTTCTTATAATCTCACTGTGGGACTCCAGCTGCCAAGATTAAAACTTAATCAATGGCTAAGATTATTTCTTAGTTGATATGTGCGAGTTTCTAGAGAAATCTCACCTTCCTCAATTAATTCTTGTTAATTAATCATTTTTCCTAAGTTAGAGTTAGGAAAAAATTAATTACTAATTAATTAACTTAATTCAGGAATTTCCACGTGGATTTTCCTAAAACCTTTTCTGGGTTATCGAGTCCTAGTTTTTCTTAGCCTCTCTGACATCTATCGAGACTAAAACATTGTCTGATGCTACAAAAAATAACAATAAACTACCTATAGAGTGTGGCATCCACACATTCTGCCTTGCTGACATGTATCTTCCTAAATAATGAATCCATACAGGTGAGGATAGTTTTAAATAGAGGAGGAATGACCTGTTGTAGAGTTTTATGAACCCAATTTGTCACTAAAGGAGTGGCCATAGGCCTACAATCCTGCATCATGAATTTCTTGAGAATTTCATGAGCATACTTGCCCTATCCCAAGAAAATTTGCCCATCACCTTGCCAAATCTCCAATCCAAGGAAGTGATGCATAAATCCTACATCCTTCATGTCAAACTTTGATGCAAGGTCAGCCTTGCATTCCCTGGTGATCTTTTCATCCCCTATCAAGATGATATCATCAACGTACAGTACAAGAATGAGAGGTTGCCCCCCAACCACAAAAAAGTACAAGTTAGGGTTAGTTTCACTCTTATTGAAGCCCAATCCAAGAAGATAGCTATCTATGCACAAATACCACACTCTTGGGGCCTGCTTGAGCCCATAGAGAGCTCGCTTAAGCATGCACATGTGCGACTCCCAGTTGTGTGTCTCATACCCCTCCAACTATTCAATGTAAATGTTGTCCTCAACTTCTCCATTGAGAAACGTTGCTTTAACGTCCATCTAGTGGATTTTCCAGCCCATCTATGCTGCCAAGACAATAATAGTCATAATGGACGAGTAGCGGGCAATTGGACCGAATATCTTGTCATAATCTATGCCCTCAACCTGAGACAAGCCTTTGGCCACAAACCTAGCCTTGTATTTCACTACACTCCCATCTGCTCCATGCTTAATCCTGTAGACCCGTCTAGATCCAATCACTGTCTTACGCTCCAGTCTTGGCACAACTTCCCAAACACCATTCTGCATATTGGAGTTATACTCCTCATCCATAGCATCTCTCCAAACCTACAGTGACTCAGCCTCTTTAAAGCTATAAGGCTATGAGTCAACTCACTTTGTAATAAGTGTCATGTAGCCAGAGTATCTCTATGGTTGTTTGCTCTGCATGAAGCTACAGTTGGGTACCGCAACCCTCTCCTAGGCCTCCTAAATCAGCTTCTCGGCCCACTTGATCATCCTTCTCCCTGTATTGGGAGTCACTAGTTGAATGGTTGTCTCCACTCTCCATCTCTCTCCTCCTCGTCTTGCATTGTCTCCTCATCAGCCTTGTGTACGATCTGTCCACCTACTGACTATGACTACAACTGAGAAGTTGGTTGAGCTTCCTACTTGGGAGCTTGTTGCTCCTCCTCTTGCTCTACACACTGTTCATGCTCCAAGGACTTCTTGAGAGCCCTTTCTTCCTCAAATTTCACATCACGTCTAAGCATTGTTTTTCTCAGTGTTGGAACGTACAACCTGTACACCTAAGAAATCTCATTATAGCCCACGAAATACCCTTTTCAGCTATGGCCTCCAGCTTCTTCTTGCTATCCTTGGACACATGGCAATACACCAAACTGCCAAAGATGCGGAAGTGAGATAAATCAAGCTTTTTTCCTGTGAATGCCTCTTCTGGTGTAACTCGTCCCAGAACTTTGTGTGGACTCCTATTCTGTAGGAACACTGCTTTGTTGCATGCCTCTACCCACAAAAACATAGGTAGCCCCTAGTCATGCAGCATAGCTTTCGCTGCTCCAACAATATTGTAGTTCTTTCATTCAGCTACCCCATTATGTTGAGGATTATGGGGAGTTGTGAGTTCTCTCCTAATTCATTCCTTGGCACAAAAGTATTTTAAGGAATTTGAGATATACTCACTGCCATTGTCACTTCTCAAGGCCTTAATCTTTTTGCCTGACTGGTTTTCAACTAGGGCCTTGAATTCCACAAATTTAGAGAAGACTTCCTGCTTTTTCTTCATGAAAAATATCCAAGTTTTTCTAGAATAATCATCAATAAAAATGACATAATATCTATAACCCATGAGAGAAGAAGAAGAGAAAGGGCCACATATATCTGAGTGCACCCGATCTAACATAGTTGCAGCTCTGTTGTCTCGGCTGGGGAAGAAGTCTTTGCATACTTTCCAAGTGTGCATCCCTTGCACACATCATGTTGGTCCATGCTACAATTCGACAGCCTGGTGGCTATCTCCTGCAATATTTTCAATGCCCCATGGTGTAAATGTCCCATTCATCTATGCCAAAGTTCCCCTGCGTCCTTGTTCTGCTCACAACCAACCTTGTTTGTCAACATTGTTGCCGAGTCAAACTACATGTTGGGAATCACAATTGTTGTTATACCAAAACCCGCAAGCGTTAGCCAAAGATAAAGACCCACGAGACGCAGTTAGTCCATGTCACGAAACACACGAGGAGTGTTGGTTTATCCAATGTACAATAATCTCCCCCACAATGCGAGTCGGGTGTGTATCGAATTCGTGACCTATGCTCTGATACCACTTGTTGGGAATCACGATTGTCGTTGGACCAAAACCCGCAGGTGTTAGTCAACAATCACATCGCCAGAGATAAGGATCCACGAGAGGCGGTTAGTCCATGTTGCGAAACACACAGGGAGCAGTGGTTTATCCAATGTCCAACACTACAATTTGTAGAGCCTCTTCACCCTTACTCCAATCTACTTGGCCTCTTCTGCTGAGTTAGAGGGTTTCGAAAGGGCTTTTCTTTTCCCGAAAATGACATCATACCCCTTGTCTTCAAGTGTTGAAACTGAAACAAGGTGTTTCTTCAACCCTGGTACATAGAGGACGTCCTTGAGAAAGAGGGGACTGCCTGACTCCCTCTCAAATTTGACAATACCCATACCCATGGCTGAGTACGTGCCATCATCACCAAGCTCTATGGTGATTCTCTAGTCCTTTTCAGTAAGTTGGCTGAAAAAATCTTTACACCCGGTCATATGACGTGAAGCCCCACTATCTATGAACCAAACATTGTTGGACGTTGAACTTGCCATGCATGCAATGAGGGAGAACTCCTTCTCAAATTTGGAGTTGAACTCATTTATTTCAGCAGTGGCTGCTACTTGGTCCTTCTTGGACCCTTTCTTTCTTTGTGGACACATGGTAGGATAGTGTCCAAACTGGTGGCACTGATAACACTTAAGTTTGGACAGATCTTTCTAACCTTTGAGCTTGATTCAACTGGTCCTGCATGTTTCTTGCCTTTGCCCTTGGTCCCCTTGCCAGCTAGGGAAAATTCTCTTCATCCTCTTGCTTGACATGAGTGCCAAACCTTGACTGCCTCCTAATTTCTTCCTGCATGCAATCACTCCATAGCCGCTCCTAATCTGGAAGATTTTCTCTACCTGTGACTGTGTCATGGAAGTTATCCCACAACTTGTGAAGCCCTAATAACGCAAGGCTCACTAGGTCACTATCTGAAACAATGTCATTCACCCCAGCAAGCTCATCCTAGACTTGGGTGAACTTGGTCAAGTAGGACGCCATGGACTCTCCCTTGGCCATACATATTACCCAAGTTTGTCTTTTAGCACCAACTTCCTTACTTCACTGGTACAATTTCAAAACTGTTGTCCACATTTCATGTGTTGTCTTCTTACATGCTATGAGAGGAATTATATGCTCTTTGACCCCCTCAAGAATTATTCTCCTTGCCCTAGAGCATCCCTCTTATTATGCTAAGCTAACTGTTGAGGGTCTTGTGGCTGAGCCATTAGATTTTCTACAAACTCCTTGACCCCTTGGTCCTCCAACATCACAAGCATCCTCTCTCTCTAGGCACAAAAGTTGGAGGCTCCATTCATACCATGCTTTGGTCTCAAACCCTGATATGCCATCTTCATGGTTGACTCTTTCTCAAACCCTTGCACAAATCTAGTTGGCTAGTTGCACTGTCTGGCTGGCTGAGTGCACTTTTGGTGACTGGAAACTAACTGTGCCTCAAACCCTAGCGCAACTCCCTCTTCCATGCAACGCTTTCCCTGGTGACTGGTCTTTATACAGAGCCAAGCTCTAATGCCATGTTAGTTTCTCTAAAAATCCAGCTAAGTAATTTCTGGAAATTACAAGTAAATAACTAAAACTAAAATTTAACTTCTTCCACAAATATGTTAAGTTTTATTTCACTGAACATGCAACAGAAATTTAACAAGAAACCAAAAAATAAAAGCACAATCACATCACCATAAAGAAACAAAATTTACCCAGGAAACCCAACACGGGAAAACCTGCTTGTCTGGTGGCTTCTATAAGCGCAACCTCAACAAAAATTCTTCAGAAAAATTACAGTGAGAAGGAAAAACTTTCCTTTTGACAAATCTGACTCAGAAAATCAAAATGGCCCAACTAGAAAATAACCCAACCCATGGCCTCCCTACACACGCTGCACTGTACAAGTTCCATACAGGCCGTAAAACCCCTCTACATGCCTATTCTTCGTTTTTTTTCTTTGTGTTGGGCGCTACTACTTGATCATGTAGCTATTATTCCCTCTTGCTCTTGTGCCCTAGTGTGTTGTTGAAGCCCTGACTTTGTTGTAGTTTTGTTGCCCTAATTTCTAAAACTTTCACCAAACAATCTGATGCATAGTAATTCCCTTCAGCGCCTTTTTCCCTCTTCTAAGTCAACTTGGGCCCACCAACAAGATCCATCACTAAGATGCTAATGATACAAACACTGAGGTCAACTTAGATTTAACTTAAGAAAATTTAAATATTTCCAAAGTTAACTTTAGAGAAAAATATTAAAAAGTTGTGCCTTAGTGGAATGTGGATCCCCTGCCAAACTTAGTGCACCTCTAAATCTGGCTGGACCACTTTCTCTCTAACTTCAACAACTAGTACACAAAAAATGTGAAATACAAGAAAAAACATTATTGCAATCACGTTTTTTCATGTATTTCACATTTTCATGTAGTAGGGTCCATTGAAAGTATGCAACATGGGTACTCCTTGGATGCAAAATTAAATTTCGCATCTAACAAGTGCTCTCACTCAAAACTTGAGTAAAATCATAGGGAGATAAGTTGAAAATAAGAGTTGAAAAAATAGGTTTTTCTTTTTCCCTCCAAAACTTGATGAGTTAATCTAATCCTATTTTATTATTTCCACTGATATTTTATAATAGTTCTTAGCAGGCCCATTTTAGACCTCAAAACTTTTTCTAATGATAGAAAACAGATTGAATGACCAACAACAAATTGAAGTATTGGGAGGCAAAAGAACCACTGCTACATTTGTGGGCATGTGTTGAGTTGTCCACCAGGCAGTTTAAGAGGAAGCAATTTGGGTAATGGAATTGATAGTGCGATACATTCTTTGTCAGCATGAGTGGTAGAGAATTGGAGAGAAGGATTTGTTCATTCATTTGTTTGGACATAGAATTCAATTTTATACACCCATTGTACATTTTAGAGTTCTAAAGTTAAGAAGAGTTTGATTGGCACTATTTCACAAAGAGTAGTAAAACAAACATGATATACCAGTGAGCTTGACAAACACTGTTACAAAGACACAAGATGCACAACCATGTAGGAGAGACCTGTGTATCTTGTAGCTATTGCTGTAATTTTTGTTTGAAGACAAAAAAGGGCGGTGGCCTATTTCGTGAAACACACACTAGATGTAATATGACATTGAAATTGTAATAATAGTTGGAGTATTAATTCTCTAAGAGGGTTTTCTCCAGTCAACAACATTTTGTTGGTTTTATGCTTGCTAGTGCATTTCTACTTATTTGGGAGGTTGTGTATGCAATTGAACAGTAAAACATAACATCCATTTCATGGGCGTCATTGGAAGATTTTGACTCGGTTATTAGAGAAAACATATCAGTTTTGATATCGGAGCATTTCAAGATTCTGAACAACCCAGACCAATCTATTTCCTGTGAAACTCCAAGCATTAATCAAACTCAAAGCTAGTTCGTGACAGGAGGAGACCCTCGGAAAGGCCCTTTGGAGACCTAGAAAGAAGCAAGTGGTTGGTTCAAGAAAGAATAATCCAAAGCAAAAATATGCATTTGAGGCTGAGAAACAAGGTTTTCAAACTCATTTTCCTAGGTGGAGTCAAATAGGAGAATTTGCAAACTTTGGTGGACCAACCACTATCTATCGTGTTGAAGTTTGAGATAGGTAAAGAGCCCAATAATGAATATGTGCAACCAGAAGATCTCCCTCTGGATAAGACATGCAAAG